>OZ038509.1:48260604-48275604 GCA_964036315.1 Acanthosepion esculentum | reverse complement strand
CACATGTTCAGTGCATATTATCCTCAGCATGTTGTCTCTTCATCATCTTTTAATAGAACATTCAACTATAAGCTAAGGAGATAAAAAAAACAGCAATCCTTTCTGCTTTCTTTCTTTTTTTAACTAAAGTTCAACTTATACACGTTCCTGGGCCACAATGAGTATGACCTGATACCCTGTTTTATCAGGAACACGGTTGAGCTCATCAACCGCAATGTAGAAAAATGTAGAGAACGCACGGCAGTAACTGACTTCTTCATCAGTTTTCATCGAGTGGACTAACCATTCTTTGTGGTGAATACTGAAGTCGCCGCAAATATGAATGGTAGTCGAGGCATGCACGGTGAGGAACTGACAGGTACGACACAACTAGTGCGACTTGGCGTGTGGTGATCCCTGGATCGTCTCCGACAGGCTTGTGAACTGTGTTCTTCGGGGTCAGACGTTTGAGCGGATCTCGGTCTTCCGCGGTCCATAGTTTGTGATGCCACGGATCCTGTCTCAGCAATGCGACAATTAACAGCAGCAAAAGTTGGAATGACGCGGTTGCTATTGATCTGGAAACACAATCTGATACGGCCATGCAGCCTCGTGTCCATTACCATTCGCGCAGCTGTATGTAAAAGTCATATTTGCCTGCTCCTGATATGAATATCCTAGCAATGTTAAACGGAAGAAATCTCAGTTAATTCACTACTACACACGGTAAACGTTGTAGATAGACCAGTCACAGATATACACGAATGACAAATGTAACCTAGTCTCATGGCAACACCGCGCCATCTACCGTAGAATTCCTTTAAACTTAATCCCTCGAAAACGTAGGTTTCGTTTGGTTTGTTTTACGGCATATCAACCTCAATCGGTTATTTTATGCCTACAAAATATTTATTGCTGTTTTTTTTTATCTATCTATCTATCTATCTATCTATCTATCTATCTCAGTATATATTGTTTATTGTTTTTTTTGTTTTTTGTTTTTTTTAAGGCATATCAACCTCAATGGGTTATTTAAATTTTTATTACTGGTAATGTTTTTCTTCAAAAATCTATTCCTGGGAATATTTTTCCTCAAAGAAATCTATAGCTGGTCACATTTTTTTGAAGGAATGTATAACTGTTTGTATTGCTGGTATTTTTTAAAAGTATTGCTGATAATAATTCTACCACTATTTACATTTTTCGGACTATTGTCCTCATCTTTGTCGCCATATTTATTAAAACGTTTCGGCCGTTGTACGCTCCGGCCTTTTTCAAGTGGTTGGAACGTCGAACTGGACCCTTTATTTCGCTTGCTAGACTGTTCTGGTTCCATGTCTAATGGATGTCAGTTATCAGTTATTTCCTGATAATTCCCCTCTCCAAGATGTCCACCGCCTTAACAAGGTATTGAACTCACGCTCTTTGGCTCCTGTCATTGGATCTAACTAAAACCTTCATCCACTGTGCCATGTTCCCTTGAGGACATCTGTGTATGAATTTTCTGGGTATTATAAACCTAAAGTCTTCAGCAATCATTTTTTACCAGTGCTCATATTAGAATTTCTGCTCAATGGGTTATTTAATGTCGACAAAATTTTTATTATTGATAATATGGTTTTCTTCAAAAATCTATTCCTGGGAATATTTTTCCTTGAAGAAATCTATAGCTGGTCATATTTTTCCCAAGGAATGTATAACTGTTTGTTACAAAGATGCAACTTGGTTTCAGTGTATTTCAGCTGCACATCTACGCACCCGTAGATGTGCAGTTGAAATACACTGAAAGGAAGTTGCATCTTTGTAGCGAGTAAAATGGTTTTGTCTATATGATAAAATTATAATAAATAATATATATATATATATATATATATATATATATATATATATATATATATATACATATATACATTCCCAATACCTCTTCAAGTCGTGAAAAACTCACTTTCACACACTGTGTATTCTCTTCGAACACTCTTATCCTATTCACCCCATAGTCATCAATGGTTGAGATGTCAGGACACTGAGGCGCCAAGTCATAATTTCATAAATTTTCTTCCTTTTTTTTGTAACTCCTGTTAATTTTGACATAATGTAGAAGTGGTTTTTGGGACGTGGTTTTGTTGAAAGGTGAATTGTTTTCCAATTACGCGTAAACCAAACTCCCTCACTCCCTCTCTTTGCATATATATATATATATATATATATATATATATATATATATATATATATATATATGTCAAAGGCGGTTAATAAATAATACCTTTCTTTAGGTGCTATAGGCCAAATGATTTCCTAACTGTTGTGGTGGGATCCACCTAATCTGCATAGGTGACTACCAACTATATAAATAATGGTTGGTACCGGAAGACGAGGGGAGGAATCACGAGATCCAACTAGAGACTCTGATCGACTGCGACTAGTCAACACATTCTCCAGGAACGTCTTCCCAGAAATATACAGAAATACTATATGTACTTATTGTGTACACTTTCTTGTTATAATACATTCTTGTTCTAAGTAAATTTTATGTTGCATTATTATTCCATGCATTAGGCGAGATTCAACAATGAGTCAAGACTCAACACTAACGCTTGAAGTGTAATAGAAAGGAAGGGAAAAACAAGAGAATCTATCTATCTATCTATCTATCTATCTATATATATATATATATATATATATATATATATATATATATGTGTGTGTGTGTGTGTGTGTGTGTGTGTGTCTGTGTGTGTGTTTGTACATTACAGGGAAAATGTTTGGGGCCACCCTGCTTTACTTTAAAAAATACACTTTTCAGTAAATACATACTATTTGTTTTATTTGGATTAAAAAAAAACACTTAACTATATCATATAAAAGCATCATATTTTGTTTTCGTCAATAAAACCACCACCTGCTTTAATTTTTGCTTTACACATTCATGGCATTCTTTCTAACAGTTTTTGAAAAAAATAGATAGCAAAGTTTCTCAAGCATTCCTCAAACACTGAAAACACTCTTATTCTTTGGGTATTCTCCTCGAACACTGCTAAACAATTCATACTTCCGAATTCAAAGGGGCAAGGAGAACAGGAGATTGGGGCCTACAAGTCATCATATCCAAAATGGTTTTCTCTCTTTTAACACGTGGCAGTTTTGACATCATGTAGAAGAGAGTCTTGATTCGAAATATTTTTGTCTAATTAGGCATAATCCAGATGACATAGATGGATCTATCTATCTATCTATCTATCTATCTATCTATCTATCTATCTATCTATCTATCTATCTATCTACATCTCAATCTGTTTCTATCTATCTATCTATCTATCTATCTATCTATCTCAGTCTGTTCTTATTATCTATCTATTTGTCATCTGTTGCTTTCTTTCTATCTATCTATCTATCTATCTATCTATCTATCTATCTATCTCAGTCTGTTCTTATCTATCTATCTCAGTCTGTTCTTATCTATCTATCTATCTATCTCAGTCTGTTCTTATCTATCTATCTATCTATCTATCTATCTCAGTCTGTTCTTATCTATCTATCTATTTGTCATCTGTTGCTTTCTTTCTTTCTTTCTATCTCTCTCTCTCTCTCTATCTATCTATCTCAGTCTGTTCTTATCTATCTATCTATCTATCTATCTCAGTCTGTTCTTATCTATCTATCTATCTATTTGTCATCTATTTCTTTCTTTCTTTCTTTCTTTCTATCTCTCTATCTATCTATCTATCTCAGTCTGTTCTTATCTATCTATCTATCTATCTATCTATCTATCTATCTATCTACGTGAAGAATTTTCACAAGCAGTCCAATTAGTTAAAAACCACTTGATCTGAATCAAAACTCCAGCCCCTTTGGTAATTTTAAATCGTCTCCTGGGAAGTTAATGGCGAAAACAAAATACGAAGTATTCAAAATATAGTAAAATGTATTGTGGACAGGCGAATCCAAATTTGAAATGTTTGGTAATAAGTGGTGCCCTGGGGAAAGACTGAAACATAAAAGCAAATACAAATAACTGAAGTTTTATCGTTTACTCTAAAAACAATACAAGAATATCTCATTTTAAGTTTTTTTAAGAAATGCTTGTTGGCCCTAAACCTTTGCCTGTCTATCTATCTATCTATCTATCTATCTATCTATCTATCTATCTATCTATCTATCTATCTATCTATTTCAGCCTCTTCATTATCTATCTATCTATCTATCTATCTATCTATTTCAGCCTCTTCATTATCTATCTATCTATCTATCTATCTATCTATCTATCTTACTCTGTTCATTGAATATCTCAGCCTGACCATTATCTCTCTCTCTTTCTCTCTCTCTCGATCAATCTATCTATCTATCTATCTATCTATCTATCTATCTATCTATCTATCTATCTATTTCAGCCTCTTCATTATCTATCTATCTATCTATCTATCTATCTATCTATCTATCTTACTCTGTTCATTGAATATCTCAGCCTGACCATTATCTCTCTCTCTCTCTTTCTCTCTCTCTCGATCTATCTATCTATCTATCTATCTATCTATCTATCTATCTATCTATCTATCTATCTATCTATGTGAAGCATTTTCACAAACAGCCACGCGCGCACATACAAACACAAACATACACAGACACAGATATATATATTTAACTAGATGTACACAGATATATATAGACTATTTTAACCGGGGAATAATTCGTTACATGAAAACCCACAGTGACTGAAAATCTTCAGTTGCGTGGGTTGAGCTAGATAGATAGATATGACCAGACTGAGATAGATAGATAGATAGATAGATAGATAGATAGATAGATAGATAGATAGATAGATAGATATACAGATATGAACAGACTGATATATATATATATATATATATATGAACAGACTGATATGAATAGACTGATATATATCATATAGATATGGACAGAATGATATATATATATATGAACAGACTGATATATATGTATATATATATATATATGTATATATATATATATATATAGATATATAGATAGATAGATAGATAGATAGATAGATAGATAGATATGAACAGAATGATATATATATATAGAGAGAGAGATAAAGAGAAAGTGACATACAGACAAAACCGGGGAATAATTTGTTCCATGAAAACCCACAGTGACTGAAAATCTTCAGTTGCATGGGTTGAGCTAGATAGATAGATATGACCAGACTGAGATAGATAGATAGATAGATAAATAGATAGATAGATAGATAGATAGATAGATAGATAGATAGATAGATAGATATGAACAGACTGATATATATATATATATATATATGAACAGACTGATATGAACAGACTGATATATATCATATAGATATGGACAGAATGATATATATATATATATGAACAGACTGATATATATATATATATATATATATATATATATATATATATATATATGTATGTATATATATATATAGATTGATAGATAGATAGATAGATAGATAGATATGAACAGAATGATATATATATAGAGAGAGAGAGATAAAGAGAAAGTGACATACAGACAAAGTGAAACGGATAGATAGATAGATATGAACAAATTGAGATAGATAAATAGAAAGATAATGAACAGAATGGAATAGATAGATAAATAGACTGAGGCAGAGAGTGAAGAGACTGAGACAAATAGATAGTGAAGAGAATGAGATAGATACGAAAAGTAAAAGAAAGGATAGATAGATAGATAGATAGATAGATCAATCGATAGAGAGAAGATAGAGAAGAAAAGGATAAGAAAATAAAAATAAAGGATAGATAGATAAATAGATACATAGATAGTTAGTTAGATAGATAGATATATTGATAGATAGATAGATAGATAGATAGATAGATAGATATGACCAGGCTGAGATAAATATATAGATAGATAGATCAATCGATAGAGAGATAGATAGAAAAAGAAAAGGATAAGAAAAGAAAATGAAAGGATAGATAGATAGATAGATAGATAGATAGATAGATAGATAGATAGATAGATAGATAGATGTGCAAACATATGCATATACTTACATCCATGTATGTAAGACGTTTACGAAAAAAATATTTTTCTTTTAAAAGTTCCCGTTAATGTGTTTTCAACTAATTTTTTAATTGCATATTTCTAATGGGGAGCGATTTGAAAGCTTTAAATGGCGACAATTGATGGAGATTTCAATTGAACATGTGATTTCTTCCGAATTTACACATGGAAGCTTGAATTAATTCGAGTTGTTAAGGTTAAAAGTTAGTTTTACATAATTATTATTATACTGCATTCGTTCAATAAATATTTAAAAAAATTAAAAGATCTTATTTTCAGGCTTAAACCTTTTTATAATGAATTACTTTATCAAGTACACAGTTGTTTAAAAGTATAATGTATTTATGTATGTATGTATGTATCTATCGCATACTATTCATATCTATCTATCTATCTATCTATCTATCTATCTATTTTGTCTTCATTTTATATCTATCGATCTATCTGTCTGTCTGTCTGTCTATCTATCTATCTATCTATCTGTCTGTCTTCATTTTATATCTATCAATCTCTCTCTCTCTCTATCTATCTATCTATCTGTCATCATTTTATATCTATCTATCTATCTATCTATCTATCTATCTTCATTTTATATCTATCTATCTATCTTCATTTTATATCTATCTATCTATCTCTCTTCATTTTATATCTATCTATCTATATATCTTCATTTTATATCTATCTATCTATCTATCTATCTATCTTCATTTTATATCTATCTATCTATCTATCTATCTTCATTTTATATCTATCTATCTATCTATCTATCTATCTATCTATCTATCTATCTTCATTTTCTATCTATCTATCTATCTATCTATCTATCTATCTATCTGTCTATCTTCATTTTATATCTATCTATCTATCTATCTATCTATCTATCTATCTATCTATCTATATATCTATCTTAGTCTGTTTATATCTATCTACGCTACAGTTCAAAAGTTTAACGGAGACCTGTCAAGTTTTTATATTGACCCCAAAAGTAGTTGTTTTTACTTTAAATAAGTGAAAATTATTACACTTTGTTAAATAAAGTGAGTCATGTTATTTTTATTAGAAATTTTGTTATGACGAAAAGAAAAAATGCATTTCATGTATAAATTCTGATCTGGTCAAAGTATCCTCCATTAGGCAGCTCATATTTTTGGCCTTCGTTGCAAAAGTTTATAAAGTTTTATAATTCATTTCATTTTTTTTTCAATGACTCTAATAGCTATTTTCCTTTTCACTGCTCTTCAAGTTAATTCGAGTTGTTAAGGTTAAAAGTTAGTTTTACATAATTATTATTATACTGCATTCGTTCAATAACGAATGGGGGAGGCGGGCGCGTGGAGCCTTTGAACTTTAGTGTATGTGTTGTGTCTATCAAGGGCTAAATTTGAAAGTTTTTGTGAAAAAACGAAGCAAAATTAATATCTAAAACAAAAATGAATTTATTTGAAAAATAGAAAAGCGACATCCAGACCATGAAAATCAAAAGATAATTAACCGAAAGAAGTGACTTTCATCATCTACAGCAGACTCGATCTGACTCCGGAATCTGGCTATGCGGCCTTCACGATGTCCCTAGCGAAAGCCTCACACGCCGACTTAATGTAGACCTCGGTGTTACAGACATCCCGATTGATGTCTTTCACAACCGCACCGCATGCATACTATTCCATGAGAGTTTGGAGGCCAGATGTTAGGATTGCTGAAGTCGTAGAAATTGTTTGACAACCATTTCTAACTCTTCCTGGAGCTGAATCTTGATGCCATCCGAATTGAGCCTGAGTCAAGGCCTCTCATCAGGAGGTTTTCAGGAGCATGGAACCACTTCCTAATTGCTGGTGTTCCTTTTTCTTTTATTACCTTATATCAGTCCGATTCAGAATATTATTTTACTGAACTCGATTTTAATTTGGCCAATGGTGCTCGTGATACATAACACACTTCCAATCTCATCAGATACACTGCGTTTCCGTCCTTGGTATGACGATAAACTACATCCACCAGCAAGGCCTCAGGTTAGGAGGCATTGAGGAGAGTGGAACCACATCTTAATTGCTGGTGTTCCGAGGTCCACCCTGACCTATGCTGGTAGCACCTGTTAGGGTCCCAGCTATGGCCAAATAGTTAACCTCGAAACTGAGGTAAAATCATTATGAATGTGTAAAAATAGGTTTTAATAACATAAATAATTTGTAAAAAACTATTACCAGAAATAAATTTTTAAGAAAAAATACTATTACCAGCAATACGTTTTTGAAAAAAAAATATGGCCAGCCATACGTTTTGGCAAAAAAGATATGGCCAGCAATACATTTTTGAAAAATAAATATGGCCAGCAATACATTTTTTCAAATAATATTACCAGCTATACATTTTTGAGGTAAAAATAGATTTTTGACAAAACAAAAATATTACCGGGAGAAAAAAGTTATCGGCATTAAATGACCCACTGAGGTTTTGATATGCCGTAAACGAAATCAGACCAAACCAAATCATTTCCATCTTGCCTATGTGACCTCCATTTTTAAGAATCATTGAAAAACCCTTTGAGCTATTCAGCTAGAAAGAGAACACGTTAAAATCGTTTGGTGTCAGACCCACTCTCTTCCCAACTGATCAATGGTCAGGGAAAAACGTGATTGAAGTCTTCAACATTCATACTCAGGCTTCCATCTTCAATGACCTGTCCAGAACCATCAAGAGAACAGTGAAGACGTTTTAAAAAGAGGGAACAGTAGAGAGGAAAACTGGATCAGGAGGTCACAACAGGAAAATGGATCATCATTTCAACTTAGGGTTAAAGAGATCAATTAGAAAAGATCCAACTCAATTCATAAGACGTTTAGCTCGTGACAGAGGAGTTTCAGCAGTGAAAAAAGACTAGAAAAGGAAAATGTACATGAAAACTGGGAGGCATCTTGTTACTCCAGAACAAAAAGTTAGTAGAAGTTTAGAGAGGGCGAAGATCATTTTGAGTAAGGTGGAAAATTATCCTGGAATAATCTCTCTCTCTCTCTCTCTCTATATATATATATATATATATATATATATTTGAAATTTATTTCAAAACTTCATGTGTTTCCGGTCCTAACCTATATATATATATATATATATATATATATATATATATATATATATATATATATATATATATATATATCACGGTTTCTTTCTATCTATCTATCTATCTATCTATCTATCTATCTATCTATCTATACATTCATACATCAGTGTTTCTTTGTATCTATCTATCTATTATCTATTTCAATCAATCTATCTATCTCTTTATATATATCATAGTTTCTTTATATCTATCTCTCTCTATATATGTGTATACGTATAAATATATATATATTTATATCACAGTTTCTACCTACCTACCTATCCATCTATCTATCTATCTATCTATCTATCTATCTATCTATCTATCTATCTATCTTAGAAATATAATTTATATTAATTATAAATGTACATTATTTCCTCACCAGGAATATATATAAAAGTGAACATTGAAGTCAACACTCACAGTCAGCAGGCTGTTTCATGCTGTTTCACAGGCTTGACGATGGCGCCCAGCATGAAACAGCCTGTCGCCTGTGAGTGTTAACTTCAATGTTCACTTTTATATTTATATTTACATACGCTCTATCTCTGATATTGAGCACTTTATCCCATGAATATAGCACACCTTAAAACTATATTTCTTCATATATATATATATATATATATATATATATATATATATATATATATATTAATGCATGTTTTATTAATATATATATATATATATATATTAATGCATGCTTCATTAAATAATATAAACAAATTTTCTCTATTTATTTTAAGGAAGTTCCTTTCCTATTGTCTGATAAGCTTAATAACATTATCATTGAAAGACGAAAGTAAATCACCATATTGATACATGTTTAAATCTAATCTAAGCTTTCGGCTTATATAAGCCATTATCAAAGATGACAATTACATTTCAATATATCAAACAATACACGGACGAAACAATAATGATAACCTGTCTATTGTTTGACTAATTTTCAAAGCAACGACAATCTCATGTAAACGAGACGCAGAAGTGAAAATCGCGTCGCAGCTCGTGACGTCACACATGACCACGCGAGAGTGAAAACGAGAAGTATTAAGTATGGGAAGCCGTTGGTATAAACCAATGGCTTCTGTTTTGTGGAGATTTCATAGTTTATTTTGTTCAGGTTAGGTTTCAACTGTTTTATGTATATAGCTTCAAGAATTTTTAGTTTTTGTTTATTGTTTTCATGTTTACGTATAGTTGTGTTTTCAACGAGGATTTTCCAGAATTGTGTATGCAGCCAGCCATGTTTTTTAAATGCCTAAAAATGTTGGAGTATATATATATATATATATATATATATATATATATATATATATATATATATATATATATATATATATATATATAGTTTTGAAAATTGGCAGCAGTTCATATTTGCTAGATGTTTCGATAAAAAAGAAAAATCAAACCCAAAAGCAAAAGACTATATTTATGAATTCAGATGTTACTGTACAGAAATTAATTCCCTACAGCAATCCAGAAATAATTAAACAATTATGTCCGACACGCCAACAGCAAAGCCCCTCACGATGATTAACGCTACATCTTTTGGTTAGACCTAAATCTTCGTGTTCTTTTGTATGCCGTGTCTATTCCGGACTGAAGCGATCACGGCTCTCTACAGTTTCCCATGCTTTGTAACTTAAAAAAAAATATTTTTGATATCTTTCACCGATACAACGACTGTTTATGAAACACACCACCCTAATCCGAGATGGGAAAATTATTCCCCAACCCAATACGAACAGAAACTACAATCCGACCCAAACAATCCAACATACTAAAAAAAAAAATCATCATCATCATCATCATCATCGCCGTCGTCATCGTCGTCGTCGTCATGATCGTCATCGTCATCATCGTCATCGTCATCATCGTTGTCATCATCGTCATCATCATCGTCATCATCATTGTCATCGTCATCATCATCGTCATCGTCATCATCATTGTCATAGTCATCATCATCATCGTCATCATCACCATCGTCATCATCAGCGTCATCATCGTCATCATCATTGTCATCATCGTCGTCATCATCAGCGTCGTCATCGTCATCATCGTCATCGTCATCATCGTTGTCATCATCATCATCATCGTCATCAACATTGTCATCGTCATCATCATCGTCATCGTCATCATCATTGTCATAGTCATCATCATCATCGTCATCATCATCGTCATCATCATCATCAGGATAGTCGATATAGTCGTCATCATCATCATCGTCATCATCATCATCATCGTCATCGTCATCATCATCATCATCGTCATCGTCATCATCATCGTCATCATCATTGTCATCGTCATCATCATCGTCATCGTCATCATCATTGTCATAGTCACCAACATCATCGTCATCATCACCATCGTCATCATCATCGTCGTCATCATCATCAGGATCGTCGATATAGTCGTCATCATCATCATCGTCATCATCATCATCATCGTCATCGTCATCATCATCGTCATCATCGTCGTCGTCATCGTCATCATCGTCATCGTCATCATCATTGTTATCGTCATCGTCATCATCGTCATCATCGTCCCTTTGACTTTTGTAAACTTAGAGGTGGGCTCTGAATGCAGAAGCCATTTTGAATCTCCACCACAGCGATCTATCAACGGCAGCTATCACCAGTTCTGGCACAGTCGTACCTGTCTATTGTTTGACATTGTCCAGCCGGGTTTTGCGTTGGCGTCCTCCGCCACGTCCACCTTCAACGATGCCTTGCATGTTGGTCTTGTACAGGCTGCAGTGCCTTGTACTGTGTCCAAACTACACCATTTTTCTCCGTTTCACTATGGCGAGAAGAGGATCGCGCTGGCCCACAAAGCTTTCAACCGTTTTCCGACCAAATGTGAGGATTTCCGAATGGCAGTTACCATCTTTAGACAAGATTGCTCCTAAGTATTTAAAACTGGACACTTCCTCCAGTGAATTCCCATTCATGGTAATATTGACACAGGTATTACTGTGTATGCTATTCATGGGTAATCTCTGAACCTCACATAGACTTAACACTGACTCAAAAACAAGAAACACCAACTCAAAAACAAGAAACACCAACTCAAAAACTTGAAACACTGACTCAAAAACAAGAAACACCAACTCAAAAACATGAAACACTGACTCAAAAACAAGAAACACCAACTCAAAAACATGAAACACTGACTCAAAAACAAGAAACACCAACTCAAAAACATGAAACACTGACTCAAAAACATGAAACACTGACTCAAAAACAAGAAACACCAATTCAAAAACATGAAACACTGACTCAAAAACAAGAAACACCAACTCAAAAACATGAAACACTGACTCAAAAACAAGAAACACCAACTCAAAAACATGAAACACTGACTCAAAAACATGAAACACTGACTCAAAAACAAGAAACACCAACTCAAAAACATGAAACACTGACTCAAAAACAAGAAACACCAACTCAAAAACATGAAACACTGACTCAAAAACAAGAAACACCAACTCAAAAACATGAAACACTGACTCAAAAACATGAAACACTGACTCAAAAACAAGAAACACCAACTCAAAAACATGAAACACTGACTCAAAAACAAGAAACACCAACTCAAAAACAAGAAACACCAACTCAAAAACATGAAACACTGACTCAAAAACAAGAAACACCAACTCAAAAACATGAAACACTGACTCAAAAACATGAAACACTGACTCAAAAACAAGAAACACCAACTCAAAAACATGAAACACTGACTCAAAAACAAGAAACACCAACTCAAAAACAAGAAACACCAACTCAAAAACTTGAAACACTGACTCAAAAACAAGAAACACCAACTCAAAAACATGAAACACTGACTCAAAAACAAGAAACACCAACTCAAAAACATGAAACACTGACTCAAAAACAAGAAACACCAACTCAAAAACATGAAACACTGACTCAAAAACAAGAAACACCAACTCAAAAACATGAAACACTGACTCAAAAACATGAAACACTGACTCAAAAACAAGAAACAAAATATAACTAACAATAACATGCGTTGAAAAAAAAAAATGAAGAACTGAGATATAAATGCAAAAACTAAAAGCATGCTCAATATATGGATAGGAAATCCTGGACAGAACAGGGGCTTCAGCCAGCTACAGACAAGTTAAACTGTCAAACAATGCATCCATTTGTACAGCTGAGCAAGAAGCCATGGACATGGCGTTTGAAACGATCAAACACTCAGAAGACAGAAAATTCCTGCAATATTTGTCTACATTCTGATATGAGGTATTGTAATTATTTGCATTATTCGCACTGTTGTCCTCATCTTTATTGTCATACTCACGACGCTTCGGCCATTATAAACTACGTCCTTCTTCAGGATCTGACGATATTTATGAGATGAGGTATTGTAATTATTTACATTATTTACGTTGTTCGGCCTATTGTCTTCATTTTCCTTGCCATATTCACGATTTTTCGGGCGTTGTATGCTCCGACCTTCTTCATGATCTGTCTATATGCCTGAGATGAGGTATTGTAAATATTTGCATTATTTACATTGTTCGGACTGTTGTCCTCATTTTCATAGCCATATTCACGAGGTTTACGCCGTTGTACGCTCCGGCCTTCTTTAGGATGTGTCTATATTTCTGAGATGACGTATTGTAATTACTTACATTATTTACATTTTTCGGACTGTTGGCTTCATCTTTATTGTCATATTCAGGATTTTTCGGTCGTTGTACGCTCCGGCTTTCTTCAGGTGATTGGAATTTCGAACTTAACCCTTTATTTCGCCCACTGGGGTAGATTGTTCTAGTTTCCCCTGCCATCCCGACAGTTATTTCACATTAACCCAACTCTCCAAGATTTTGTTTGCCACTGCAGTAGCCAGGTATTGAACTCACAATTGGAAATTTCGACTTGAGGAAATTCTAATCACCTGAAGATGCCGGAGCGTACAACGACCGAAACATCGTGAATATAAAAATGGGCAACAGTCTGAACAATGTAAATAATGTAGGAATTTTCCAATATTCTGAGAGCCCATATCCAGCCTAACAGCATTTAAAAAAGAAAATGGAATATTAAATACTTGTCACTGTTTGATGGTATGGGAGCCCAAAAGATGATAGTATTGGTTGGTCTTCCTAGATATGTAGACATTAAAGGAAATCAAATAGGTCTTGCACTGGTAAAGGAGTTAAGTAAAATAACAATCACCAACATTAGAGACTCCCATACAAAAAATAAGATCACGCAATAGGTTAAAAAAAAATGGCAAAACAATTTGGTATATGTTTCCAAACAACCAACTGTAAAAATATCAGTCGGGAATCAAACTGGAAAAATAAAGAACATTACTTGATCGAATTGGATATCCACCAGACACATACTTAATGCAGAAACTGCACCACATTCAAAATATAAGTTATCCCCCTTTAAGTTTCTACCTTTGGCTTTTTTAGTGAAGTCGAGGTTCAATCTAATGGGTTCAGTGGGTGCTAGTTTTTGGACCAATGACATTCACTGTTATGAACCAAACTTTTTTAAATTGTGACATTACCTGATCGAATTGGACATGCACAAGACACATGCTCAATGCAGAAACTGCTCCTCGATGCGTCTCTTGTGATAACATGCTTACTATTAAACGCAGCCTAATAGATAGCAAATAGCGAAAAACGTGCAACGAATATTATGATATCCAAAAACTAAGCATGCTTTTCAAAAATCTATGTTAGGTTCTCAAATAATATAGGACGCGCTATACCATTTAGTTACAGAGGAAGCATCTGGCTTGCAAATATAAATTATTGTTTTTAAACAACAAATTTCAAGCTATATTCATTGTTTAATGCATATTCGATTGTTTTCGGGTGACATATTTTCTATAAATTT
>OZ038509.1:48215604-48255604 GCA_964036315.1 Acanthosepion esculentum | reverse complement strand
ATAAATTTACCATTCATCCTTGTTTGAATATTGCTGCCTCATCTGGTCTGGTGCTTCTGCTATATATTTAGAGATTCTTGATAAAATCCAAAGAAGAATCTATCTTACATATTTATAAGTCTACCATTCATCCTTGCTTTGAATATTGCTGCCACATCTGGTCTGGTGCTTCTGCTATATATTTAGAGATTCTTGATAAAATCCAAAGAAGAATCTATCTTACATATTTATAAGTCTACCATTCATCCTTGCTTAGAATATTGCTGCCACATCTGGTCTGCTGCTTCTGCTATATATTTAGAGATTCTTGATAAAATCCAAAGAAGAATCTGCAATGTTATTCATCCTGACCTGACATCTCTGCTTCAGTCACTTTCCCACCGCCGAAACATAGCTTCTCTGTGCCTTTATCTATAAATACTTTCCCGGTAATTGTTCGGATGAACTTTTCAGTATTTTGTTTAGTTTCTTTTGTATAGATTTGCATTCATATTGTAAATATTCATTGGGGCTTATTTTTTAAATTGTTGTTTTATTCCCTCCCCTCACAGACAAAGAATTTTACATCTGGGGACTAGTTAGGATTTTCATAGAGACAATGTGGTATCATGGTGGATGTATTAAGGAAGGTAAGTAAGAATGCGTTGTTTTGGTGTAAGGAATATTGTTATACGTTTGGGTCAGTGTTTGTGGCTAGCTAAGTTTAACATTCAGGCAGAAGAAGACTATCCTTTTACTGCATTCCTTATTTTGGCCTTGTGCCACATTTCTGTAAATAAGCAGAAATAAATATCGCTCTTCGCTTTGATATTAAGGATTGTGGTGGGGATTATTACTAATATTGTTTTGTTAGGTTTCTTGTATATATTTTTGTTTCACATTTGTAAATATTCATTAGCGTTTAGCTTGTTAAAAATTATTTTATTCCCCTCCCCCCAGAGACAATGAATTGTACATTTGGGTACCAGTTAGGATTTTCATAGAGACAACGTGGAATTATGGTGGATGGTGTAAGAAAGGTAAGTAAGAATGTGTTGTTTTGGTGTAAGGAACATTGTGATATGTTTGGATCAGTGTTTATGGTTAGCTTAGTTTAACGTTAAGACAGAAGAAGACCGTTCTTTTCCCCATTCCCTATTTTGGTCTACTGTAACATTTCTGTACATAGCATAATTAATATCACTTTCTGCTATGATACGTAAACGTTATGAATTTAAGCGCAGTACTAGATTGGCGGCTAGGTCACATAAATTCACTCTTGAATTGGCTGGATGTAACCATAAGTTTTATGCCAACAGTTTTTTTTCTTCATAATTCTCGCTTGTAGAAGTCTCTTCCGGTTCTATGCTTTCCTGCCATCTTTGTCCTCCAGAAAATTAAATGCAACGTCAATCGTTATTTCTTGTCCACTTGATTACTCTTCTATTGTTCTCGCTCCTTAATAATGTTTCTCTTTTTTTCTAATTCGTGCACACTCAGTAACCTCTTGTATCTTGTAAAAAGGGTAAAGAAAGGAAAAATAAAAGAAATAAAGAAAAAAGTAAGAGAAAAATAAAAGAAATAAAGAAATAAATGAAAGAGAAAAGTAAAATTTAAAGAAAATAAGAAAGAGAAAAATAAAAGAAATAAGGAAAAAAATAAAAATAAAAGAAGTAAAGAAAAAAGAAAGAGAAAAAGAAAAAATAAAGAAAAAAAAGAATGACAAAAATAAAAGAAATAAAGAAAAAAAGAAAGAGAAATATAAACAGTAGCAAAGAAAAGAAAAAAGAAATTTTACAATAATCAGAAAAAAAGAAAGTGATAGGGAACGAAAAAAGAAAGAAATGAAAAATAAAACAAAAATAAAAGAAAGAAAACTTAACAGAGAATGAAAGAAATAAAATGAAGAAAATTAGAAAAATAAATTCGACCTTTTGTCACATGCTGTTCAGTGGGGAGACTTAGGTAAATACTAATTTCCTTTTCTGTACTTTGGTTTCATAAATTCAAACGTAAGGTGTCACCAATTGAATTAGCTAGCTGCAACCGTAAGTGCTATGCTAACAGTTTATTTTCTCGCTTGTGGAACTCCCTTCCGACTCTACGTTTTCCAGCCAACTTTGATCTTCAAAAATTTAAATGCAATGCCACTCGTTATCTCTTGACTTCATCATTATTCTTGTATTGTTCTCGCTCCTTAATAATGTTTTTCTTTTTTTTCTAATTCTTGCACAGTCAGTAACTCCTTGTGTCTTAGTGGCTTTATTGCCTTGTTTGCGGTGAAATGATAAGAAACAGAAAAATAAAACTCATGGGAAATAACAAACAATTGCATCATTAGAACAAAGTGCAATTTTTTAAAAAGAAAGAAAGGAATAAAGAAATAAAGAAAGAAAGGAAGTAACGAAGGAAGGTAGGAAGGAAGGAAGAAAGAAAGAAAGAAAGAAAGGAAGGAAGAAAGAAAGAAAGAAAGAAAGAAAGAAAGTAGGAAAGGAAGGAAGGAAGGAAGGAATGAAAGGAATGAAGCAACGAAATAATAACAGAGAAAACGAAATAAAGAAAAAAAATAGAGGAAAAAAAATTAGGGAAGAGGAAAGAAATAATGAAAGATAAAACCGAATATGACAAAACGAGAAAGAAGGAAGAATGTGAAAAATAAAATAAGAAAGGAAGAATGATAAATTAAAATGTGACACGGAAAAAGAAAGAAAGGAAGTATCAAAGAAAGAAAGAAAAAAAGAAGAGCAACAGAGTAAAGATAAAGAAAGAAAAACATATATTAGAATAATGAGAAAAATGTTGACAGAGAAAGAAAAAAGAAAAACGAAGAAAAAAGGAAAAGAATAAAAATCAACAATAAAACAAAGATAAAAGAAAGAAAAATTAACAGCGAATGGAAGAAAAAAAATGAGGAAAAATAAGTAAATAAGGAAGGCGATAAGAAATATGGAAAAATTGAATAGTGGAAGAGAAAAAGAAAATAAGGAAACAAAGAAAAAAAGAAAGGGACGTTAAAACGAAGAAATAATGATTAATGAAGCAAAGAAAAAGGAAAAAAAGAAGGAAGGAAACGAAGAAAGAAAGAAAGAAGGTAAGAAAGAAAGAAAGAAAGAAAGAAAGAAAGAATGAATGAACCAATGAAAGAAAGAAAGAAAAATGTAAAGAAGATAATAAGGAAACGAATAATGACGCAAAGGAAGAGCAAACGAAAAATCAAAGAAAGAAAGAAAGAAAGAAAACAAGGAATGACTGTTAGAAAGAAGAAAAGAAAGAAAATGATTAATGGTGCAAAGAAAAAGGAAAAGAAAGGAGGAAACGAAGAAAAAGAGATAGCATTGATAACGAATCAAAACCCATTATATAAGAATAATTCTCTTGAAATACATACCGAAAGAAGGGAAGAAGACAGCTTTAGAAAAGTATAAATAAAAATATAATAAAATTACTTAATTAAAAGAGAACAAAAGTAAGACGAGAAAGAAGAAAGAAATGAAAGAGAAATCAGTGAGATGACATTAAGTCTTTTAGAAGCGAACATTGAAATAACGAGACATCTGAGAATTCAAAAATAAAGAAGGAGATAATGAAAGAGAAAGAAAATAAGGAATAAAGGAAAGAAAGAAATGATAGAAAAAGGTTTTCTTTCTTCCTTTAATAAGACGATCCTATTAAAAATAAGTAGACAAAATTTGTCTAAATTATTTAATGTCAACAATATATATATATTTTATATATATATATATATATATATGTATATATATATATGTGTGTGTGTGTGTGTGTGTGTGTGTGTGTGTGTGTGTGTGTGTTTGTGTGTGTGTTTTAGAGACAGGGAGAGAGTGTGTATATATTTCTATGTATGTGTGAGTGCGAGTCTATATATATGTATACACGAATGGAAGAGTGATTTCCGGAGGGTCCATCTACGATAATCTGGAGACGGGATGCTGAATTTTAATATATATATGTATATATATATATATATATATATATATATATATATATATATATATATATATATATATATATATATATATATATATTAGGTTGGTGCAAAAATAATGCCGTTTTTTGACGTTCAACTTCATGTGAGAAAACGACATTATTTTTGCAGCAACCTAATATATTTATATATATATATATATTTCCTTCTAGCCCTTGCGTGTTAGTGGCACTCCTGCCTTGCTTGGGGTGAAATGCTTAAAAAAAAAAAAGAATGATGATGACAACAATAAGCCATGCCCTGTACAGATCAGCTTAGTTTACCGCGCCTTCAATAAGCGTTTCCAGTAACTTGCTAGCTTCAGTAGCTATTTTCGTTCCACGGATCGAAACTTGCCAGAGACTGTCAGACTCTTTTACCGAGTCAAGAGTCGTCACACATGCATGTATGCATGCAGGTATGTGCAATCCGTGGCAAAATTTTGGTCGGTGCAAGATTAATCGACATTAGAAGGGAATTCGATGCAAAGATAATTTTTGCATTCCTTAAAAGTTGGCTGAACGTAATCAGCCAAGAATTACGAAAGCCCGAAATAGAAATAAAGAAAAAAAAACAATCAAAAGGAAAGCCAAGGGGAAATAAAAGTCAAAACTGCTATAAAAGGCGCAGGAAATAAATGAGACGCCATTTAAAAGTTCACTTTCCAAATTTGAGGCGTTCTTGTTGCTGTTTTAAGTTCTTTTTTTATTCTTTTTTACACGTTCATGTCCATTATTCCTTTTGCAAAACAGGTTTTCATTATTTCATTTAAAGTATTTTCTTTATTCTTTCTTTCTTCCTTTTCCTTCAATCTTCCTTTTTTTGTTTTATTTAGACTGTTAGTTTCTTCGTTTTTTTTTTCTTTCTTTTTTCTTTACTTTCTTTCTTTTATTTAGACACTTTATTCGTTCGGTTTCTTTTCTGTTTTCTTTCTTTCATTAATTTTTTTCTTTCTTCCTTTTTTCTTTTATTTAGATAGTGAATATCTTCTTTCTTTTTCTTTCTTACTTTCATTCGTTCTTTAATTCCATTCTTTCTTCCTTTTTTCTTTTTATTTAGACGGTGACTATCTTCGTTTTTTTTTCTTCATCTAGTTTCATACTTACTTTTATTTAGGGAGTACGTGCATCCGTCCTTTTTCTTTTTCCTTCTTTCTCTTCTTTTTCTTTCTATCTTTCTTTCTTTTATTTAGACTGTGACTTTCTTCATTTTTCTTTCTTTCTTTATTTCTTTTATTTAATCAGTCAGTTTAATCGTTCTGTTTCTTTCTTTTTTTCTTTCTTTAATTTCGTTCTTTCTTTATTTTATTTTATATAGACTGTGAGTATCTTCGTTCTTTTTCTTCTTTCTTATTTTCATTCTTTCTTTACTTCCTTTCTTTTTTCTACATTTTTCTTTTTTTTGTTTAGCCAATGAGTATCTTGAGTCTTTCTCTTTCTTTATTTTTTACATTCTTTCTTTTGATTTCTTTTTCATTCCTTTTTACCATTTTTCTTTCGTTCTTTCTTTCTTTTGTCTTCTATTTAGACAGTGAGTATCTTCGTTCTTTTTCTTCCATGTTTCTTTTATTTAGACGGTGAGTTAATTCTTTTTCCTTTTTCTTTCTTACTTTCTTTACTGTTTTTCTGCCTTTTATTTAGAAAGTGGGTATCTTCATTCTTTTTCTTTCGTTCTTTCTTTCTTTTGTCTTCTATTTAGACAGTGAGTATCTTCGTTCTTTTTCTTCCATGTTTCTTTTATTTAGACAGTGAGTTAATTCTTTTTCCTTTTTCTTTGTTACTTTCTTTACTGTTTTTCTGCCTTTTATTTAGAAAGTTGCTATCTTCGTTCTTTTTCTTTCATTCTTCCTTTTTATGCTTTATTTTCGTTTTTCCTTTTAATTAGAGAGTGAGTTTCTACGTCCATTTTCTTTCTTTATTTCCATCTTTCTTTCTATACTTTCTGTTTTTCGTCCTTTTATTTAGACAGTGAGTTTCATTTTTCTCTCTTTTTTACTTTCTTTCTTATATTCTTTCATTTAGACAGCGAGTTTCTTCATTCTTTTTCTATCTTTCATTGTTTAATTTCTTTGTTCCTTTTATTTAGACAGTGGGTTTCTTCGTTCTTTCTCTTTGTTTTACTTCTTTACATTCTTTCTTTTATTTAGAGAGTGAGATTCTTTCTTCTTTTTCTTTCTTTAAATTTTTGCTTCCATTTATTTAGACAGTATTTTCGTTCTTTTTTTACTTTCTTTCTTTCTTTAATTTATTTTTTTATTTAGACAATGAGTTTCTTCGTTCGTTCTTCTTTCTTTAATTTCTTTCTTTATTTTATTTAGACCGTGAGAATCTTCATTTTTGTTCTTTCTTTCTTTACTTTCTTTCTGACTTTCTTTTGTTCAGACAATAAATTTCTTAATTCTTTATTTCTTTATTTCTTTCTTTCTTTCTCCCTTTTATTTAGACAATGTGTATCCTAGTTCTTTTTTCTTTCTGTCTTTCTTGCCGTCTTTATTTGCTTTCTATCTTCCTTTTATTTACACATTGAGTTTCTTCGTTCTTTTTCTTTCTTTCTTTCCTTCTTTTTTTATACTTTCTTTTTATTTAGAAAGTAAGTTTCTTCGGTTTTTTTTCTTTCTTTCTTTTATTTAGAGAGATTCTTTGCTATTCTTCTTTATTTTTCTTTCTTTACATTTTTCTATACTTTCGTTTTATTTAGACAGTAAGTTTCTTCGTTCTTTTTCTTTCTTTTATTTAGACATTGAGTTTCTTTGCTCTTCTTCTCTCTTTATTTCTTCTTTCTTCACTCTTTTCTTCTTTTTATTTAGATAGTTTATTTCTTTTTTCTTTTTCCTTTTATTTAAACAGTAATCTCAATTTGTTCTTTTTCTTTTATTCTCTCCTTACTTTCTTTGTTCGTTTAATATAGCCATTTAAGATCGCCATTTTTTCCGTGACTTTCTTCCTTTTATTTAGACAATGAGGATCGTCTTTCTTTTTCTTTCGTTATATTATTTCTTATTTTCTTTTATTTAGACAGTGTGTTTATTAGTTTTTTCTTTCTTCCCTTCTTTCTATCTTTGTTTTTCTTTCTTCCTTTTTTTACATTCTTTTTTTAATCTTATTTAGACAGTGAGTTTCTTTCTTCTTTTGCTTTCTTTCTTAAGATCTTTCCTCCTTATATTTATACAGTGAGTAATATCGTTACTTTTCGTTCTTTCTTTCTTTAGACAGTTTCTTTCTTTCTTTCTTTTTTTAGACAGTTTCTTTCTTCGTTCTTACTCTTTCTTTCTTGTTCTTTTTTATTTAGACAGTGAGTTTCTTTGTTTACTTTCTTTCTCTCTTTTATTTAGACAGATTGTTTCTTCGTTCATTCTCTTTCTTTCTTTCCATTCTATTTTTCTTTCTGTTCCTTCCTTTTATTTAGACATTGATTATCTCCGTTCTTTTTCTTTTTTCTTTCCTACTTTCCTTTTTTTTCTGTCTTTACTTCCGTTCTTACTTCCTGTTATTTAGACAGTGAGATTTTTTCTTTGTCTTTCCTTCTTTCACTCATTCTTTAGTTTTTCTTACTTTTATTTAGACAGTGAGATTATACGTTCATTTTCTTTCTTCTTTCTTTCATTTAAAGAATAAAATTTCTTTGTTCTTTTTTTCTTTCTGTTTCATTTTTTTCTTACTTTTATTCTTTCTTAACTTTTTTCTTCCGTTTATTTAAACAATGATTATCTTCGTTTTTTTTTCATTCTTTTTTCTTTCCTTACGTTCATTCTCACTTTCTTTCAATTAGCCAGTGTACTTCTTCGTTCTTTTTCTATTTTTCCTTCTTTCTTTTTTTCTTTTAGTGAGACAGTGAATTTCTTCGTTCTTTCTCTTTGTTTCTTTCTTTACAATCTTTAATTATTTCTTTTATTTCAAAAGTGAATCTCTTTGGTCTTTTTCATTTTTTCTTACGTTCTTTCTTTTTTCCCTACTTTCTTTTTTTCCTTTTACTTAGACAGTGAACATTTTCGTTCTCTTTCTTTGTTTCTTTGTTTCTTTCTTTCTTACTATTTAGACTGTGCGTTCATTTCTTTTCTTTCTTTCTTCATTGTATTTGGACAGTTTGTCTCTTTGTATTTACAATTCCATTCAATCCTTTCTTTCTTTTATTTCGACAATGAGTTCGTTTCGTTCTTCGTCTTTCTTCCTTTTTTTCTTTTATTTATACATTGAGTTTCATTTACTCTTTTTCTTTTTTTTATTTCGACGTTGAGTTCGTTTCGTTCTTTTCTTTCTTTATTCTCTTTCTTCCCTTTATTTAGGGGATCTTCATTCTTTTTCTTTCTATCTTTCTTTACGTTCTTTCTTTCTTTTGTTTAGACAATGAGTTTCTTCTTTCTTTATTTCTTTTTCTTTATTTCTTTTTCTTTTCTTTCTTTCTCTTATTATAAAGTGATTTTTTTCGTTCTTTCTCTATCTTTCTTTCTTTACATTCTCCCTTTATTTCTCTGATCGTGAGTTTCATTTGTTCTTTTTTCTTTCTTTCTTTCTTTTTTCTTTCTTTCTTTTCTTTTCTTTTCTCTCTCTCTCTCTCGCTCTCGCACTCCCTCTTTCTTTCTTTCTTTCTTGTTGACGGTGAGGATCTTTGTTCTTTTTCTTTGCTTACTTTCTTTCATTTAGACAGTGAGTTTCTTCAGTCTTTTTCTTTTTTTCTTTCGTTTTTATTTTCTTTCTTTTATTTAGACTGAGTTTGTTCGTTCTTTTTCTTCTCTTTTTTTGTTTTATCTAGTCAGTGATTATATTCGTTATTTTTCTTCTCTTTTTCTTTTATTTCGTTCTTTAATTTCATTCTTTTTTTATTTAGCAGTTAGTTTCTTCATTCTCTTTTTTTATTTCTTTGATTTAGATTCCCAATGTATCCGTTCTCTTTTCCCCCCCATACTTCAATCCTTCCCTTCCTCTCTGAATTCCGTCGTTATTTTCTACTTTCTAACTTCTTTTTTGTCTTTCTTTAGATAATGAGTTCTTTTTCTCACTTTTGTTGTTTCATTTTTCTTATATTTAGTTAATAAATATATTCGTCCGTTTCCTTCTTTTAATTTTTTTACTTTATTTTATTTAGACTGAGATTCTTTGTTCTTTTTCTTTCTCCCTTTTATTCTGTATTTTCTTTCTTTAATTCTTTGATTTAAACAGTGAGTTTCATCGTCCTTTTTCCTTCCTTCCTTCCTTTCTCCCTTCCTTCCTTCCTTCCTTCCTTCCTTCCTCCCTTCCTTCTTTCTTTCTTTCCTCCCTTATTTTCTTCCTTCTTCCTTCCTTCCTTTGTTGCTTTCATTTTTCCTTTCTTTATTTTCATTTATTTCTATAGTGACACTATTCGTTCCTTTTCTTTCGTTGTTTTCTTTTTTACTGTGTCATTCGAACAGAGAGGAACCCGGACGAGGATAAGGACACATGGCACAGTGGATAAAGGCGTTGGTTAAATCCAGTGACAGGACCCAAGAGTGTGAGTTCATTACCTGGTTGAGTCGGTGTAGAACATGGAGCGGGGAATTAACAGGATATAACTGATAACTGACATCCATTAGACATGGCACGTGGAGCTAGAACAGTCTACCCAAAGAGCGAAATAAAGGGTTCAGTTCGACATTCCAACCACCTGAAGAAGGCCGGAGCGTACAACAGCCGAAACGTTGTGATAAATATGGCGACATAAATAAGGATGATAGTCCGAATAATGTAAATAGTGTACATAATACCTCATCTCAGAAATATAGAGAGATACCGAACGGCCGGAACGTTGTAATAAATATGGTGACAAAGATGAGGACAATAGTCCGAATAATGTAAATAGTGTACATAATACCTCATCTCAGAAATATAGACAGGTACTGAAAGGCCGAAACGTTGTAATGAATATGGCGACAAAGATGAGGACAATAGACCGAATAATGTAAATAGTGTACATAATACCTCATCTCAGAAATGTAGACAGATACTGAAAGGCCGAAACGTTGTAATGAATATGGCGACAAAGATGAGGACAATAGTCCGAATAATGTAAATAGTGTACATAATACCTCATCTCAGAAATATAGACAGATACTGAAAGGCCGAAACGTTGTAATAAATATGGCAACAAAGATGAGGACAATAGACCGAATAATGTAAATAGTGTACATAATACCTCATCACAGAAATATAGACAGATACTGAAAGGCCGAAACGTTGTAATAAATATGGCAACAAAGATGAGGACAAAAGTCCGAATAATGTAAATAGTGTACATAATACCTCATCTCAGAAATATAGAGAGATACCGAACGGCCGGAACGTTGTAATAAATATGGTGACAAAGATGAGGACAATAGTCCGAATAATGTAAATAGTGTACATAATACCTCATCTCAGAAATATAGACAGGTACTGAAAGGCCGAAACGTTGTAATGAATATGGCGACAAAGATGAGGACAATAGTCCGAATAATGTAAGTAGTGTACATAATACCTCATCTCTGAAATGTAGACAGATACTGAGAGGCCGAAACGTTGTAATAAATATAGCGACAAAGATGAGGACGATAGTCCGAATAATGTAAATAGTGTACATAATACCACATCTCAGAAATGTAGACAGATACTGAACGGCCGGAACGTTGTAATAAATATTGCGACAAAGATGATGACAATAGTCCGAATAATGTAAGTAGTGTACATAATACCTCATCTCAGAAATATAGACAGATACTGAAAGACCGAAACGTTGTAATAAATATGGCAACAAAGATGAGGACAATAGTCCGAATAATGTAAATAGTTTACATAATACCTCATCTCAGAAATATAGAGAGATACCGAACGGCCGGAACGTTGTAATAAATATGGTTACAAAGATGAGGACAATAGTCCGAATAATGTAAATAGTGTACATAATACCTCATCTCAGAAATATAGACAGGTACTGAAAGGCCGAAACGTTGTAATGAATATGGCGACAAAGATGAGGACAATAGTCCGAATAATGTAAGTAGTGTACATAATACCTCATCTCTGAAATGTAGACAGATACTGAGAGGCCGAAACGTTGTAATAAATATGGCGACAAAGATGAGGACGATAGTCCGAATAATGTAAATAGTGTACATAATACCTCATCTCAGAAATGTAGACAGATACTGAAAGGCCGAAACGTTGTAATAAATATTGCGACAAAGATGATGACAATAGTCCGAATAATGTAAATAGTGTACATAATACCTCATCTCAGAAATATAGACAGATACTGAAAGGCCGAAACGTTGTAATAAATATGGCAACAAAGATGAGGACAATAGTCCGAATAATGTAAGTAGTGTACATAATACCTCATCTCTGAAATGTAGACAGATACTGAGAGGCCGAAACGTTGTAATAAATATGGCGACAAAGATGAGGACGATAGTCCGAATAATGTAAATAGTGTACATAATACCTCATCTCAGAAATGTAGACAGATACTGAAAGGCCGAAACGTTGTAATAAATATTGCGACAAAGATGATGACAATAGTCCGAATAATGTAAATAGTGTACATAATACCTCATCTCAGAAATATAGACAGATACTGAAAGGCCGAAACGTTGTAATAAATATGGCAACAAAGATGAGGACAATAGTCCGAATAATGTAAATAGTGTACATAATACCTCATCTCAGAAATATAGAGAGATACCGAACGGCCGGAACGTTGTAATAAATATGGTGACAAAGATGAGGACAATAGTCCGAATAATGTAAATAGTGTACATAATACCTCATCTCAGAAATATAGACAGGTACTGAAAGGCCGAAACGTTGTAATGAATATGGCGACAAAGATGAGGACAATAGTCCGAATAATGTAAGTAGTGTACATAATACCTCATCTCAGAAATGTAGACAGATACTGAGAGATTTTCTTTGTTCTTAATTTAGTCAATGTCTTTCTTCATTTTTTTGCTTCTTTTTCTTTCTTTTCTTTCATTTAGACAGTGACTGCCTTCGTTCTCGTTCATTCTTCCTTCCTTCCCATCTGTGTCTTTAACTTTCATCTTGGAATTTTCCTGTTCTGTTTTTCTTTAAACATCTTCATTTCTATTCAGCTTCGTCCAATTTCTTAATCCGTGTCAGTCGCTTATAGAAACTCAAGAAATAAACTCGGAGATAAATCTGCCGTTTCAAACGATAAGAAATATATCGATCGTCTAATTGATTTTCTACCGTGGCTAATTTAATAATATTAAATCGATATTAAATGTCATTAACACACATTCATTAATATCATTTTGAGAATTAGTAACATTAACGGAGACACGGTATGATAACGGATAGTGGCTCGGATTGAGGAGTTCGTATTCAGGAAGGTAAATGAACGTAATGAACGCGACTGGAACTCGAACTCTGCTCCTCAAATCCTCAATCCGAACCGCTATCCATTACTCCACCATGCCGAGGTCTCTTTAATATTAATATTCTTTCTCGTCAGAAAAATTACAGTGAAAATAATTATAGAAAAGTCACAGGGAATTACGTTACGGCGGTGAGAAATTGACTTCACCCGAGATGCCAGTTCAGGACCGATAGCATTGCAGATTCACTTTTGGATTTTATCAAGAATCTCTAAATGTATAATAGAAGCATGAGATTCAAATTTATTCTAAGGCAGATTATGCCTATAAAGAATTGTAAAAAAGATCAACTGAAGATTAAGGATTATGAAGGATTAAGCCTTATGAAGGATTAATCTTTTTCAGGTTATTTAAAGCCTGAAAATCTTTTAGATTGTAAGAAATGTCTGCGATAATAATGCAATTAAGTGCGCCAAAAGATCCTATTTGTATCTTTATTAACTCAAAAGAAAGAAAGGTAATAAAGCCCCTAAGGCACAAACGAAAAATATTTGTAGAAGATGCTGAGGGAAGCTACGTTACGGCGGTGAGAAAGTGACTGAAGCTGAAATGCCAGATCAGGACCGATAACATTGCACATTCTGCTTTAGATTTTATCAAGAATCTCTAGAAATATAGATCTCCGTCTGAATAATTACCGTGAAGATAATTAGCTAAAAAGGAAAAGGGAGGCTACATTACGGCGGCGGAAAAGTGACTGCAGCCGAGATGCCAGATCAGGACCGATAACATTGCACATTCTGCTTTAGATTTTATTAAGAATCTCTAGAAATATAGATCCCCGTCTGAATAATTGCCGTGAAGATAATTAGCTAAAAAGGAAAAGGGAGGCTACATTACGGCGGCGAAAAAGTGACTGCAGCCGAGATGCCAGATCAGGATCGATAACATTGCACATTCTGCTTTAGATTTTATTAAGAATCTCTAGAAATATAGATCCCCGTCTGAATAATTGCCGTGAAGATAATTAGCTAAAAAGGAAAAGGGAGGCTACATTACGGCGGCGGAAAAGTGACTGCAGCCGAGATACCAGATCAAGACCGATAACATTGCACATTCTGCTTTAGATTTTATCAAGAATCCATAAATGCATGATAGAAGCACCAAATCAGAAGAAAAGAAAATTACTTAGAAAAATGAAATTTAAATTTATTCTAAGACAGATTATGCCAATAAAGAATTTGTTATATTCCGTGCTAATAGGAATATATACTTGAAAAACACGGTGGATAAAATAAGTAAAGGTTTATTGTAAAAATCAGCACAATAAGAATAAAGGTAACAGTTATGTACGAGGTCGTCGCAAGTCAATCCAGGAGTGTGTGCTACTATTGGAAGGTCGGTAGTTCTTGCGTAAGTCTGAGCCGTACTCAACAGATCCCAGCTAGACATTATTTACCAGCCTCCCCACGAGGCCGAATTTAATGTGGGGCAATCCGAGCCCCTAGGCTCCGCCAAAATTTCCCCGTAACCCCTGCATAAACGGGTTCGGGTCTGTCTACGTCCCCGGACAAGACTCTGCAATTCCCCAGAGCCTCGTCCGGGTTCCTCTTTGCCCGAAGGAAGAGATTTCGACAACAGCTGAGAGCTAAGTAACTGATCCCAGCTAGAAATATTTACCAGCCTCCCCACAAGGTAGTATGTGGCACAAGGCCGAATTTAATGTGGATCAATCCGAGCCCGTATGCTCGGCAAAAAATTTCACGTAACCCCGCATAAACGGGTTCGGGTTTGTCAGGCTCACCAGACAAGAATCTGCCCTTCGGCATAGCCTCGGCCACAGCTGGAAAAGATTCCAACTAGACAGTATATAGCAACTGCCCAACGCAGTCACATGTGGCACAAGGCCGAATTTAATGTGGGGTTCCCGAGCCGAGCCCGTAGGCTCGGGCAAAAAATCCCCGTAGACCTCGCTTAAACGGGACTAGGTCTGTCTACCTCCCCAAACGAGACTCTGCCGAAAGGCAGAGTCTCGTCCGGGTTCCTTTCTGCCCGAAGGCAGAGTGTTCGACCAGCACAGCTGGAAAAAGATTCCAGCTAGTATATTTACTAAGCTCTCTACGCGATCAGATGTGGCACAAGGCCAGGTTTAACGTGGGGCATCGGAGCCCGTAGGCTCAGCCAAAAATTCCACTAGACCCCGTATAAAACGGGGTCGGGTAGCTGTTTCTTCGGCATAGCCTCGTCCGGGTTCCTCTCTGCTCAGAGGCAGAGAGTTCGCGCAGAACAGCTGAACAAGATTTCAACTAGAGTCTCTAGCAACTGCCCGATGCAGTCACATGTGGTACAAGGCCGAATTTAATATGGGGTCCCCGAGCCCGTAGGCTCGGCCAAAAAATCCCCGTATACCCCGCCTAAACGGGATCAAGTCGGCATAGCCTCGTCCGGGTTCCTCTCTGCTCGGAGGCAGAGATTTCGCGCAGCACAGCTGAAATAGATTTCAGGTAGTCGCTGTAGTTCCTTGACTTACAGATACTTATAAGTAGTTCCTACATGGGGGTGACTGGTTATTCTATTATATTAGCAAGATCAACTGAGGATTATGAAGGATTACTATGAAGGAGTAATCTTTTTCAGGTCATTTAAAAAATGAAAATAGTTTTAGATTGTAAGGCGTTCGACAAACTATACCACAAAAATCTATTGGAACTGCTTAGCAACCTTGACATATTTAGGAAGGATATTAGAATAATCAAGAATTTATACTGACAGAAAACAGCCTGCACGCGAATAGAAATGAGTTCAGTATATATACAAAAACAAAAAGGGGTGTAACACAAGGATGTGCATTCTCATTGGTTTTACTCAACCTATGCAGCAACGCGATTCTTCGAGAATTAGATTTCCTAGCATGATTCATTATTAGCGGCCCAAATCTTGACAACATAAGATATGCAGATTTTACACTGTTGATAGCAAACAGGGAAAGAAAACAACAAAAACTCCTACACAGTGTAGTGAAAAAAAAAACAAGCGGGAAGAAAGGACTAAACATCAACTGCAAATAAATAGAATATATGGTTCTTAGCAAAAGGGACAGAAGCAATTAGAAATTACACAAAAAGGATGCCAAAATCAAACATGTACAACGATTTAAATAACTAGGAAATGTTTTAACAGAGGATGGAATGTACGACATTGAAATCCAAAGTCGTATTTGTATAACATCTGTCTATATTTCTGAAATGAGGTGTAGTAACTATTTACTCTATTTACATTGATTGGACCGTTGTCCTCATCTTTATTGGCATATTCACGACGTTTCGGCCGTTGTACTCTACAGCCTTCATCAGGATCTGTCTATATTTCTGAGATGAGGTATTGTAACTATTTACTATATTTACATTGTTCAGACTGTTGTCCTCGGCTTTATTGTCAATTTCACGAAGTTTTGGCCATTGTACGCTCCGAATTTAGGATGTGTGTATTTTTCTGTGATGAGGTATTGTAACTACTTTCCCTGTTTACATTTCGACCATTGTACGCTCCAGCATTCTTCAGGATCTCTCTATATTTCTGAGATGAGGTATTTTAGTACTTACACTATATACATTCATCGAACTGTTATCCTTATCTTTATTGTCATATTCACAACGTTTCGGCCGTTGTACGCTCCGACTTCAGGATGTGTCTATTTTTCTGTGATGAGGTATTGTAACTAATTTGCCTGTTTACATTGATCGGACCCGTGCTCTTATCTTTATTGTCATATTCACAAGGTTTCGGTCGTGTCCCCAAGGACACATGTTCCAGTGGATAAAAGCTTTAGTTGAGGTAATCTAGTGAGTTCATCACCTGGCCGTAGCAGACGTGAACAAAAACTTGGTGATTGAGTTACGAAATGGAATCAACTGAATTTGAGATATCCAGAAAAAAAGCATGGCACGTGGAACTAGAACAATCTACCCTCACGGACTCAATAAAAGGTTCGATTCGACATTCCGTCATACAGGGTGTAAAAGCAAATTTTTCCAATTGTTAGATTAAGGTTTGAACCGTTGTATCTTAGAAATGATTAAATATATCTTCTCCAAGGATTTATAATACTATTAGGCTCTACCTTGAGCAATAAGAATATGTTTAGCTCTAAGTTGAAATAATGATCCCAGTTGCTGTTTTGACCTCCTGATCCAGTTTTCCTTTCTAATGTTGCCTCTTTTTTTAAACATTCACTGTTCCCTTGGTGGCTCTTGAATTGACTTCGAAGATGAAAGCCAGAGGATGAATGTTAGCACCCTTACTGAAATCCTGAATGATCTCTTCCCTCTCACCATTGCCCAGTTCGGAAGACATAGTGGGGCTGACACAAAATGATTTTAACCGGTTCTCTTTCTAGCTGAATAACCCAAAGGGTTTTTCAGTAATGCTTACGATAAATGGTGTCAAGATGGCTGAACCTCTTATCTGAAAACCTGGAAAAAAGGAAACTCAATTGTGGAAAGGACAATTATCGCAAAGTGTTACACGATTTGGTCAATTTTGCTGTTACACTCGGTATATCACTTGAAGAAGCCCGGAGCTTATAATGGCCGAAACGTTGGGCGTATGACAATAAAGAAAAGGACAATAGACCGAACAATGTAATAGTGTAAATAGTTACTTTTAACCTTGAGAAAATTGAATAAAATATCAAGAATATCACCATTCCTTTCTCGGTCGTCTTATAGCTTGCAGGATTACCGCTCTTGGCTTAGAATTACAAGAGCCGCTATTTTTAAAATTCCTCGATTTCTTTCCTTACTCCAAAGACATCAATAAGATTCTGTTGTACTTTGGACAGCTTCAAACAACGAAGTTCTTGTTTGTATTTCCTTTTCTGCAAAATTATTTTGTAAATATATCTTGATTATTTACCTGGACTCACATTGTTTGCTGGTCAAATTCTTATAGGAAATCGTAAAAAGGATAATTCGTCTCATCTCTCAAAATATAGGTTGCGGTTGGTATTTCAGGACAGATTTTATGGATTAGTAAAAAACTTGCTGAACAAATGAATATAATTATATTTGATTACTAACAAGTAAACATGAAATTTAGCTAACTATTATTTAATTTTATTCAATAAAGCCACCACTAGCATCAGCAATTGCCTCTACACGAGGTCGAAATCGGATGCAATCTCTGATTAATTGGTCCTTATTTATGTCAGACATTACTCGGACTATTGCAGCTTTAAGAGAGTCTTTGGTGTTATTAGGCTGTTTATTAACCTCCTTCTCAACAACGCTCCACACATAATAGTCTAGTGGGCTGATATCTGGAGAGTTAGGAGGTCAAATGTTGGGTGTGATGGGATCGTACAAATGGTCAGCCATCCATTCATGCAACTCTGAGGAAACGTGCAATATCCAAATCGCTCTGATCAGCCTTTAATGCCAAAAGCACAGCATGCCTTTTCATTTCATTTGTTATCATAGGGTTTGCCATTCTTGATTTCAGAAAAATAAAAGCATTAGAAGTTAGTGGGAAACAGTATTAATCTTAAATCTGTAGGTCCTCAAATACCAGCCGCACCCGGTAGGTTCCTTTCTTGATTCCTTCCCCACCCAAGTTTGTGGTCATATTGAACTTTCCGAGTCCTTGTAAGTGAGAGACTATTTTCTCTCTGACAACCTCTCTCTCTCTCTCTCACACAGGTGGATCTGTGGCAAGCCTCTCACTGCTCCCTCGCTATATCCATGTAAAGTGCTCGAATGAAATACATTCCGTAGTCCCGTCAGTCCTAATCTTCACGCCGAGGAACCGCTATGTCACTCCCATTGTAGCAAACAATCCACATTTCCTCGGGATTCCATTGGTGAGAAGTAAGTTCCACTCGAATATCTTTCTGCGAACCACTGCTGTGTGGAACCACCTCCCAAGAGGGTTATAGCGAAGAAAACGGGGATTTACCTCGTCAAACTAATCGACAGCGAGTCGCGTGTATTTTACGACGGAAAAGCTGGCGAAAAAGAAAATTAATTACCAAACAAAAGTGCACATATTCCGCATAACATGCTGAAGACGGAATATTTGAATAAAAAAAAAAAAGTCTGACGCAGGAGTCGCAATTAAACGTATTTTGATATGCAAAATACTGGAGATCGTCTCTCAGCTGTCGACGAATGGAAAAAATATTCGCCCGATAAAAGCAGTTGGTGTTCTCGAATCTGAAAAGGGGGAATTCGTCAAGGAGCTGCTCGGCCCGAAGGCCAGGATCACGGTGTATTATCTGTTCGCAGATCGCTCGCTTGGTCGGCCTCCTGGCTGAGAGCTTCATCGCTTCTCGGCCTTTTGGCTAAGGTCAAAGTGTAGTATCTGTTCGCAGATTACTCGCTGAATGATCGCCTTTAGGCCGGGAGCGATCACTGATACAGGCCGGTCGCAGGGATTCGTCCCTGCGCTGGTAGTATCGGGGCTACGTCTGACTAGCTATGACAAGCTAAGACCAGCCATGACCAGCTATGACTAGCTAAGACCAGCTCTGACCAGCTTGGACAAGCTAAGACCAGCTAAAGCACTGCGGCCCGGGAGAAAACTCGGGTCCACTCCCCCTCCCGTCCCACGTTAAACCCCGACCTTGTGTCACAACCTGACCGTGTGGGAGGTCAAGTAAATCCACGGCCTTTTGGCTAAGATCAAAGTGTAATATCTGTTCGCAGATTACTCGCTGAATGATCGCCTTCGGGCCGGGAGCGATCACTGATACAGGCCGGTCGCAGGGATTCGTCCCTGCACTGGTAGTATCACAGCTAAGACTAGCTATGACCAGCTAAAGACCAGCTAAGACCAGCTAAAGCCAAAGCACTGCGGCCCGGGTGAAAACTCCGGTCCATTCCCCCTCCCTTCCCACATTAAACCCTGACCTTGTGTCACAACCTGACCCTGTGGGAGGTCAAGTAAATCCCGGCCTTTTGGCTAAGATCAAAGTGTAGTATCTGTTCGCAGATTACACACTGAATGATCGCCTATGGGGCCGGGATTCGTTCTCCGATACCGGCCGGCGGCAGGGATTCGTCCCTGCGCTGGTAGTATCGTGGCTACGTGTGACTAGCTATGACCAGCTCTGACCAGCTTGGACAAGCTATGACCAGCTAAGACCAGCCAAGACCAGCTATGACTAGCTAAAGCCAAAGCACTGCGACCCGGGTGAAAACTCGGGTCCATTCCCCCTCCCTTCCCACGTTAAACTCCGACCTTGTGTCACAACCTGGCCCTGTGGGAGGTCAAGTAAATCCCGTGTAGTATCTGTTCGCAGATTACTCGCTGAATGATCGCCTTTAGGCCGGGATCGATCACTGATACAGGCCGGTCGCCGGTAGTATCGCGGCTTCGTCTAACTAGCTATGACCAACTCTGACAGGCTATGACCAGCCATGACCAGCTAGGACTAGCTATGACCAGCTCTGACCAGCTTGGACAAGCTAAGACCAGCTAAAGCCAAAGCACTGCGGCCCGGGTGAAAACTCGGGTCCACTCCCCCTCCCGTCCCACGCTGGTGGTATCATGGCTACGACTAGCTTGGACCGGCTCCGGCCTGGACCAGCTATGACAAGCCAAGACTAGCTATGACCAGCTAGGACAAAGATTACACCGGCTCGAGAGGCCTTTCAAGATTTTCCAAGCATAGCTTAGATGTGGCACAATGTCGAAAGTATGTGTCACCCAGTGAGGATCGAACTCACTACTCATGTTTGTCTTACGGCCTTTGTTGATTAAATTCCGGATTCCATTTACAAACTTTCTGACTTTAGCCCAATATGACAGACACACTAAAGAGAACGTAGACCCAAAACATGGACCACCAAAAACGACGACGTAAGTTCGAATGCTGATAAAGGGGGTAATGTTAAAAACCTCATACCAGAATTCGTACACCAAATGTTAAATTCCCTAATAAGTTCGCTACACGTATTTTTTGATTTCCTTTCAGAAATATTTTGTGATTTCCCGGTGAAGCACAATTCACAATATGGCATATTTTCTTCTTTTTGTTTATAAAAACCAGATCGACGTTTCTGGCTTAGATCTTTTAAAATTGATTCTTGTCTAGACTTGTTCAAAAATAATCTTCGCTAAAGGCAACACGATGTCAGGGATTAAAAACTTTAAATTGACAACGTGTGTGGAAAATTATTAATATTTTCCTCGAACGAAATCAATTTTGAATTTATTTTTAACTTCATTTTTCTTACTTCTTTTCTTCTCCCTCCGCCTCTCCCCTACTTCTTCTTCATTCTCCTCCTCCACCTTCTTCTTCATTCTCCTCCTCCACCTTCTTCTTCTTCTTCTTCTTCTTCTTCTTCTTCTTCTTCTTCTTCTTCTTCTTCTTCTTCTTCTTCTTCTTCTCCTCTTCTTCTTCTTCTTCTTCTTCTTCTTCTTCTTCTTCTTCTTCTTCTTCTTCTTCTTCTTCTCCTCTTCTTCTTCTTCTTCTTCTTCTTCTTCTTCTTCTTCTTCTTCTTCTGTATTTTCATAATAAAAATCATTGGCCAATGCATTTTCATAATAAAAATCATTGGCCAATGCATTTTCATAATAAAAATCATTGGGCAATGCATTTTCATAATAAAAATCATTGGCCAATGTATTTTCATAATAAAAATCATTGGACAATGCATTTTCATAATAAAAATCATTGGCCAATGCATTTTCATAATAAAAATCATTGGGCAATGCATTTTCATAATAAAAATCATTGGCCAATGTATTTTCATAATAAAAATCATTGGACAATGCATTTTCATAATAAAAATCATTGGCCAATGCATTTTCATAATAAAAATCACTGGGCAATGCATTTTAATAAAAATCATTGGCCAATGCATTTTCATAATAAAAATCATTGGCCAATGCATTTTCATAATAAAAATCAATGGCCAATGTATTTTCATAATAAAAATCATTGGCCAATGTATTTTCATAATAAAAATCATTGGCCAATGCATTTTCATAATAAAAATCATTGGCCAATGCATTTTCATAATAAAAATCATTGGCCAATGCATTTTCATAATAAAAATCATTGGCCAATGCATTTTCATAATAAAAATCATTGGCCAATGTATTTTCATAATAAAAATCATTGGCCAATGCATGTTCATAATAAAAATCATTGGGCAATGCATTTTCATAATAAAAATCACTGGGCAATGTATTTTCATAATAAAAATCATTGGCCAATGCATTTTCATAATAAAAATCATTGGCCAATGCATTTTCATAATAAAAATCATTGGCCAATGTATTTTGATAATAAAAATCATTGGCCAATGCATTTTCATAATAAAAATCATTGGCCAATGTATTTTGATAATAAAAATCATTGGCCAATGCATTTTGATAATAAAAATCATTGGCCAATGCATTTTCATAATAAAAATCATTGGCCAATGCATTTTCATAATAAAAATCATTGGCCAATGCATTTTCATAATAAAAATCATTGGCCAATGCATTTTCATAATAAAAATCATTGGGCAATGCATTTTCATAATAAAAATCACTGGGCAATGCATTTTCATAATAAAAAGCATTGGCCAATGCATTTTCATAATAAAAATCATTGGGCAATGCATTTTCATAATAAAAATCATTGGGCAATGCATTTTCATAATAAAAATCACTGGGCAATGCATTTTCATAATAAAAATCACTGGGCAATGCATTTTCATAATAAAAATCATTGGCCAATGCATTTTCATAATAAAAATCATTGGGCAATGCATTTTCATAATAAAAATCATTGGGCAAAGCATTTTCATAATAAAAATCATTGGGCAATGCATTTTCATAATAAAAATCACTGGGCAATGCATTTTCATAATAAAAAACATTGGGCAATGCATTTTCATAATAAAAATCATTGGGCAATGCATTTTCATAATAAAAATCATTGGCCAATGCATTTTCATAATAAAAATCATTGCGCAATGCATTTTCATAATAAAAATCATTGGGCAATGCATTTTCATAATAAAAATCATTGGCCAATGTATTTTCATAATAAAAATCATTGGCCTATGCATTTTCATAATAATAATCATTGTCCAATGCATTTTCATAAAAAAAATCACTGGGCAATGTATTTTCATAATAAAAATCATTGGCCAATGTATTTTCATAATAAAAATCATTGGCCAATGCATTTTCATAATAAAAATCATTGGCCAATGTATTTTTATAATAAAAATCATTGGCCAATGTATTTTCATAATAAAAATCATTGGCCAATGTATTTTCATAATAAAAATCATTTCCAATGCATTTTCATAATAAAAATCACTGGGCAATGCATTTTCATAATAAAAATCATTGGCCAATGCATTTTCATAATAAAAATCATTGGCCAATGCATTTTCATAATAAAAATCACTGGGCAATGCATTTTCATAATAAAAATCATTCGCCAATGCATTTTCATAATAAAAATCATTGGCCAATGCATTTTCATAATAAAAATCATTGGCCAATGCATTTTCATAATAAAAATCATTGGCAAATGCATTTTCATAATAAAAATCATTGGCCAATGTATTTTCATAATAAAAATCATTTCCAATGCATTTTCATAATAAAAATCATTGGCCAATGTATTTTCATAATAAAAATCATTGGCCAATGCATTTTCATAATAAAAATCATTGGCCAATGCATTTTCATAATAAAAATCACTGGGCAATGCATTTTCATAATAAAAATCATTGGCCAATATATTTTCATAATAAAAATCATTGGCCAATGCATTTTCATAATAAAAATCATTGGCCAATGCATTTTCATAATAAAAATCATTCGCCAATGCATTTTCATAATAAAAATCATTGGCCAATGCATTTTCATAATAAAAATCATTGGGCAATGCATTTTCATAATAAAAATCACTGGGCAATGCATTTTCATAATAAAAATCATTGGCCAATGCATTTTCATAATAAAAATCATTGGCCAATGCATTTTCATAATAAAAATCATTGGCCAATGTATTTTCATAATAAAAATCATTTCCAATGCATTTTCATAATAAAAATCATTGGCCAATGCATTTTCATAATAAAAATCATTGGCCAATGCATTTTCATAATAAAAATCATTGGGCAATGCATTTTCATAATAAAAATCATTGGCCAATGTATTTTCATAATAAAAATCATTGGACAATGCATTTTCATAATAAAAATCATTGGCCAATGCATTTTCATAATAAAAATCATTGGGCAATGCATTTTCATAATAAAAATCATTGGCCAATGTATTTTCATAATAAAAATCATTGGACAATGCATTTTCATAATAAAAATCATTGGCCAATGCATTTTCATAATAAAAATCACTGGGCAATGCATTTTAATAAAAATCATTGGCCAATGCATTTTCATAATAAAAATCATTGGCCAATGCATTTTCATAATAAAAATCAATGGCCAATGTATTTTCATAATAAAAATCATTGGCCAATGTATTTTCATAATAAAAATCATTGGCCAATGCATTTTCATAATAAAAATCATTGGCCAATGCATTTTCATAATAAAAATCATTGGCCAATGCATTTTCATAATAAAAATCATTGGCCAATGCATTTTCATAATAAAAATCATTGGCCAATGTATTTTCATAATAAAAATCATTGGCCAATGCATGTTCATAATAAAAATCATTGGGCAATGCATTTTCATAATAAAAATCACTGGGCAATGTATTTTCATAATAAAAATCATTGGCCAATGCATTTTCATAATAAAAATCATTGGCCAATGCATTTTCATAATAAAAATCATTGGCCAATGTATTTTGATAATAAAAATCATTGGCCAATGCATTTTCATAATAAAAATCATTGGCCAATGTATTTTGATAATAAAAATCATTGGCCAATGCATTTTGATCATAAAAATCATTGGCCAATGCATTTTCATAATAAAAATCATTGGCCAATGCATTTTCATAATAAAAATCATTGGCCAATGCATTTTCATAATAAAAATCATTGGCCAATGCATTTTCATAATAAAAATCATTGGCCAATGCATTTTCATAATAAAAATCATTGGGCAATGCATTTTCATAATAAAAATCACTGGGCAATGCATTTTCATAATAAAAATCATTGGCCAATGCATTTTCATAATAAAAATCATTGGGCAATGCATTTTCATAATAAAAATCATTGGGCAATGCATTTTCATAATAAAAATCACTGGGCAATGCATTTTCATAATAAAAATCATTGGCCAATGCATTTTCATAATAAAAATCATTGGGCAATGCATTTTCATAATAAAAATCATTGGGCAAAGCATTTTCATAATAAAAATCATTGGGCAATGCATTTTCATAATAAAAATCACTGGGCAATGCATTTTCATAATAAAAAACATTGGGCAATGCATTTTCATAATAAAAATCATTGGGCAATGCATTTTCATAATAAAAATCATTGGCCAATGCATTTTCATAATAAAAATCATTGCGCAATGCATTTTCATAATAAAAATCATTGGGCAATGCATTTTCATAATAAAAATCATTGGCCAATGTATTTTCATAATAAAAATCATTGGCCTATGCATTTTCATAATAATAATCATTGTCCAATGCATTTTCATAATAAAAATCATTGGCCAATGCATTTTCATAATAAAAATCATTGGGCAATGCATTTTCATAATAAAAATCATTGGCCAATGTATTTTCATAATAAAAATCATTGGCCAATGCATTTTCATAATAAAAATCATTGGCCAATGCATTTTCATAATAAAAATCATTGGGCAATGCATTTTCATAATAAAAATCATTGGGCAATGCATTTTCATAATAAAAATCATTGGGCAATGCATTTTCATAATAAAAATCATTGGGCAATGCATTTTCATAATAAAAATCATTGGCCAATGCATTTTCATAATAAAAATCATTGGCCAATGTATTTTCATAATAAAAATCACTGGGCAATGTATTTTCATAATAAAAATCATTGGCCAATGTATTTTCATAATAAAAATCATTGGCCAATGCATTTTCATAATAAAAATCATTGGCCAATGTATTTTTATAATAAAAATCATTGGCCAATGCATTTTGATAATAAAAATCATTGGCCAATGCATTTTCATAATAAAAATCATTGGCCAATGCATTTTCATAATAAAAATCATTGGCCAATGCATTTTCATAATAAAAATCATTGGGCAATGCATTTTCATAATAAAAATCACTGGGCAATGCATTTTCATAATAAAAATCATTGGCCAATGCATTTTCATAATAAAAATCATTGGGCAATGCATTTTCATAATAAAAATCATTGGGCAATGCATTTTCATAATAAAAATCACTGGGCAATGCATTTTCATAATAAAAATCATTGGCCAATGCATTTTCATAATAAAAATCATTGGGCAATGCATTTTCATAATAAAAATCATTGGGCAAAGCATTTTCATAATAAAAATCATTGGGCAATGCATTTTCATAATAAAAATCACTGGGCAATGCATTTTCATAATAAAAAACATTGGGCAATGCATTTTCATAATAAAAATCATTGGGCAATGCATTTTCATAATAAAAATCATTGGCCAATGCATTTTCATAATAAAAATCATTGCGCAATGCATTTTCATAATAAAAATCATTGGGCAATGCATTTTCATAATAAAAATCATTGGCCAATGTATTTTCATAATAAAAATCATTGGCCTATGCATTTTCATAATAATAATCATTGTCCAATGCATTTTCATAATAAAAATCATTGGCCAATGCATTTTCATAATAAAAATCATTGGGCAATGCATTTTCATAATAAAAATCATTGGCCAATGTATTTTCATAATAAAAATCATTGGCCAATGCATTTTCATAATAAAAATCATTGGCCAATGCATTTTCATAATAAAAATCATTGGGCAATGCATTTTCATAATAAAAATCATTGGGCAATGCATTTTCATAATAAAAATCATTGGGCAATGCATTTTCATAATAAAAATCATTGGGCAATGCATTTTCATAATAAAAATCATTGGCCAATGCATTTTCATAATAAAAATCATTGGCCAATGTATTTTCATAATAAAAATCACTGGGCAATGTATTTTCATAATAAAAATCATTGGCCAATGTATTTTCATAATAAAAATCATTGGCCAATGCATTTTCATAATAAAAATCATTGGCCAATGTATTTTTATAATAAAAATCATTGGCCAATGTATTTTCATAATAAAAATCATTGGCCAATGTATTTTCATAATAAAAATCATTTCCAATGCATTTTCATAATAAAAATCACTGGGCAATGCATTTTCATAATAAAAATCATTGGCCAATGCATTTTCATAATAAAAATCATTGGCCAATGCATTTTCATAATAAAAATCACTGGGCAATGCATTTTCATAATAAAAATCATTCGCCAATGCATTTTCATAATAAAAATCATTGGCCAATGCATTTTCATAATAAAAATCATTGGCCAATGCATTTTCATAATAAAAATCATTGGCAAATGCATTTTCATAATAAAAATCATTGGCCAATGTATTTTCATAATAAAAATCATTTCCAATGCATTTTCATAATAAAAATCATTGGCCAATGTATTTTCATAATAAAAATCATTGGCCAATGCATTTTCATAATAAAAATCATTGGCCAATGCATTTTCATAATAAAAATCACTGGGCAATGCATTTTCATAATAAAAATCATTGGCCAATGTATTTTCATAATAAAAATCATTGGCCAATGCATTTTCATAATAAAAATCATTGGCCAATGCATTTTCATAATAAAAATCATTCGCCAATGCATTTTCATAATAAAAATCATTGGCCAATGCATTTTCATAATAAAAATCATTGGGCAATGCATTTTCATAATAAAAATCACTGGGCAATGCATTTTCATAATAAAAATCATTGGCCAATGCATTTTCATAATAAAAATCATTGGCCAATGCATTTTCATAATAAAAATCATTGGCCAATGTATTTTCATAATAAAAATCATTTCCAATGCATTTTCATAATAAAAATCATTGGCCAATGCATTTTCATAATAAAAATCATTGGCCAATGCATTTTCATAATAAAAATCACTGGGCAATGCATTTTCATAATAAAAATCATTGGCCAATGCATTTTCATAATAAAAATCATTGGGCAATGCATTTTCATAATAAAAATCATTGGGCAATGCATTTTCATAATAAAAATCACTGGGCAATGCATTTTCATAATAAAAATCATTGGCCAATGCATTTTCATAATAAAAATCATTGGGCAATGCATTTTCATAATAAAAATCATTGGGCAAAGCATTTTCATAATAAAAATCATTGGGCAATGCATTTTCATAATAAAAATCACTGGGCAATGCATTTTCATAATAAAAATCATTGGGCAATGCATTTTCATAATAAAAATCATTGGCCTATGCATTTTCATAATAATAATCATTGTCCAATGCATTTTCATAATAAAAATCATTGGCCAATGAATTTTCATAATAAAAATCATTGGGCAATGCATTTTCATAATAAAAATCATTGGCCAATGTATTTTCATAATAAAAATCATTGGCCAATGCATTTTCATAATAAAAATCATTGGCCAATGCATTTTCATAATAAAAATCATTGGCCAATGCATTTTCATAATAAAAATCATTGGGCAATGCATTTTCATAATAAAAATCATTGGGCAATGCATTTTCATAATAAAAATCATTGGGCAATGCATTTTCATAATAAAAATCATTGGCCAATGCATTTTCATAATAAAAATCATTGGCCAATGTATTTTCATAATAAAAATCACTGGGCAATGTATTTTCATAATAAAAATCATTGGCCAATGCATTTTCATAATAAAAATCATTGGCCAATGCATTTTCATAATAAAAATCATTGGCCAATGTATTTTCATAATAAAAATCATTGGCCAATGTATTTTCATAATAAAAATCATTGGCCAATGTATTTTCATAATAAAAATCATTTCCAATGCATTTTCATAATAAAAATCACTGGGCAATGCATTTTCATAATAAAAATCATTGGCCAATGCATTTTCATAATAAAAATCATTGGGCAATGCATTTTCATAATAAAAATCACTGGGCAATGCATTTTCATAATAAAAATCATTCGCCAATGCATTTTCATAATAAAAATCATTGGCCAATGCATTTTCATAATAAAAATCATTGGCCAATGCATTTTCATAATAAAAATCATTGGCAAATGCATTTTCATAATAAAAATCATTGGCCAATGTATTTTCATAATAAAAATCATTTCCAATGCATTTTCATAATAAAAATCATTGGCCAATGTATTTTCATAATAAAAATCATTGGCCAATGCATTTTCATAATAAAAATCATTGGCCAATGCATTTTCATAATAAAAATCACTGGGCAATGCATTTTCATAATAAAAATCATTGGCCAATGTATTTTCATAATAAAAATCATTGGCCAATGCATTTTCATAATAAAAATCATTGGCCAATGCATTTTCATAATAAAAATCATTCGCCAATGCATTTTCATAATAAAAATCATTGGCCAATGCATTTTCATAATAAAAATCATTGGCCAATGCATTTTCATAATAAAAATCACTGGGCAATGCATTTTCATAATAAAAATCATTGGCCAATGCATTTTCATAATAAAAATCATTGGGCAATGCATTTTCATAATAAAAATCATTGGGCAATGCATTTTCATAATAAAAATCACTGGGCAATGCATTTTCATAATAAAAATCATTGGCCAATGCATTTTCATAATAAAAATCATTGGGCAATGCATTTTCATAATAAAAATCATTGGGCAAAGCATTTTCATAATAAAAATCATTGGGCAATGCATTTTCATAATAAAAATCACTGGGCAATGCATTTTCATAATAAAAATCATTGGGCAATGCATTTTCATAATAAAAATCATTGGGCAATGCATTTTCATAATAAAAATCATTGGCCAATGCATTTTCATAATAAAAATCATTGGGCAATGCATTTTCATAATAAAAATCATTGGGCAATGCATTTTCATAATAAAAATCATTGGCCAATGTATTTTCATAATAAAAATCATTGGCCTATGCATTTTCATAATAATAATCATTGTCCAATGCATTTTCATAATAAAAATCATTGGCCAATGAATTTTCATAATAAAAATCATTGGGCAATGCATTTTCATAATAAACATCATTGGCCAATGTATTTTCATAATAAAAATCATTGGCCAATGCATTTTCATAATAAAAATCATTGGCCAATGCATTTTCATAATAAAAATCATTGGGCAATGCATTTTCATAATAAAAATCATTGGGCAATGCATTTTCATAATAAAAATCATTGGGCAATGCATTTTCATAATAAAAATCATTGGGCAATGCATTTTCATAATAAAAATCATTGGCCAATGCATTTTCATAATAAAAATCATTGGCCAATGTATTTTCATAATAAAAATCACTGGGCAATGTATTTTCATAATAAAAATCATTGGCCAATGCATTTTCATAATAAAAATCATTGGCCAATGCATTTTCATAATAAAAATCATTGGCCAATGTATTTTCATAATAAAAATCATTGGCCAATGTATTTTCATAATAAAAATCATTGGCCAATGTATTTTCATAATAAAAATCATTTCCAATGCATTTTCATAATAAAAATCACTGGGCAATGCATTTTCATAATAAAAATCATTGGCCAATGCATTTTCATAATAAAAATCATTGGGCAATGCATTTTCATAATAAAAATCACTGGGCAATGCATTTTCATAATAAAAATCATTCGCCAATGCATTTTCATAATAAAAATCATTGGCCAATGCATTTTCATAATAAAAATCATTGGCCAATGCATTTTCATAATAAAAATCATTGGCAAATGCATTTTCATAATAAAAATCATTGGCCAATGTATTTTCATAATAAAAATCATTTCCAATGCATTTTCATAATAAAAATCATTGGCCAATGTATTTTCATAATAAAAATCATTGGCCAATGCATTTTCATAATAAAAATCATTGGCCAATGCATTTTCATAATAAAAATCACTGGGCAATGCATTTTCATAATAAAAATCATTGGCCAATGTATTTTCATAATAAAAATCATTGGCCAATGCATTTTCATAATAAAAATCATTGGCCAATGCATTTTCATAATAAAAATCATTCGCCAATGCATTTTCATAATAAAAATCATTGGCCAATGCATTTTCATAATAAAAATCATTGGCCAATGCATTTTCATAATAAAAATCATTGGCCAATGTATTTTCATAATAAAAATCATTGGCCAATGTATTTTCATAATAAAAATCATTGGCCAATGTATTTTCATAATAAAAATCATTTCCAATGCATTTTCATAATAAAAATCACTGGGCAATGCATTTTCATAATAAAAATCATTGGCCAATGCATTTTCATAATAAAAATCATTGGGCAATGCATTTTCATAATAAAAATCACTGGGCAATGCATTTTCATAATAAAAATCATTCGCCAATGCATTTTCATAATAAAAATCATTGGCCAATGCATTTTCATAATAAAAATCATTGGCCAATGCATTTTCATAATAAAAATCATTGGCAAATGCATTTTCATAATAAAAATCATTGGCCAATGTATTTTCATAATAAAAATCATTTCCAATGCATTTTCATAATAAAAATCATTGGCCAATGTATTTTCATAATAAAAATCATTGGCCAATGCATTTTCATAATAAAAATCATTGGCCAATGCATTTTCATAATAAAAATCACTGGGCAATGCATTTTCATAATAAAAATCATTGGCCAATGTATTTTCATAATAAAAATCATTGGCCAATGCATTTTCATAATAAAAATCATTGGCCAATGCATTTTCATAATAAAAATCATTCGCCAATGCATTTTCATAATAAAAATCATTGGCCAATGCATTTTCATAATAAAAATCATTGGCCAATGCATTTTCATAATAAAAATCACTGGGCAATGCATTTTCATAATAAAAATCATTGGCCAATGCATTTTCATAATAAAAATCATTGGCCAATGCATTTTCATAATAAAAATCATTGGCCAATGTATTTTCATAATAAAAATCATTTCCAATGCATTTTCATAATAAAAATCATTGGCCAATGCATTTTCATAATAAAAATCATTGGCCAATGCATTTTCATAATAAAAATCATTGGCCAATGTATTTTCATAATAAAAATCATTTCCAATGCATTTTCATAATAAAAATCATTGGCCAATGCATTTTCATAATAAAAATCATTGGCCAATGCATTTTCATAATAAAAATCATTGGCCAATGTATTTTCATAATAAAAATCATTGGCCAATGCATTTTCATAATAAAAATCATTTCCAATGCATTTTCATAATAAAAATCATTGGCCAATGCATTTTCATAATAAAAATCATTGGCCAATGCATTTTCATAATAAAAATCATTGGCCAATGCATTTTCATAATAAAAATCAATGGGCAATGCATTTTCATAATAAAAATCATTGGCCAATGCATTTTCATAATAAAAATCATTGGCCAATGCATTTTCATAATAAAAATCAATGGGCAATGCATTTTCATAATAAAAATCATTGGCCAATGCATTTTCATAATAAAAATCATTGGCCAATGCATTTTCATAATAAAAATCATTTCCAATGCATTTTCATAATAAAAATCATTGGCCAAACTTTTTTTTTTCATAATAAAAATCATTTTCAATGCATTTTCATAATAAAAATCATTGGCCAATGTATTTTCATAATAAAAATCATTGCCCAATGCATTTTCATAATAAAAATCATTGGCCAATGCATTTTCATATTAAAAATCATTGGCCAATGCATTTTCATAATAAAAATCATTGGCCAGTGTATTTACATAAAAAAAATTATTTCCAATGCATTTTCATAATAAAAATCATTGGCCAATGTATTTTCATCATAAAAATCATTGGCCAATGCATTTTCATAATAAAAATCATTGGCCAATGCATTTTCATAATAAAAATCATTGGGCAATGCATTTTCATAATAAAAATCAATGGCCAATGTATTTTCATAATAAAAATCATTGGGCAATGCATTTTCATAATAAAAATCATTGGCCAATGTATTTTCATAATAAAAATCATTGGCCAATGCATTTTCATAATAAAAATCATTGGCCAATGCATTTTCATAATAAAAATCATTGGCCAATGTATTTTCATAATAAAAATCATTTCCAATGCATTTTCATAATAAAAATCATTGGCCAATGTATTTTCATAATAAAAATCATTGGCCAATGCATTTTCATAATAAAAATCATTGGCCAATGCATTTTCATAATAAAAATCATTGGCCAATGTATTTTCATAATAAAAATCATTTCCAATGCATTTTCATAATAAAAATCATTGGCCAATGTATTTTCATAATAAAAATCATTGTCCAATGGATTTTCATAATAAAAATCATTGGCCAATGCGTTTTCATAATAAAAATCATTGGCCAATGCATTTTCATAATAAAAATCATTGGCCAATGTATTTTCATAATAAAAATCATTGGCCAATGTATTTTCATAATAAAAATCATTTGCCAATGCATTTTCATAATAAAAATCAATGGGCAATGCATTTTCATAATAAAAATCATTGGCCAATGCATTTTCATAATAAAAATCATTGGGCAATGCATTTTCATAATAAAAATCATTGGCCAATGTATTTTCATAATAAAAATCATTTCCAATGCATTTTCATAATAAAAATCATTGGCCAATGTATTTTCATAATAAAAAACATTGGCCAATGTATTTTCATAATAAAAATCATTTGCCAATGCATTTTCATAATAAAAATCATTGGGCAATGCATTTTCATAATAAAAATCATTGGCCAATGCATTTTCATAATAAAAATCATTGGGCAATGCATTTTCATAATAAAAATCATTGGCCAATGTATTTTCATAATAAAAATCATTTCCAATGCATTTTCATAATAAAAATCATTGGCCAATGTATTTTCATAATAAAAATCATTGGCCAATGCATTTTCATAATAAAAATCATTGGCCAATGCATTTTCATAATAAAAATCATTGGGCAATGCATTTTCATAATAAAAATCATTAACCAATGTATTTTCATAATAAAAATCATTGGCCAATGCATTTTCATAATAAAAATCATTGGCCAATGCATTTTCATAATAAAAATCATTGGGCAATGCATTTTCATAATAAAAATCATTGGCCAATGTATTTTCATAATAAAAATCATTGGCCAATGCATTTTCATAATAAAAATCATTGGCCAATGTATTTTCATAATAAAAATCATTGGCCAATGCATTTTCATAATAAAAATCATTGGCCAATGTATTTTCATAATAAAAATCATTTCCAATGCATTTTCATAATAAAAATCATTGGCCAATGTATTTTCATAATAAAAATCATTGGCCAATGTATTTTCATAATAAAAATCATTGGCCAATGTATTTTCATAATAAAAATCATTGGCCAATGTATTTTCATAATAAAAATCATTTCCAATGCATTTTCATAATAAAAATCACTGGGCAATGCATTTTCATAATAAAAATCATTGGGCAATGCATTTTCATAATAAAAATCATTGGGCAATGCATTTTCATAATAAAAATGACTGGGCAATGCATTTTCATAATAAAAATCATTCGCCAATGCATTTTCATAATAAAAATCATTGGCCAATGCATTTTCATAATAAAAATCATTGGCCAATGCATTTTCATAATAAAAATCATTGGCAAATGCATTTTCATAATAAAAATCATTGGCCAATGTATTTTCATAATAAAAATCATTTCCAATGCATTTTCATAATAAAAATCATTGGCCAATGTATTTTCATAATAAAAATCATTGGCCAATGCATTTTCATAATAAAAATCATTGGCCAATGCATTTTCATAATAAAAATCACTGGGCAATGCATTTTCATAATAAAAATCATTGGCCAATGTATTTTCATAATAAAAATCATTGGCCAATGCATTTTCATAATAAAAATCATTGGCCAATGCATTTTCATAATAAAAATCATTCGCCAATGCATTTTCATAATAAAAATCATTGGCCAATGCATTTTCATAATAAAAATCATTGGGCAATGCATTTTCATAATAAAAATCACTGGGCAATGCATTTTCATAATAAAAATCATTGGCCAATGCATTTTCATAATAAAAATCATTGGCCAATGCATTTTCATAATAAAAATCATTGGCCAATGTATTTTCATAATAAAAATCATTTCCAATGCATTTTCATAATAAAAATCATTGGCCAATGCATTTTCATAATAAAAATCATTGGCCAATGCATTTTCATAATAAAAATCATTGGCCAATGTATTTTCATAATAAAAATCATTTCCAATGCATTTTCATAATAAAAATCATTGGCCAATGCATTTTCATAATAAAAATCATTGGCCAATGCATTTTCATAATAAAAATCATTGGCCAATGTATTTTCATAATAAAAATCATTGGCCAATGCATTTTCATAATAAAAATCATTTCCAATGCATTTTCATAATAAAAATCATTGGCCAATGCATTTTCATAATAAAAATCATTGGCCAATGCATTTTCATAATAAAAATCATTGGCCAATGCATTTTCATAATAAAAATCAATGGGCAATGCATTTTCATAATAAAAATCATTGGCCAATGCATTTTCATAATAAAAATCATTGGCCAATGCATTTTCATAATAAAAATCAATGGGCAATGCATTTTCATAATAAAAATCATTGGCCAATGCATTTTCATAATAAAAATCATTGGCCAATGCATTTTCATAATAAAAATCATTTCCAATGCATTTTCATAATAAAAATCATTGGCCAATTTTTTTTTTCATAATAAAAATCATTTTCAATGCATTTTCATAATAAAAATCATTGGCCAATGTATTTTCATAATAAAAATCATTGCCCAATGCATTTTCATAATAAAAATCATTGGCCAATGCATTTTCATATTAAAAATCATTGGCCAATGCATTTTCATAATAAAAATCATTGGCCAGTGTATTTTCATAATAAAAATCATTCCCAATGCATTTTCATAATAAAAATCATTGGCCAATGTATTTTCATAATAAAAATCATTGGCCAATGCATTTTCATAATAAAAATCATTGGCCAATGCATTTTCATAATAAAAATCATTGGGCAATGCATTTTCATAATAAAAATCAATGGCCAATGTATTTTCATAATAAAAATCATTGGGCAATGCATTTTCATAATAAAAATCATTGGCCAATGTATTTTCATAATAAAAATCATTGGCCAATGCATTTTCATAATAAAAATCATTGGCCAATGCATTTTCATAATAAAAATCATTGGCCAATGTATTTTCATAATAAAAATCATTTCCAATGCATTTTCATAATAAAAATCATTGGCCAATGTATTTTCATAATAAAAATCATTGGCCAATGCATTTTCATAATAAAAATCATTGGCCAATGCATTTTCATAATAAAAATCATTGGCCAATGTATTTTCATAATAAAAATCATTTCCAATGCATTTTCATAATAAAAATCATTGGCCAATGTATTTTCATAATAAAAATCATTGTCCAATGGATTTTCATAATAAAAATCATTGGCCAATGCGTTTTCATAATAAAAATCATTGGCCAATGCATTTTCATAATAAAAATCATTGGCCAATGTATTTTCATAATAAAAATCATTGGCCAATGTATTTTCATAATAAAAATCATTTGCCAATGCATTTTCATAATAAAAATCAATGGGCAATGCATTTTCATAATAAAAATCATTGGCCAATGCATTTTCATAATAAAAATCATTGGGCAATGCATTTTCATAATAAAAATCATTGGCCAATGTATTTTCATAATAAAAATCATTTCCAATGCATTTTCATAATAAAAATCATTGGCCAATGTATTTTCATAATAAAAATCATTGGCCAATGTATTTTCATAATAAAAATCATTTGCCAATGCATTTTCATAATAAAAATCATTGGGCAATGCATTTTCATAATAAAAATCATTGGCCAATGCATTTTCATAATAAAAATCATTGGGCAATGCATTTTCATAATAAAAATCATTGGCCAATGTATTTTCATAATAAAAATCATTTCCAATGCATTTTCATAATAAAAATCATTGGCCAATGTATTTTCATAATAAAAATCATTTCCAATGCATTTTCATAATAAAAATCATTGGCCAATGTATTTTCATAATAAAAATCATTGGCCAATGTATTTTCATAATAAAAATCATTGGCCAATGTATTTTCATAATAAAAATCATTGGCCAATGTATTTTCATAATAAAAATCATTTCCAATGCATTTTCATAATAAAAATCACTGGGCAATGCATTTTCATAATAAAAATCATTGGCCAATGCATTTTCATAATAAAAATCATTGGGCAATGCATTTTCATAATAAAAATCACTGGGCAATGCATTTTCATAATAAAAATCATTCGCCAATGCATTTTCATAATAAAAATCATTGGCCAATGCATTTTCATAATAAAAATCATTGGCCAATGCATTTTCATAATAAAAATCATTGGCAAATGCATTTTCATAATAAAAATCATTGGCCAATGTATTTTCATAATAAAAATCATTTCCAATGCATTTTCATAATAAAAATCATTGGCCAATGTATTTTCATAATAAAAATCATTGGCCAATGCATTTTCATAATAAAAATCATTGGCCAATGCATTTTCATAATAAAAATCACTGGGCAATGCATTTTCATAATAAAAATCATTGGCCAATGTATTTTCATAATAAAAATCATTGGCCAATGCATTTTCATAATAAAAATCATTGGCCAATGCATTTTCATAATAAAAATCATTCGCCAATGCATTTTCATAATAAAAATCATTGGCCAATGCATTTTCATAATAAAAATCATTGGGCAATGCATTTTCATAATAAAAATCACTGGGCAATGCATTTTCATAATAAAAATCATTGGCCAATGCATTTTCATAATAAAAATCATTGGCCAATGCATTTTCATAATAAAAATCATTGGCCAATGTATTTTCATAATAAAAATCATTTCCAATGCATTTTCATAATAAAAATCATTGGCCAATGCATTTTCATAATAAAAATCATTGGCCAATGCATTTTCATAATAAAAATCATTGGCCAATGTATTTTCATAATAAAAATCATTTCCAATGCATTTTCATAATAAAAATCATTGGCCAATGCATTTTCATAATAAAAATCATTGGCCAATGCATTTTCATAATAAAAATCATTGGCCAATGTATTTTCATAATAAAAATCATTGGCCAATGCATTTTCATAATAAAAATCATTTCCAATGCATTTTCATAATAAAAATCATTGGCCAATGCATTTTCATAATAAAAATCATTGGCCAATGCATTTTCATAATAAAAATCATTGGCCAATGCATTTTCATAATAAAAATCAATGGGCAATGCATTTTCATAATAAAAATCATTGGCCAATGCATTTTCATAATAAAAATCATTGGCCAATGCATTTTCATAATAAAAATCATTGGGCAATGCATTTTCATAATAAAAATCATTTCCAATGCATTTTCATAATAAAAATCATTGGCCAATTTTTTTTTTCATAATAAAAATCATTTTCAATGCATTTTCATAATAAAAATCATTGGCCAATGTATTTTCATAATAAAAATCATTGTCCAATGCATTTTCATAATAAAAATCATTGGCCAATGCATTTTCATATTAAAAATCATTGGCCAATGTATTTTCATAATAAAAATCATTGGCCAATGCATTTTCATAATAAAAATCATTGGCCAATGCATTTTCATAATAAAAATCATTGGCCAATGTATTTTCATAATAAAAATCATTTCCAATGCATTTTCATAATAAAAATCATTGGCCAATGTATTTTCATAATAAAAATCATTGGCCAATGCATTTTCATAATAAAAATCATTGGCCAATGCATTTTCATAATAAAAATCATTGGCCAATGTATTTTCATAATAAAAATCATTTCCAATGCATTTTCATAATAAAAATCATTGGCCAATGTATTTTCATAATAAAAATCATTGTCCAATGGATTTTCATAATAAAAATCATTGGCCAATGCGTTTTCATAATAAAAATCATTGGCCAATGCATTTTCATAATAAAAATCATTGGCCAATGTATTTTCATAATAAAAATCATTGGCCAATGTATTTTCATAATAAAAATCATTTGCCAATGCATTTTCATAATAAAAATCATTGGGCAATGCATTTTCATAATAAAAATCATTGGCCAATGCATTTTCATAATAAAAATCATTGGGCAATGCATTTTCATAATAAAAATCATTGGCCAATGTATTTTCATAATAAAAATCATTTCCAATGCATTTTCGTAATAAAAATCATTGGCCAATGTATTTTCATAATAAAAATCATTGGCCAATGTATTTTCATAATAAAAATCATTTGCCAATGCATTTTCATAATAAAAATCATTGGGCAATGCATTTTCATAATAAAAATCATTGGCCAATGCATTTTCATAATAAAAATCATTGGCCAATGCATTTTCATAATAAAAATCATTGGGCAATGCATTTTCATAATAAAAATCATTGGCCAATGTATTTTCATAATAAAAATCATTTCCAATGCATTTTCATAATAAAAATCATTGGCCAATGTATTTTCATAATAAAAATCATTGGCCAATGCATTTTCATAATAAAAATCATTGGCCAATGCATTTTCATAATAAAAATCATTGGGCAATGCATTTTCATAATAAAAATCATTGGCCAATGTATTTTCATAATAAAAATCATTGGCCAATGCATTTTCATAATAAAAATCATTGGGCAATGCATTTTCATAATAAAAATCATTGGGCAATGCATTTTCATAATAAAAATCATTGGCCAATGTATTTTCATAATAAAAATCATTGGCCAATGCATTTTCATAATAAAAATCATTGGCCAATGTATTTTCATAATAAAAATCATTGGCCAATGCATTTTCATAATAAAAATCATTGGCCAATGTATTTTCATAATAAAAATCATTTCCAATGCATTTTCATATTAAAAATCATTGGCCAATGTATTTTCATAATAAAAATCATTGGCCAATGCATTTTCATAATAAAAATCATTGGCCAATGCATTTTCATAATAAAAATCATTGGCCAATGTATTTTCATAATAAAAATCATTTCCAATGCATTTTCATAATAAAAATCATTGGGCAATGCATTTTCATAATAAAAATCATTGGCCAATGTATTTTCATAATAAAAATCATTGGCCAATGCATTTTCATAATAAAAATCATTGGGCAATGCATTTTCATAATAAAAATCATTGGCCAATGTATTTTCATAATAAAAATCATTGGCCAATGCATTTTCATAATAAAAATCATTGGCCAATGCATTTTCATAATAAAAATCATTGGCCAATGTATTTTCATAATAAAAATCATTTCCAATGCATTTTCATAATAAAAATCATTGGCCAATGCATTTTCATTATAAAAATCATTGGCCA
>OZ038509.1:48203104-48210604 GCA_964036315.1 Acanthosepion esculentum | reverse complement strand
GAGAAGAAGAGGAAGAAGAAAAAGAAGCAGAAGAAGAAGAAGAAGTAGAAGAATAAAACTGAGAAGAAGAAGCAGAAGAACAAGAACAAGAAAAAAATGATGTAGAAGCAGCAGTAGTAGTAGTAGTAGTAGTAGAAGCAGAAGAAGAGGAAGAAGAAAAAGAAGCAGAAGAAGAAGAAGAAGAAGAAGAGGAAAAAGAAGAATTAGAAGAAAATTCAGAAGAAGAAGAAGAAGAAAAAGAAGGAAAGGAATTACTAGTATTAGTAGTAAAGAAGAAGAAGAATCAAAAGAAGAAGAAGAAGAAGAATTACTAGTAGTAGTAGTAGTAATATTAGTAAAGAAGAAGTAGAAGATGAAGGAGAAGAAGAGTGCTTGGTAATATAGATTTAAGAAAAGAAGATGAAGAAAACTCGCAGAAAAAGAAAAGAAAGTTGATGTTGAATGACGAATGAAATCGTAAGAAAAAAATGAAACGAATGAAAAGATAAAACCGAATGTAAAAACGAAGGGGACGTAAAACAAAAAAAAATCGTAGAAAACGATTAGGTCATGTAATGTTGAATGATGAAAGAAATAACAAAGAAAAAAAATCCCAAGATGGCGTCGAATAAAGAAAAAAGAACTACAAAATAAAGCAAATAACAAAAAGAGATCAACAAAATAAAAGAAAAAAAATGAAAAAAATTGAAAGAAAACATCGAACAAAAAGAAGAGAAAGAAAAATGGAAGAAAACAGAATGGAAAGATATTGACAAAAAAAAAAAATTCTGCAAATTTTGTTTTTTCGTTAATTCTCCTAAACCCTGTGCCGTCATCCATTTACTCAAGCTTATTTTATGAGCAGTATTCCTCTGTCTTTCTTGTCCTGTGAGTATCAGATTTTCCAAGCTCTCCTCCCTCACTATGTACCCCAGAAATTTCAACTCTCTCTTCCCGGTGTTAAGTAAAAGTATCATTTTTGATTCCATTTTCTCTGAAACTTCTTCGTTGGTCACATGTTCCGCCCATGGTATCCTCAGCATCCTTCTGTAGAAATTTCAACTGCCTTTTCCTGATTTTAAGTATAAGTTTACTTTTTAATTCCATTTTCTCTAAAACTTTGTCACGGCTCACATGTTAGATTCATAGCATCCTCAGCATCCTTCTGTAGAAATTTCAATTGCTTCTTCCTGATGTTAATTATAAGTTTCCTTTTTATTTCCATTTTCTCTGAAACCTTGTCGTTGCCCACATTTTCGGTCCATAGCATCCTCAGCATCCTTCTGTAGAGCCATATGTTTGCTCCTTCAAGTCTTTTCTTCATCTTTGAGGATAGTGTCCATCATTCGCTGCCATATAACAAGACTGGTGTTACGTAACATTTCAATACACTTTTCTATATTTCTAACGAAGTTTCTCTGTCTATTTATACTCTGCTTAGCTTCTGGAAATCATCATTCGCAAGCCCAATGCGTCTTCGGAGCTCAGCGTCGTACTTTCCTTACTCTGTTAGAACACTTCCCAGATATTTACATTTTCGTACATGTTTGATTTTGGCATCCCCGATTTGTAATTTGCATTTTGGACTGTCCCTTTTGCTAGCAACCACGCATTCCTTCTTCTTGAAATTGATGTTTCATCCATTCTTTTCGCTTTTCTTCATTACCTTTTGTAGATGTCTTTGCAGTTTTCTTTCCGTGTCTGCTAATTACATTTTACCTCCTGCATATATTATGCTGTTAAGATTGTGGCCGTCAGTGATAAATCCTGGTAGGACTTCTAGTTCTCTCAGATTTGCCTCGCGGTAGAGGGTGAATAAGTCCGGTGAGAAGACACACCCTTTTCTATTTTTGTGAACGAAAAAAACAAATCGAGCCCTGAGGTAGCAGTAAAGAGAAAGTGTAAGATAACGTTGACGAATAAGCAAAGAAGAATTTTAATTTTGATGAGTAAAGATTCAAGATGGCCGAATGGTGCAATTAGACATTTTGCATAAAATGGATGTTCCCTTGCGCGACTATTGGGCCTTACTCAACCCAGAACTCAAAAGAAACTAGTACATACGTTCCTTCGCTAGAGGTGTAGGAGAAATGGTCGGCTCCCTGTAGCGCCCCAGTAAGTACCTGACTCATCGTAATATTCTCTATATTTTCAAGGGCCAGATCAGCCCTAAAGTGGAGTACTCCTGCCATATACGGACAGGAGATGCTCAGTACTCGCTTCCAGTCTCGATAGAATCCAAAAGCTTGTCCTTGTCCTTGCGGGTGACGAATTATTTTTCTACCCAGCAATCCAACTCTCACAGTCGAGATGTAGCAAGCCTTTCACTGCTCTATCGCTACTTCAATGAAAAGTGTTCAGAGGAATTACATTACTTGGTACCAACAGTTCTAAACTTCACGGCTCGGACCTGCCATGCTACGCACATTGTAGCGAACCATTCACATTCTCTCCGTGTTCCACTGGTGAGAGGTAACTTCCATTCGAGCAGCTTCACCCGTGAACCACTGCCCTGAGGAACCGACTCCCAATCACTACAATCTTACCCTGTTCAAGACTACAGTTAACCTTTATCTTCCCCACCTATTCGGATAAACCGTCTCTTACCCTGTAACACTCTTTTACAGGTTGAACCTCTCTGTAAAAAGAAGGAAAACAAAGAAACACCCATTCATTGACCGAAAAGGCAATGCTCCTGTCGGTTGAAATTTATAAAATCTTTCTCCAAAATCGTTTTTTTTCTTTTCTGTAAAACAATCTTCTTAAAGCTGTTATTTCCATTTCTAATATTGATGGGAGTTTCCTTCCTAACCTTTTGCTTGAAGTAGTGTGGAATAACAACGTCTTAATTATGTCATTATTTTCTCCTAGAGTTATGCATGTAATAACCATTTTAATTTCTGCTGCTATTGATAGACATCATGTTTTTTTAAAATTATTTCACTCCCAAGCAAGGTAATAAAGCCACTAAGATGCAAGGGTTACTGAGATTTAGTGAGTATGGAAAAAAATAAAAATACTATTATGCAGAGAGAATAATAAAAGAACAAGGATTAAGATGACAGAAGATAACGGTCGATATTACAAGCGAGTTCCACAAGGGAGAAGTGCGATAGAAGAAACTGTTACATGTAGCCATTTTAACTGTAAAATAATGAGACCTAGCCGCCAATCTAGTACTGCGCTTTAATTTAAGAAGTCTAGTTAACAAAGTGGAATTTTCATCTGAACAATAGCCATGAAATTATTTATAGAAAAATGAGAAAGAAACTACATTACGGCGGTGGGAAAGTGCCCAGGGCCTCCAAAACGAGAGGGATCCCCAATTATCATCTACTCTTGGGTCCTGTTTTTTTTTTTTTTCATATTTAATGTGGCTCTTTTGAACTAATTTGAAATATTTAGGACCTTTAGTTGGAGAGAGTCTTTTTGAATTCGATTGCAATTCATTTAGAATTTCCTACTTAGTGTTTATATAAATATAGATTTTTGATCTCGCTTTTTTCAGTTTAGCGTAATTTTGTCTACTTGGCTTAGTTTTAAACTTCATTGAACACGGACACGTGATAATTATAAAATTGCTCAATATCGTATACCCCACCGAATAGTTGGGTCATAGTTGCCAGAAGGTCTTTCGCGTCAGAATTCATTTTGCATATTTACAAATCTACCATTCGTCCGTGCATTGAATACTGATGCCATATCTGGTCTGATGCTCTTGCTATTCATCTGAAGGTTCTTGACAAGATCCAAAGATGGATTTCCCACCTGATGAGACGTCAACAAAAGGTTTTCCGCTTTTTTGACATTGAAATAAAAATGTACAATTTTGTAGTAGATATGCGCATGTTCTAATGTAACACTGCATAAGATATATATATATATATATATATATATATATATATATATATATATATATATATATATATATATATATATATATATATGTATGCAGGTGTGCAGTGAAATAGGAAAGAACACGTTAGGTAGATAATCCGGTGTTCCTTAATATTTAGCTTTATTTTCAAAAGGACAGTGCTATGTTCCAATGATACCGTAGTTATAAACACCAGCTAACCAAAAGATAGCTTATTCCCAAATTCTCGCTTGACAAGGAAGCGGGTCCAGACGCCTTAACTCTTCATAACTTAAAAAATTATGTTAGGGGTCTCGGCTCTCGCTTTTGAAACATGAGAACTCTTATGTAGCGGAGGAATCATATTTTTAAAAACTAAAAATATTATTATAATATATATATATATATATATATATATATATATATATATATATATATATATATATATATATATATATATATATATATATACACTAAGATAATCCTAACCGTAACGTACCTAGCTGGCTAAAAGGAAAATAACGGAAGAGTATTTATTGATAAAACCAAATATAACGATAACCACGTGACAATAAATTTACTGCTTATAAACTTCAATTCGACCTCACAAATCGAACTATCCTCTGTGTCCGAATCGGTTAAAAGGCACGTCAGGCTATATGACGGTTCTGTGTAGGATACAGGTTCGAATCCTGTCGGAGGACGAATATTTTCTATGAAAATTTCTCGGACATTCAGTTTGGTAAATGCTGTTTAATACTGTTTATTATAAACAGAGCATTTACTTAAATGTTTGTATCTATAAAAAGAATGTTAAACATAAAATTGTCTTTAAATAATTTTCGGACTTTGTCCATTTCATAATATATATTGTGGTACAAAATTTTATGACCACAATGAAAAGACAAAATTTATTTTTATTACTATTTAAGATGATGATAGATAGTAAAACTGAAAAACACGCAAGCTAACCGGTTTCGAAATCGAGGTTAATAAATTAAAATAGAATTATCACTAAAAAGAGATGGACAATATGTATTGGGGGAAAATATTGCTTCGATGGAAATTAGTTGAAGGCCCAGTACGAAGTCCTTCTGTTTACACAGAGAGGGCTTCAACGATAAAATATAAATGGCCTCCAGCACTTTCAAGTGGTAATTCCAGTGGGACTAAGAATAGTAAATGAGTCCGCACTGAAATTAGTGGCACACATTATGGCTATTTATTAGGTGCTCTGCGATGGAAGACCCATACGTATTGGTCAGAATGTCTGAAGGTGTGTACTTAAGATTGCAGATCTTTGTTGGGACGTGTTGCTTTAACCATAAAAAATCCAAAATTTCAAAAATTAATCACTTTGTCTGACGGTCACAGAGACCGTGAAACCCAGGATAACAAACTCACGTCAATCCAACTATATATATATCTATATATCTATCTATCTATATATATATGTCCAATTCTAATATATATATATATATATATATATATATATATATATATATATATATATATATATATATAATCTAAGATTAATGAAAGTGCTAAAAGGACGAGGAAACACACGGGTAATTTTAACAAAATAGGATAAAGGATATATACACGATTTTACAAGCTAGAAGTATTGTCAGTAGATCGTTTCTGGAAAATAAATCAGAATTTCTTCAAATCTATAGTTTTAACATATTGTCATGAAGAGGAACTTTTCAGATTAGATGGAAGTCGAGTCTAATAAAAACTTCGGAGAATTCCAGTAAAATATCTTTAATCATTTCTAAAATACAACGGTGCCAAGCTTAATCTAACAATTGGACAATTTGGCTATTACACGATATCGACAATTTTGCTGTTACATCCGTCATATATATATATATATATATATATATATATATATATATATATATATATATATATATATATATATATCTTATTTTTATTTGATGATGTAATTTGTAAATAAAAAATATTACACAAATTGATATTTGGGAAAAGAAATTCAATAAAAAAAGAAAAGCCTAAAAAACATCCGTACTGCTTGAAAATAATCAACCAGCACTGCAAAGTCTAGCCAAGAGAAGAAAAAAAACACCGACAGAGTTACCTATGTTGATAAGCAAAAGTGCTCAATACCCTAAGTAGAGTAAAATTAAAATACCTAAAGAGCCAGAACCTACCTACCTAGGTTTCACCTACCGGATCCTCTGGATAATTCTAACTAGAGGGGATTTGCCCAAATGACATTGGAAAAAGCGGCCAACATAAAGAGACAAAATTAGTAAGAAAAAAAAGAAAGAAATGTCTCGAAATATAAAATTAAAACATTTCCCGGTACATTGTAGACATGTAAGGTGGTAGGTTTCGGCATTGCTGGGCGGGAATTAGGCGTTAAGTTAAGCAAAATCACTCCCAGAATAACGAAATTTCCCGACAAGTCGGAAGTGCAATAAAGTTAGATTTTTTAAGTTAAACTATTTAAGTAAATATAAAAACAAAACACTTCCGCTTGTCGTAAAAAAATAAATTCTTAATGTGTATAGTTTTAACATATTGTCATGGAGAGGAAATGTTCATACAACAGATTAAATGAGCAGACAGTTAAATAATAATTAAAATGTTTAAAACAAAGGAAAGAGAATTCGGTGCTCACAGAAGGGATATGTAGTTGGCATGGGTTCAAAATTTGACGAAGAATGATAGTTTGAAATACTTCATTTTCTTGGGTTATTGAGAGAAAATTTATTGATGCGCTGCGTGCTGGTTAGTGGCCAATAATGTAATCGGCGAGTAATTTTACACTGTTTAGTACTTCAACGCGAGTCGCGAGGAACTGAAATGAAACCTTTCACGTCACTTCAGACACTCTTCTCATTAATTTAATGTTTCCCCTCATTTTATACCAAAAATAATTTCATGTAGTCTCGCTACTTTCTTCTTCTTCTTGGCTCAACGGCCAATTTCCGGAATGCAAGGTTTTCGTTGGTCTAGAAACCATTTCTCATACACTTGGTAATTTCTTTCCTTCGCAGCTACTCAGTTAATTTCTGTAAAACTAAAAAATCTCACATTCCTTCTTCTTCCTCAGTCCTCCGAATTTAAAGGGAGTTGGTGAAGGAGGTTTATTATTATTTCGTACTGAGTTAAATATTTTTTTATATAAATATAGATTTTTGATCTAAATATTTTAATTGTGCACAATTTTGTCAACTCACATGTAATAAGTATAAAATCGCTCAATATTGTACACCAAAATCCTATACGCAAGCCACCAACCTGCCACTCGCTGGCATGGTACAAACGTTTACCGCTGTCGGACCGCCGGCGTGTTCCTCTCGGCAATGTTACCACTGGCGGACCGCGAGAGGCCCAGCGGTGGCCTGCCAGTGGATATCACCAGACGACCGCTGGTGTTGGCATCGGCGGCGCGCCAGCGGGCCACGAAGCCTTTTGCGCGTAGCGAAAAACATAATCTAATATACAGGGTGTCCATAAAGTCCGTGTGCACTTTAAAAAATTATAACTTTATTTGTATTTGCGATAGAAATAATCTGTCAAAAATGTTATAAAGTTTAATGTACCTAGTTTTAAGTATAGCTAAATTAACTAATGTGATTTCAGGCATTACTGTAAATCAGTTAGCAAATGTTTTCCGTGAACTGCAAAATCGT
>OZ038509.1:48185604-48198104 GCA_964036315.1 Acanthosepion esculentum | reverse complement strand
CATACTTCCGCCCATCCCTTCAAAGAAAGATTTCTCCGAGACCACAAATTAATTGCGATTTCGGCCTTCACTTGTACCTCCGACCAATTCCTTTCCAACTAGATATAAGAGCCGAACCAGACACTGATTATCTTGACCGGCCCATCCGTCTAGAGAAAAGGTCCGGGAAGATAAACTCCCTTCCACGCACTCAACCGCAAGCCAGCAGACTTATCACGGTTGATCTTGGCCCCAGTAACCATCTCATAACCATTGATTTTTTGCTAACTTCGTTAATCTTGGCTCTGCTCGACACAAGAACGGAAACGTCATCAGCATAGGCGGAATACGTGGCCAGGGTGGTAGCACCATGTAGGGAAATTCCGCGTAGGACCGGATTCGTCTTTAACTTCCGAAGGAAAAGTTCCAATGCAAGAACGTAAAGCAAAGGCGAAAGCGGACAACCGTGACGAATGGAGAGAGACAATGCGAAAGGCTTCGATCCTACCCCATTCACTTCCACCAGAACACCGGGAGTCGGATTCAGAAGCGAAAGTCCGGCCCGAAACCGGCCGCCGAAAGAACCGCCCCCAGGAAACGATGGTCAACCCTATCGAAGGCCTTGGACTGATCTAAATTGATCAGCGCGGCTTCACTGTCGACTTGTTCTAAGATCAAGCGTACCATATGAAGTTTATCCTGGATAGTCCTGCCCTTCACAGGACAAGTCTCTTCGGAGCCAATCAGACTAGACAGGACAAGCTGCAAACGGTTGACTAAGATCCTTGTGTTTAACATGGTTAATAGGCGAAAGTTATCTAATCCATCCCCACTGTTCTTGTCCTTACGCAGCAACTTGATCACACCCTGGTGAAGCGTTGAGGTATAGACCCCTGCTTCCTCCAGTTGTTGAAGATCAGTTCCAGCAAAGGAACAAAAACGGGCGACTGCCTCAAGTAAACCTCGTAGGGAAGACCATCTAGTTGCGGAGATTTATCCAAGTCAACTTGTTTCAGCGCTTCCCAGATTTCCGATTCTGTGACGGAACGCTCGCACCCAGCTGCTTCAGCTGCCTCAAGTCAGGGAAAATCGGCTAAATAGGCGTCGAACTGAGCAGAGCTCAGACCGGACTTCCTGGTGAAAAGTTCCTGAAAGTAATCCCGAAAGGCCTTGCATAAGCCCGCGTTTGTAGTCACGGTCCGCTTATCCGGCAATGTGACAAACGCGATATGGAACTAGAACAATCTACCCAGAAGGACGAGATAAATGGGTTCGGTTCGAAATTCTAATGACCTGACGAAGGCCAAAGCGTACAACGGCTGAAAGATCTGGATAACAGTCCGAATAATTTAAATAATGTAAGTGAATATCATTTACGTATAATTTTTAAGTACTCAGTAATCTTAAATTTTTTTGAAAATATTATTCTTATCTAATGCTTTATTGAATTTTAGACACTTTCTGGCTTTAAATTTTCTATAGTTATCGCTCTTAATTTCTGACAATGCCGTGTATGATCACCCGTATCTTCAAAAATCACATTAAAAAACATTCAAAATTCTTTTAAAAATATAGGTGTTTGATGATGTTTACTAAGCTTTTCTATGTATGATTAGTAAATATACTTTTTATTAAATAATGATATCATCTAAAAGGGCGGAATTAATATAGAATTTTAAAAGATTTAAAAATTAATAAATTATTCAATTAATTCTTTTTAGAAAATGAATACAATTCTTGTAAAAATTCATTATACAATGATTTTTTTTCTTAAGACAATAGTGTCCTTAATATATCTTATTTTGAAAAGCAATTAAAAGCTTTTCTAATTAAATAATGTCTAATTATTAAAAATACACCTTTAAGTGCCGAATCTACGTGCGTGGTCAGAGTTGTTGCTCCCATGTCACTAGAAGTTTCGGGTCTAAATAAACAACAGACTTCTTCGATGGGCGACCCGACCGAATATGATCAGTATTCGGCCCGCACCCAGAATAAAATTTGCAACTAAATTTAGGACGTGCATTACATAAGTTCCCCCAGTAAACAGCAACTAATCAAGACTTCACTTGGGTTATTCGATGTTATCGATCGGGTATGCTTGGTTGTACTGATCTTCATACATGCGGCCAAGACAGGGTGTTTTTGGAAGAACAGGGAAAAAATATATATATATATATGTGTATATATATATATATATATATATATATATATATATTTAAAAAAAATTTAAATTTAAAAAATATAAAAACGATTTATTATATTGGTTCGTCTTACGACTTACTTTTCTTTTTCTCCCCCCCCCTTTTAACTTCTGTATTATATTTTATTTGTTTGGTCATTTTTATTTTTAACTTTCCTTTTTATTGCATTTTTTTTATTTTACGATGCTGAGCAGATTTTAGGTAAATGGTGTTTCTGTTTGACAAAAACAAATTTATGATTTACATTCTCCAAGTAGTCCCACTTTTAATTAATATAAATATGAAGTGGGTGGAATTTAATTTCAAATTATAAGTGTGGTTAAATGATTTCCTAAAAAAATTTCCAAAATGATTCCATTTATTTGTGAATATTCCTGAACATTTCATTCAACTCCAACAATTTGATTTTGGAATTTTTAAAATACAATATATATATATATAATGCCAATGAAAAATCTTTAGAATCCTGTGGAACGAAGTTAAAATAATAAGCATCCGAAAGCATTTAATTTATATTTATCTCCTCTATCGACGGACTCGTGAAAACATAATAAAGAAAAAGTGTCCTACGCTAGGATTGGAACCTGCGTCCATTTTTGGCGGAGAAACATAGGTTTAGAATCTGGGTGCTTTTATACTGCTCGGTACGAAGAGCATTACAGCAAACCAATGTTCTATTTTGCCTTAGGATTTGAACTAATAGGTAGGCAGTCATGAATAAAGTGGGATAGATAGATAGATAGATAGATAGATAGATAGAGAGAGAGAGAGAGAGAGAGAGAGAGAGAGAGAGAGAGAGAGATAGAAATGAACAGACGGGGTGAGATAGATAGATAGATAGATAGATAGATAGATAGAGAGAGAGAGAGAGAGAGAGAGAGAGAGAGAGATAAATAGAAATGAACAGACGGGGTGAAATAGATAGATAGATAGATAGATAGATAGAGAAAGAGAGAGAGAGAGATAAATAGAAATGAACAGACGGAGTGAGATAGATAGAGAGAGAGAGAGAGAGAGAGAGAGAGAGAGAGAAATGAACAGACGGAGTGAGATAGAGAGAGAGAGAGAGAGAGAGAGATAAATAGAAATGAACAGACGGAGTGAGATAGATAGATAGATAGAGATAGAGAGAGAGAGAGAGAGAGAAATGAACAGACGGAGTGAGATAGATAGATAGAGAGAGAGAGAGAGAGAGAGATAGAGATAGAAATGAACAGACGGAGTGAGATAGATAGATAGATAGATAGATAGATAGATAGATAGATAGATAGATAGATACAGAGAGAGAGAGAGAGAGAGAGAGAGAGAGAGATAAATAGAAATGAACAGACGGGGTGAAATAGATAGATAGATAGATAGATAGAGAAAGAGAGAGAGAGAGATAAATAGAAATGAACAGACGGAGTGAGATAGAGAGAGAGAGAGAGAGAGAGAAATGAACAGACGGAGTGAGATAGATAGATAGATAGATAGATAGATAGATAGAGAGAGAGAGAGAGAGAGAGAAATAGAAATGAACAGACAGGGTGAGATAGATAGATAGATAGATAGATAGAGAGAGAGAGAGAGAGAGAGAGAGAGAGAGAGAGAGAGAAATAGAAATGAACAGACAGGGTGAGATAGATAGATAGATAGATAGAGAGAGAGAGAGAGAGAGAGAGAGAGAGAGAGAGAGAGAGAGAGAGATAAATAGAAATGAACAGACGGAGTGAGATAGATAGATAGATAGAGATAGAGAGAGAGAGAGAGAGAGAGAGAGAGAGAGAAATGAACAGACGGAGTGAGATAGATAGATAGATAGATAGAGAGAGAGAGAGAGAGAGAGATAGAAATGAACAGACGGAGTGAGATAGATAGATAGATAGATAGATAGATAGATAGATAGATACAGAGAGAGAAAGAGAGAGATAGAGAGAGAGAGATTGAAATGGACAGACTGAATGAGATAGATAGATAGATAGACTGATAGATAGATGAATACATTGGAACAGACTGAAATAGATAAATAGATTTGAACGGAGTGAGATAGATAGATAGATAGATAGATAAGAACAGACTGACATAAATATGAACAGACTGAAATAGATTTGAATAGACATAGATAGATAGATAGATAGATAGATAGATAGATAGATAGATGGGAATAGAATGAGATATATAGATTTGTGCAGGCTGAGATACATAGATGGGAAGTAACAAACTGAGACAGATATATATATATGGAAGGCAAATGATAGAAACTGGTGATTGGGTAGACGTTGCAAGTATCAACTTTCAAATGCGCCGTATCTTGCTTTCTGTAGGTCAACTCTACTAAACTCGACCTTATGTCACATTCTGTTACGACCTGGGCATACGAATAAATGCGTCCTTTCTGGAACTCAGCGCTTGGCTAAGTGGGCCCGAACTCCGACATATGGTTCTGTATGTACGTGCCTTACGCGCCAGTTACACACAACGTGTATGCGATACTGCATTATCTAAAGTACGTTGATTAATTATTCACGTCGCGTTCCATTCATGTTTTATACCCTATAACGTCATTCTTCACGGTATTATCATTCGTCAATCTGAGTTCATTCCAGAGAGAACAAAAAGGTTGACTATATTCGCGTGCGATTAGACACAATGCACAACAGTGTAAAATAGAGATTTAACTCCTCGTGTCTCGAAAGCATCATATATTAAAATGACAAAGTTTCAAGCACTTATTTGATAAAACCTTGAAACACTGGTTTGTCGTAGAATCACCGAATTTAAGCAACGGCGAGCCTTCTCAATACCAAGATGGCTGACCACTTGGGAATAGCAGGTGCTGTAAGCTTATTGTTTTGTCCTGGAATTGTCACCATTGGTCGACTGAACTTGCTTTGTTTCAATTATTGTTTCCCTTAGATTGAAATTACCATTTCTTTTTACACTAACAGTACACCTGCTAAGAGAGGCATTTTCTTGGAAATTGTTTATTAACAATAAATGTTTAAAAATTAACTAAAAAAAAAAAAAAAATGTTTCATACTTATAGTTCGAATATAACGTAAATGAATTCAATTGGCCCAGTTATTTTGGGTCCAAAAATATTTTTAGTCGAAAAACTGCCCATGTGACATGAGATCGGGAAAAATCTGTACTCTGAAATTAACTGTTGAAATCTTGTTTTCCCCTATAGATATTAAATGATTGTGAATTAGAATGAAAGTGAAAAGGAATAAATATCTCATAAAAAAACGAAACATTGAATTAGAAAAAAAAAATCCTTCACGGGTTTAATGGCTATAGCAACAGAAAAGGACATTGAGTGAAATTAACATCTGTCTATATCTCTGAGATGAGGTATTGAGATTACTTACATTATTTACATTATTCGGACTGTTACCTTCATCTTGTTCGCCATATTCGCAACGTTTCGGCCGTTGTACGCTCCGGCCTTCTTCGGGTGATTGGAATTTCGAACCGAACTCTTTATTTCGTCTACGGGGGGGGGGGTAGATTGTTCTAATTCCACGGGCCATGCCTCTTCCGGATGTCTCAGTTATTTCCCTTTAACTCAACTCTCTAAGATGACTCAAAGAGATGTGAGTTCAATACCACGCAAAAGCAGTGGTAGACGAAAAACTTGGAGAGTTCAAGCATTTAGTACATAGTAAAAAAAAAACTGTGTTTGAGAAAAGACTTTGATCGTCACTGAAGGTTCACTGACCGCCCAAAGTGTTGTTGTTGCTAGATATTATTCGTTTGAAATCGCCAACTGAGCATGCGAGTTGCAGGTCGGGGACACTAAAATCAAGCAGGTGCAGAATCTAAATATCTGGGAAATGTTTTGACGGAGGACGGTAAGTGCGACACTGAGATCCGTAGACGTATTGGGATGGCCAAGGACGCATACCAAAAGCTGGACAGAGTTTTGGTAACAAAATAAAGAGTACTAAGCCATTATGTGACATCTGTTCTTCTTTATGGACGGTCTCCTCAAAGATGAAGAAGAGACTCGAGGCGACGGAGATGTGGTTCTACAGAAGGGTGCTGAGTATATCATGGACCGAGCGTGTGAGCATTGGTGAGGTCATAGAGAGGATGCAAACAAGGAGGAGGCTTATATTTAACATCAGGAAGAGGCAGCTAAAGTTTCTGGAAAACATAATGAGGAAGGAGGGCCTGGAGAATCTGATACTCACGGATCGAATAGAGGGAAAGAGAGACAAGGGAAAACAACGTATAACATACATAGCGGGCTTAAGAGGATGAAAGAAGGTGGTCTGGGAAAGTAACAGTGTGATGGAACTTGTTGAGAGCTGCAAGAGATAGAGGAAGGTGGAGAGCCATGATCGCCTACGTCCTGAAAGGACACGGTGCATAAGAAGAAAAAGAAAGAGTCTAAAAATATTTTCTGGCTTTAAATAAACTGCAAAATGTTGACAAACCACAAAAAAGAAATCGATCAATCAATCAATATTTGATAAAATCTTTTAATAGGATAGATTCATAATGATTTTATTTGATTTCATTAAACTGAACAGGAACAAGCAAAAAAGGTGAAAAGGAAAATGACCCACGTAATAAATTGAATTAGCGTTGGTTTTGTAAACAGTATAACATAAAGAGAAATAGATGAAAAAATACGAGGTCAAAATAATTAATGCACAAGGCTTCATCTAAGAAATTCAGATGAGTTAAAAATATTACGACGAAATAAAAGAGAAATAAGAAATGACATGAAAGAAATTATGATGGATAATTAGTAATAATTGGCAATACTTCATTTGGGAAAAATATAAAATATTGATATATCGTTTAAAATCAAGAGAAATAAAACGAAAGAAATACTAGTCAAAGATTAATAATAATTGCTAATGATTCATCTAAGAAATTCAGACAACTTAGGACTATTACAACTTGGTGGAAAAGCAAGAGAAATAAGATGAAAGAAATACTAGTCAAAAATGAATAATAATAGACAAGGCTTCATCTAAGAAATTCAGACAATTTAAGAATATTACTACTTGGTGGGAAAGCAAGAGAAATAAGATGAAAGAAATACTAGTCAAAAATGAATAATAATTGACAAGGCTTCATCTAAGCAATTCAGACAACTTAAGACTATTACTACTTGGTGGAAAAGCAAGAGAAATAAGATGAAAGAAATACTAGTGAAAAATGAATAATAATTGACAAGGCTTCATCTAAGAAATTCAGACAACTTCAGACTATTACTACTTGGCAGAAAAGAAAGAGAAATAAGATGAAAGAAATACTAGTCAAAAATGAATAATAATTAACAAGGCTTCATCTAAGAAATTCAGACAGACTATTACTACTTGGTGGAAAAGCAAGAGAAATAAGATGAAAGAAATACTAGTAAAAAATGAATAATAATTGACAAGGCTTCATCTAAGAAATTTATTCCTTTCCAGTAATTCCTTGTTTTTTAGTGGCTTTATCGCCACTATTAAAAATATTTCTCTTTCCTACGTTACGTTTTTGTTTATTGATTTTATTTTCGTTACTTTTTTAGTTCATGTTTCTTTCTTTCATTTTATTCTAGAATTTTCTTTCTTTCGTTGACTTTCTTTCATTTTTCTTTCATTTCTTTACTTTCCCTTTTATTAGTTGACATTTCTTTCCATCCCAGATTTATTTTTCCTTCTTTCATTGATTTTTTTTTCTTTATAATTCTTTCATTCATTCACTTTTCATTCTATTTTGTGTTGACATTTCTTTTTGTTTTTGTCTTAATCATATTTTCTTTCATCCCCGGTTATTCCTTCACCCCTCAAATTTTATTCCATACTTTCAGTTTTTTTCTTTCAGATTTCCTTCATTCGCTCGGTTTTTATTCATTCGTTCTCATTCATTCTATTTTATTCGGGTTTCATAATTTTGCAGAAAATTCCTTCTATGTTTCGGCAACGGAAACTTTGATAAAGGAATATTCAGTAACGAAGAATTCAGTAACGTAACGTAACGTAACGGAAGATTCGTTACGGATTTTCCGTTAGGGAATCTTCCATTACCGAATCCTACGTTACCAAATATTATTTTACCGAATTTTTTGTTACCGATTTTCCGGGCATTATTTTTCTACCGTTCCTTTACTTTAGCTTCTTTCCTTGGGTTATTTTCCTCTTTCTTTTATTCTTTCGATTTACTTTCTTTCATTCGTACACTTTTCCTTCATTGCTTATTTGATGTCTCTTTCGTTGGGTTACCTTTCCTCTGTCTTTCATTATTTCGTTTTTATTTTTTTTTGATGCGTCCACATTTCTTTCATTGCTTATTTGATGTTTCTTTAGTTGGGTTATGTTTCTTATTTCTTTCATTTTTTCGTTTTACTTTTCTTTCTTTCGTACACTTTCCTTTCATTACATTTTTAATGTTCATTCGTTGCGTTATCTTTCCTCTTTCTTTCATTTTTTTGTTTTATCTTTCTTTGACTCATTCACTTTTCTTTCATTACTTATTTGTTGTTTCTTTCTTTGGGTTATCTTTCCTCTTTCTTTCATTCTTTCGTTGTACTTTCGTTTCATTCGTCCATCTTTCTTTCATTGCTTAATTGATGGTTCTTTCGTTGGGTTATCTTTCCTCTTCCTTTCATTCTTTCGTTTTACTTTTCTTTCATTCGCACTCCTTCCTTTATTTATTTGACTCTTCTCTCTATGTTTTTTTTTCACAGGGTTTTCTTTTTGGGTTTTCTTTCATTCGTTGACTTTTCTTTCTTTGCTTATTTTATGTTTTTTTCGTTGGTTTATTTTCTTTCATTCTTTCGTTTTACTTTTCTTTCATTCATACACTTTTCTTTATTTATTTTACTCTGTCTATCGTTTTTCTTTTTCGCAGTGTTTTTTTTTTCGGGTTTTTCTTTCATTCGTACACTTTTCCTTCATTGCTTATTTGATGTTTTTTCGTTGGGTTATCTTTCTCCTTTCTTTCTTTCTATCTTTCTTTCTTTCGTTTTACTTTTCTTTCATTGCTTTTTTGATGTTACTTTCCTCGGGTTATCTTTCCTCTTTCTTTCATTCTCTCGTTTTATTTGTCTTTCATTCGTTCACTTTTCCCTCATTGATTATGTGATGTTTCTTTCGTTGCGTTATCTTTCCTCTGTTTTCCATTCTTTCGTTTTACTTTTCTTTCATTCGTACACTTTTCTTTATTTATTTGTCTCTTCTGTCTATCGTTCTTTTTTGTATTTTTTCTCGCAGTGTTTTCTCATTGGGGTTTTCTTTCATTCGTATACATTTCTTTCATTGCTTATTTGATGTTTCTTTCGTTGGTTTATCATTCCTATTTCTTTTATTCTTTCGATTTACTTTTCTTTCATTCGTACTCCTTTCTTTATTTAACTTTTCTGTGTATCCTTTTTTTCACAGGGTTTTCTTTTTGGGTTTTCTTTCATTCGTAGACTTTTCTTTCTTTGCTTATTTTATGTTTCTTTCGTTGGTTTATTTTATTTCTTTCTTTCTTTCTTTCGTTTTACTTTTCTTTCATTAGTACACTTTTCTTTATTTATTTGACTCTTTGTCTATCGTTTTTTTTCGCAGTGTTTTTTTCTTGGGTTTTCTTTCATTCAAACACTTTTCTTTCATTGCATATTTGATGTTTCTTTCGTTGGGTTATCTTTCCTCTTTCTTTCATTCTTTCGTTTTAATTTTCTTTCATTCGTCCACTTTTCTTTCATTGCTTATCTGATGTTTCTTTCGTTTGGTTATCTTACCTCTTTCTTTCATTATTTCATTTTACTTTTCTGTCATTCGTACTCCTTTCTTTCATAGCTTATTTGATGTTTCGTTCGTTGGGTTATCTTTCCTCTTTTTTCATTCTTTCGTTTTCCTTTTCTTTCATTCGTACTCTTTTCTTTATTTGACTCTTCCGTCTATCGTTTTTTTTCACTAGTGTTTTCTTTTTGGGGTTTTCTTTAATTTGTAGACTTTTCTTTCATTGCTTATTTCATGTTTCTTTCGTTGGGTTATCTTTCCTCTTTCTTTCATTCTTTCGTTTTACTTTTCTTTCATTCGTACACTTTTCTTTATTTATTTTACTCTTCTATCCATTGTTTTTTTTTCGCAGGGTTTTCTTTTTGGGGTCTTCTTTCGTTCGTCCACTTTTCTTTCATTGCATATTTGATGTTTCTTTCATCGGGTTATCTTTCCTCTTCCTTTCATTCTTTCTTCTTAAATTTCTTTCATTCATACACTTTTCTTTCATTGCTTATTTGATGTTTGTTTCGTGACGTTATCTTTCCTCTTTCTTTCATTCTTTCGTTTTACTTTTCTTTCATTCGTACACTTTTCTTTCATTGCTTATTTGATGTTTCTTTCGTTGAGTTTTTTTCCTTTGACTTTTCCTTTTTTCTATTTTTTCTCACTGCGTTTTCTTTCATTTCGTTCGTAAATATTTTTCTGCCATTCTTAGATTTTAATTTCATTCGTTAGACTTTCCTTCCTTTCGCTTTCTTTCTATGTCTTTCTTTCCTTTCATTCGCACACTTTTCTTTCTTTCTTTGACTTTTCTGTCGGTCGATGGGTTTTCTGCATTTCTGCTTTTTATTTTCTTTCACTGTGTTTTCTTTCCTTTCGTCATACTCTTTTTCTCCGATTCAAAGACTATTCTTTTTTCTATTGCGTTTTATTTCATTATACCTATATCCTTTGTCTTCTTTCCTTTCATTCGTACTCATATCTTTCTTTCCTGACTTTTCTAATTTTATTTAATTGATTTGCTTTTTTATAAATATCCATAATTCTTTCCTTGATTTTCCTTGGTTCTTTTCTTTATTTATTGTAGAAATCCTTCAATCAATGAAATGTTTTCTTTCCTTCCCTTATTTATTTATTTCTGCTATTTGTTTGTTTCTTTCTTTCTATCGTTTGTTAGACTTTTTCATGATTTCTTTATCTTTTATCTTTTTTTCTTTCCCTCAAAATTTCATGTATTCTTTCTCTCATTCTTTCTGTTCTTTCTTTCTTTCTTCCTTCCTTTCTTTCTTTCTTTCTTTCTTTCTTCCTTTCTTTCTTTCTTTCTTCCTTCCTTTCTTTCTTTCTTTCTTCCTTTCTTCCTTCCTTTCAATCTTTCTTTCTTTCTTTCTTCCTTTCTTTCTTTCTTTCTTTCTTTCTTCCTTCCTTTCTTTCTTTCTTTCTTCCTTTCTTTCTTTCTTTCTTTCTTTCTTCCTTTCTTTCTTTCTTTCTTTCTTCCTTCCTTTCTTTCTTTCTTTCTTTCTTTCTTTCGTTTGTGTTGACCCAGTCTTTTTAGCTTTATCTTTTATATTTCTTTCTTTCTTTCTTTCTTTTTTTCTTTCTTTCTTTCTTTCTTTCTTTCTTTATTTCTTTCTTTCTTTCGTTTGTTTGACACTGTGATTTTTGCTTTATCGTTTATATTTCTTTCTTTTATTCTTTCATCTATTGTTTCTTTTTGTTTTTCGTTTTCTTCATATTTCCTTTAGTTGTGTGACACCTTCATTTTTCTTTCTTTCTAATTTATCTTTCTATCTTTCCTACATAATTTCTTTCGTTCTTTCCTTCTGTTGTTAATTTTTTCTTTCTTATTTCTTTCGTTTGATCTGTCTTGCCATTTTTTTGTTTACCTTTATCTGTATTTTCTTCCTTCTTGTCTTTCTTTCATTATTTCTTTCTATTGTTCGCTTCTTTCTTTCTTATTTATTTTGTTTGTTTCTTCTTTTGTTAATCTTTCTATATCCATCCTTCTTTCTTTCTTTCTTTCTTTTTTCTTTCTTATTTCTTTCGTTTGTTTGCCCCTGTGATTTTTGCTTTATCTTTTATATATCTTTCTTTCTTTCTTTCTTTCTTTCTTTCTTTCCTTCATGCATACTCACATTCTTCCTTTCTGTTGTTTGTTTTTTCTTTCTTATTTTTTCTTTTGCTTGACCCTTTCATTTTCCTTTATCTTTTATCTTTCTTTCTTTTTTTTACTTTCCTTCATGCTTTCTCTCAATCTTTCTTTCACTCTTTCATTCTGTTGTTCGTTTCTTTCTTATTTCTTTCGTTTGTTTGACCCTTTCATTTTTTCTTTATCTTTTATCTTTCTTTCTTTCAATATTTCTTTCATTCTTCGTTTTTATTTTTCGATTCTATCTTTCTTATTTCTTTCGTTTGTATTGTCCTTGCTTGTTTTTTGTTTATGCTTTCTCTTTCTTTCTATCAAGCATTCTTTCATTCTTTCATTCTTTCATTCTTTCTTTCTTTTGTTCGTTTCTTTATTCCTCATTTCTTTCGTTTCTTTGCTTCTTTCATTCTGCTTAGTTTGTTCGTTTCCTCCTTTTTTGATCATGCCTTTCATTCACACATTTTGCCTTTTTTTCTTTTGTTT
>OZ038509.1:48160604-48180604 GCA_964036315.1 Acanthosepion esculentum | reverse complement strand
TAATCAAGAATTACTGCATGTATTACTGATACACTGCGAAAAGTATATGTATATATATGTATATAGAATTTTTTTAAAAAAAGGCTGAAAATAATGGAAGCATTAGTGATAAAAAAAAGAAAAGCGAACACTCAATAGGATCGGTTATGAATACGGTCACAATATTCTGACCGTGTTTGGAAAATAAAACATTATTATTATTGTAGATAGACAAATAAAACATTCCATACATTCAATAAAAATAGAGTCATCTTTGATAATGGCTAAACGTATAAGCGAAAGCGTTCGGACTTACAAAACATAATTGAAGAAAAATTTTAAAACACAAGAAAAATTAAATAAAAAACTTAACCACAGTAACTTGTCCGTCGTTTTAATGAAATTGTGTGTGTGTGTATATATATATATATATATATATATATATATATATATATATATATATATAGAGAGAGAGAGAGAGAGAGACAGACAGACAGACAGACAGAAACAAAGGGAGAAAGAAAGAGAGACATAGATAGATAGATATAGACATAATATATAGATGAGAGATTTGGCATACATATATATATATATATATATATATATGTATATACAGTGTAACCCGGATATAAGAGAGTTGTCGGGACCGGAGAAGAAGTCTCTTATATCCGGGTTTCTCTTATATCCGCGCTTTCTCTTATATGCGGGTCTCTTATATCCGGGTTACACTGTATATATATATATATATATATATATCCTATGTCTATCTCTCTCTCTCACTCTCACTCTCTCTCTCTCTCTCTCTCTCTCTCTATATATATATATATATATATATATATATATATATATATATATGGGCCGGTTTACACTCCTCCCCGGTTTTCGAACTGGAGTTGAGTCTTATCCCTTTTTTCATGTTTAGGTTCAGGTTTCCCGCTACTAAATTCTGCTTCAGCTCTGTACTTATAACTCTTGTCTTTACCTAAGCTAATATAACTCCACATAATAAACCTCTAACTCTAGTGGCTCTTAGACCTTCTATTAGGTGACTATTAGTAAAAAAAAAATATTAGTAGAAAGAAGTATGACCAACTGGATAAAATTTGTGCGTTTACTTTGATGGAACTACGCATGCGCGCGAAGAAGAGACGTCGTGAAGTTTTAAATTTAAAAGATATTTTTTATTCAATATGTATTTTTTGTATATATAATCTATTGGATTTCATTTAGATTCTTTTTTTATTTTTGTTTGCATCAATTTTGTTATTGTTATCCCACATTGTGATAAAAGAAGATCTGCCAAGAATGGTGAAACGTTTTAAGGACCTGGACGCAAATTTACAATCGATGATTCGCGCGATTAAAACATTTTCTAAACATTTTCACCTTAGTAAATTAATTTCGTTAATTGGAAGAGAAAACAATTTACTAGTGTAGCATTATTTAATATCAAAACTGTGGTAAATAATAGTATATATATATATATATATATATATATATATATATATATAATTATCTTATAAATAATAATATACTGGTCTGGAAAAACCTTAGGTGTTTTGGCTTGTAAAGGAACAAACCAATACCCAAGGAAGAATAATGAAAAAAAAAGAATGAACTAAGAACATGTAATTCAGGCGAAACCAATCGTCCAGAATCCAAGCTCAGAGTTCAAAGAAAAAACCTCCATCACGAGTAAAACAAAAGTAACCTGCAAAGTGCCCAATACACTAAGTAGAGCAAGTCTAATTATGGACCTAAAGAGCCAGGTATACCTACCTCGGTTTCACCTACGCGGATCGCCAGTGTACGCTTGGTCAAGCGTACCCTGACGATCCGCGTAGGTGAAACCTTGGTAGGTTTTCCTGGCTGTTTAGGTTCGTAATTATTTATATATATATATATATATATATGTGTGTGTGTGTGTGTGTGTGTGTGTGTGTGTGTGTGTGTGTGTGTGTGTGTGTGTGTGTGTGTTTCGTCTCGTTACGGTGAGCATCTAATGCATTTAATGTACAGTAGAATCACTGACAGCCCAACTAAGAAGGATTTTCGGATATGAGGAATTTGGTTACAGTTAGAGTTAGTTAACCCTAACCCTTACAAAGTCCGGATATGAGGGGCTACATTTAGATTAAAATTAAAGAACTCAATTCGGGTTTAACATTTATTTTCAATGTTTTATAGTAAACAGAATATGCTAACGGCGAGTGAAATATAACGGAATTGATTTTAAGAAAAAAGAAATAAATTATATAATGTTAATGAAAATTCGTTAAATTAAGTCTGTCACCTATGCAAAACAAATAATGTAACGAGAATTTTTTAAATCGCTGTTGCATGATGATTCTTTCTCTTTTAATGTCATTATCTGAATGTATCTTCCCTCGGCCTTTTCTATAAATATTTTCATGGTAATTGTTCTGATGTGTTTTCTTCTTTGGAAAATGGACTTTATGAATTTAAATAAATTGGTGGCAAGGTAACCGTAAGTTCTATGCTAATAGCTTCTTCTCTCGCACTTCTCGGCTGTGGAACTCTCTTGTAGCTTTCCAGTCAAGTTTGATCTTCAAAAATTTAAATGGGGCATCCATCTTTGTCTTCTTAATTTCTGCTCTTTTATTGTTCACCCTCCTTGATAATGTTTATTTCCTTTTTCTCATATTTTCTCATACACATTGCATCTTAGTGGATTCATTGCCTTACTTGAGGTGAAATGATTGTTTATTAAAAAAAACCTGCCTGAGTCGAGCTCTTATCAACTGCATTGGACAGGAAGTTTTAGTGAACCATGATCACCCAGGCCTGAAAAGGACATGGCACAAAGAAGAAGAAGAAGAAGAAGAAGAAGAAGAAGAAGAAGAAGAAGAAGAAGAAGAAGAAGAAGATTTGAGGGAGGGAGGAGGAGAAGGAGGAAGATAAGAACAAGAAGAGCAACAACAAGAACACTAACAAGAAGAAGAGAAAGAAAGAGGAGGAGGTTGTATAAACGGTTGGAAGAACATGGATTACTAGAGATAGCAAAAAACACAAACATTGCTATGAGCTATGTAGACCAGAAGGAAATGAGGGACCATGCTCGCCCACGTCCTGAAGCTAAAATATACATAGAAGAAGAAGAAGAAGAAGAAGAAGAAGAAGAAGAAGAAGAAGAAGAAGAAGAAGAAGAAGAAGAGAATGAAAAGGAAGAGGAGGAAGATAAAAAGGAGGAGGAGGAGGAGAATGAAGAAGAGGAGGAGGAGGAAGAGAAAAGAAGAAGAAGAAGAAGAAGAAGAAGGAGGAGGAGGAGGAAGAGAAATGAAGAAGAAGATGGAGGAGGAAAACGAAGAGGAGGAGGAGGAGAAGGAGGAAGAGAAAAGAAGAAGAAGGAGGAGGGGAGGAGAATGAAGAAGAAGAAGAAGAAGAAGAAGAAGAAGAAGAAGAAGAAGAAGAAGAAGAAAATTTTATGTTACTCTAGGCCTGCTACTGGTACCATTGAAACTCTGTAACGCTCACTGAACAGACGAAGCTACGACAACCAAACCTTTTTCTTCACCAGGCTTCTCTGGTGAAGAGAGTGACTAGACACCCAACAGGATTTAAAACAATAGTGTGGATGGAACTTCTTTTAGTGTCAACATGTGGACTGTGGTCATTAGCAGCCAACGCAGTGATGATACAACATCTCTGGGTGGAGGGCTTCCGAGACTGAATTTAAAGGCCATGGTGGATGAAATAAACGGCCAAATTTCCGCAACCGAAACGAGGCTTCAAATTGTGATTTAACCTGGAGAAGATCATTCATTTTATTCAACGCATTTGGGACCGCTGCGGTAACCATCCCTCTCCATATGACAATTGTGGATAACGGTGACATTCATAGAAGAATAGCTTTCCGGTTCCTTTTACGGTTGTAGGATTCGAGGGATGCTGAGGTTATTCCATCCCTCTCACAGGTGGACATGGTTTTGAAGTCACCTTCTAGCCTTTGCCTACAGAGACAGGACCTACTTCTTTATTCATATGGTTTGAATTCGGTTTTATTTCTCAGCACTGACTCACACGCACACACACATATCAATCCAACTTCTAAAGTGGTTGTCACACAGGTCCTCTTATTTTACCCATAGGTGGATTAACACTTCTCAAAGACGTAACTGAATGTAACGGACTCGACTGGAATTAGAACTTCGCTTTCCGAATCCTCAGTCCAAGCCCCTAGCCATTACTCCAACGTGCGTCCAAATATCATGAATGTTATTTTCCATTTTATATTGTTCTCTGTATAAATTTATATAAAATGATCCGTACACCACGTGTTTAATTCATTCATTTTTTTAAATCTACAACCGTTTGTGCGTGGAGAGGGATATTGTGATCGAAGGTACGGCTATGAAATATTGTTAATTAATATAATTTACGTAAATATAAATGAATACGAAGAGAAAAAAAATAGAAAGAAGCAGAAATGAGAGAGAAGAAAAAAGCCAATAATTTCTAGTTGGTGAAAAGGGGAAAACAAAAAAAAAAGGACCCAAAATTGAGTGAAAAAGAAACTGAATAAAAGAAAGCGATCGTTGAATGAAGTAGCAAAGTAACATGTGCGAGTGTGTGTGTGTGTGAGGGGGGGTTGTGGGGATTCGGCAAGGTGCGGTTGAGAAGCAAGGTGTAAGGAAATAGGTGACCCGGCATTGGGTTAAGTCGATAACCATTAATCGCTATAAACACCTTGCTTATCACGTGACTACCACGTGACATCTGGGTGGAGTCAATTCCGCCTTTATATATATATATATATATATATATATATATATATATATATATATATATATATGTGTGTGTGTGTGTGTGTGTGTGTGTGTGTGTGACGCACAGGCATTTGCCTTATCTTGATATGGGCCTGAAGTAACATTTAACAAGGTTTTATTTCTCCGTCCTGACATCAACCACTCAAACACGCACGCGCACACTCGCGCAAGCACTTGCTATCTATTTATCTTTCTATCTCGTATGCTCTCATATGTTCTCTCCCGTTATCTCTCAAATACACCCACTGTTTGTCTTTCAAACATAGAGTATTTATATTTCGCCACCAGTAACACTGTCAAATACACAGAATAATCTGCAACGATATCGGTCCTGACTTGGCATCTCGGCTACAGTGATGTCCCTAACCCCGTAACCTAGATTCACTTTTCTGTTCATATTTTCACGGTAATTTTTCCTTGTTGCCACATCGAATTCACGAATATAATCAAAAAGCAAGAGTGGCAGTTAGGTCTCATAATTTCTATATTGTAATTGGTAGTCCTATGGTAATAATGTTTACTCACGAATTTCTCATTTGTTTAATTCTCTTGCAGCTTACGGTTTCCCAGTCTACTACAATCTTGAAAGACTGAAATGCAATGCGCATCGTTTTCTTCTGTCTCTTTGAATGCTGTTCTTTTATTGTCCTCAATGTTTCTTTTACCAAGGTTAACACCTTGCAATATATATATATATATATATATATATATATATATATATATATATATATATATATATATGAAATGAAGAGGTTACAATAGTTCCAACGAGAGAAAAGTGTGTATATTAAAAAGAAGAGAGGTACCGCATCTTATCTTTTAATGTTTTAATGACCCCCTGTTTATTCTTAGATCTATTTCCATTTTCGTGTGTTTCTGTTAGCATGCGTGTATATATGCGTGTGTATATTCCCCCTCAATACATACACTGTCTCACTAGGAAGAATTAGTAAACACATTCGTACAAATACACACACACACTACCGACAACCAATTCATCACTTCTCAAACCAACCTTAATTGTTTTATGACCCTTCGCGCAGAACCCTTCACTGCCATTTCAAGAAAGACATTCGAATGACCAACACAAAAACAGAGAATGTCTCATATCAAGAATATTTAAGATTGAAAAACATAAAGGAAAAAATTAATTATTTTTAATATGTGGAAATCTACACCCTTTAACTGAAGACGGTCGTGAGACCAGAAACACGTGTTGTAAAATTATGAAAAATAAAGAATAATATTTTTTTAAAAACCCACATTACAACCAAAAAAGTTTGCGGTACCTCTCTTCTTTTTAATATATATATATATATATATATATAATGAACTCTCCCGTCGATTTCGACGTATGAGGATCTGACAGCTTAATTGTTTCAGTTCTGAAATTTTATGCGATAATCTGAAGTGGCACTTAAGACCCGCTATTGATTTACAAAGGAGTCTACATATGGAGCAAGAGTGAGGATTGTGGGATGAGATCACTGTTAGATTGGCTGACCTTTTAGATATTGCTCTCGCTTCTTGGAGACGATTCAGACAAGCAGATTGAGAACTGCTGAGTCCACTAAAACACGTTGATCTAAATTCTACCTGCTCTAAGGCTAAGCGCCCAGGGGTGTTAAGACAGCTGACAACTTGCTCTTCAGCTTGTCTTTATGTCTTAGCCATGGTAAATATACAGGTAGACATAAAGATTGTTCTTGCACATGTGTAGTCGCATCAAAATAACACATTTAATCCGGTTGAGTACAAAAGGATGAAACACGCCACAAGAAAACTTTTTCATTTAACATACATTTTTCCCCAATATTGTTCTTATATATAAAAATATATATCGTTATCTCATATATATATATATATATATATATATATATATGTGTGTGTGTGTGTGTGTGTGTGTGTGTGTATTGTGACGAAAGACATGATTTACATCAGAATTCGAAACGAGCACGAACGTGTCTGCAAAGTGATGACAAAAAGAAATATGGCCGCTATTGAAGACAAAATTTATGCGCGCCTGTCTCGTCCAAATCGAGAGGATATTTGCACACATGCAAATTTTGGCCGTATTGGAATAGCATAAAAAGCGGGGTGCCAGCAGCACGACAGAACCGAAGTCATTCGGCGGACAGCGTGCAATAGTGTTGGACGTACGGATTGAAGACGGACAAAGAGGAAGTCGAAGTAGACGCGGCTGAGTTGGTGTCACAACTGCCCAGTGTAACGGCTGAGAAAGGGAGCCACTCAATCCATTTCCTTGAGGCGACCGAAGAAGAAGAAAAAATAGCTGGCCTGCCGGCGATCACCGCACTGCACTTTTTGACCCCCCCACATCTCATTTTTTTCTCTACATATCTTGTACATATCTCTACATATTTTTCTCTATCTATCTATCTATCTATCTATCTCTCTCTCTCTCTCTCTCTCTCTCTCTATATATATATATATATATATATATATATATATATATATATATATATATATTAAGAATAAGATTTAAGACCACATTGATGAATGATATTAAAACTCATCATGAATTCCTGAGATGAGGATCATTATTTACACTATATTCGGACTATTGTTATCATCTTTGTTGTTATCACAACGTTTCAGCCGTTGTACGCTCCGGCCTTCTTCAGGTGTATATCGCACTGCCCATGCCTATGTATATCTCGTCTAGTTCTTGTTTTTATTTACTACTGCTCGGTTATTGCTCGCCCGTTTCGCCTTAGTGCAAGTACACACCGTAGATTAAATAAAGTGTTCTATTCCGAAGTCCTCGTAGGTTACGCAGTTCGATATTCAGCTGAAGAAGGCCGCGGTCACAACAATCGAAACGCTGAAATAACAAGAAAGTAGAGGACACTAGAAAGATTTAATCAAATCAAAGTGAAATGAAAATGATTTTACAATGAAAATTCGTTGGAAAGTTTTTAATATTAAAATTGGACATTATTTTAAAATGAAAATGCATTGGAAATTATTTTAAAATGAAAATACATTGGAAATTATTTTAAAATGAAAATGCACTGGAAATTATTTTAAAATGAAAATGCACTGGAAATTATTTTAAAATGAAAATGCATTGGAAATTATTTTAAAATAAAAATGAATTGGAAATTATTTTAAAATGAAAATGCACTGGAAATTATTTTAAAATGAAAATGCATTGGAAATTATTTTAAAATGAAAATACATTGGAAATTATTTTAAAATGAAAATGCACTGGAAATTATTTTAAAATGAAAATGCACTGGAAATTATTTAAAATGAAAATGCATTAGGAATTATTTTAAAATGTAAATGCATTGGAAATTATTTTAAAATGAAAATGAATTGGAAATTATTTTAAAATGAAAATGCATTGGGAATCATTTTAAAATGAAAATGCATTGGAAATTATTTTAAAATGAAGATGCATTGGAAATTATTTTAAAATGAAAATGCACTGGAAATTATTTTAAAATGAAAATGAATTGGAAATTATTTTAAAATGAAAATGCATTTGGAATTATTTTAAAATGAAAATGCATTAGAAATTATTTTAAAATGAAGATGCATTGGAAATTATTTTAAAATGAAAATGCATTGGAAATCATTTTAAAATGAAGATGCATTGGAAATTATTTTAAAATGAAAATGATTTGGAAATTATTTTAAAATGAAAATGCATTGGAAATTATTTTAAAATGAAAATGCATTGGAAATTATTTTAAAATGAAAATGCACTGGAAATTATTTTAAAATGAAAATACATTGGAAATTATTTTAAAATGAAAATACATCGGAAATTATGTTAAAATGAAAATACATTGCAAATGTTTTTAATATGAAAATGCATTGAAAAGTATTTTACTACGAAAATACATTTTTTACTATGAAAACACATTGCAAATAATTTTAATATGAAAGCTCATTGCAAATGGTATGAAAAAACATTGGAAATGATTTTATGAAAATCATTAAAAATGATTTTAGTACGAAAAAGCAATTTCAAATGATTTTACTATGAAAATTCATTGCAAATGATTTTTACGCTTAAATTGAATTGCACATGATTTTACACTGAAAATGCATTGCAAATGGTTTTTATTATAAAAATTCATTGCAAAGGATTTTACTATGAAAATGCATTACAAATAATTTCACTCTAAAAATGCATGAGGTATGATTTACTATGAAAATGGACCAGTTACCATAAGGATTCCCTGTAGTTTATCCAGATCGATATACAGATGAAGAAGGCCGTGGGCACAACAGTTGAAACGTTGTGAGACCAACAACAAAGATGTGGATCTATAGAAAGTTTAAATCACAACAAAATTCGTCCAGAAATACTTTAACGTTTCAACATGTGAAGAAGAGCAAGTTATACTCTATCAATTGCCTTCAAGACATCCTAGGCAACGGTCCGAGATTCGCTTTTCTTATCTAAAGCTTGACAGGTTCTTTTGATAATAACCGTTAACACAGGCGTTTACATTTTTTGAAGACACGACGAAGCGAGAGGTTTAACTAATCGATGTGCGTTGTGGTGTAATGGATATCGGCTTGGAGCGAGGAGTCGGAGAGCCGAGTTCGAATTCCAGTCGAGTTCGTTAGATTCATTTACGCACAAATGCTCCTGAGAAAGGTATGAATCCACCTCATCTTCCACCAGCAATGGGTTAAATAGCAGCGCAGACAGTTCTTTAGCCTTGTTGGCGACTAGTCTACAAATGATTTTACTATGAAAATGCATTACAAATGATTTTACTATGAAAATGCATTACAAATGATTTTACTATGAAAATGCATTACAAATGATTTTACTATGAAAATGCATTACAAATGATTTTACTATGAAAATGCATTACAAATGATTTTACTATGAAAATGCATTACAAATGATTTTACTATGAAGATGCATTGGCCAATGAATTTACTATAGAAATGAATTACAAATGATTTTACTATGAAAATGTATTGGCCAATGATTTTACTATGGAAATGGATTACAAATGATTTTTACTATAAAAATGCATCGCAAATGATTTATTATGAAAATGCATTACAAATGATTTTACTATGAAAATGCATTGAAAATGATTTCAATACGAAAATGCATTGCAAATGATTTTACTATAAAAATGCATTACAAATGATTTTACTATAAAAATGCATTGCAAATGATTTTACTATGAAAATGTATTGCAAATGATTTTACTATAAAAATGCATTGCAAATAATTTTACTATAAAAATGCATTGCAAATAATTTTACTATGAAAATGCATTGCAAATAATTTTACTATAAAAATACATTGCAAATGATTTTACTATATAAATGCATTACAAATGATTTTACTATAAGAATGCATTACAAATGATCTTACTATGAAAATGCATCGCAAGTGTCGTTACTTTGAGAATGCAGTTCACATGATATATTTTGAAAATCAATTGCAAATGATCTTACGCTGAAACTGTATTACAAATGATTTTACAATGTAAATGCAAATAATTTTATTATGAAAATACATTGTAAATGATATCTTGTTATCCTGGATGAGTTTTCCTCACTTATTTTGGGTCTATCGTTTTGGAAATTTGCGTGAAATATCTGGAGAAATGAGAACATAATGGTAATGGTACGACAGCCATCCTCGTTAACCATTCCTTCTGAGTGTCTACTCTCACATTTCGCTACCCCTTCAGTGAGTTCGATCCTCACAAGAGTTGATCAGATTAATGGAGAGCGACAGGTAGAAACAACTTCAATTTATTCTTTACATTCAACACACTCCGTCTTCAGAACGTAAGAGAGAAACTGAAAGAAAGGGTTATCGAAAGAGAGAGAGGGGGAGGGGGGAGAAGAATGAGGAGGAGGAGGAGGAGGGATTTGTTTTTCTTTCTATTTGCGGGTCTTTAAATGCTGGCTCAATCGACATTGAGGTTCCAGATTAAGAGTTATCAGTTTATCGTGAGCACCGTTATAAGTGCCCGGCTGTAAGATTTGTTTTGAAAAACCCACCAGCCACACCCCACACCCCACGCCATTCGTCAAACTCAATTTTGGACATGGTCTCCGTTTTCAGTACCCGCCCAATTTCAGTGGCTTGATAAAATCCGATAGCGAAAGAAAGCGGAGGCAAAACGTCGGGGCGGGAAACATGTGAGGACATTCAACGGGACGATAAAATGAAACGGAGAACGCCTTAAAAACACACACACACAAACACACACACACACACACACACACGCACGCACACACACACGCACTCAGACACACACACACCCTCAGACACACACACATACACAGGAAGACACGCACACACCCATCCACGCCCACACGCACACACACACACGTACACACACTCAGATACACACTCGTGCACACACTCGCACACACACACGCATACACTCAGACAGACACACACACAAACACACAGACACGCAGAAACACAAACTAACCAACCACTTACACACACACATTCACTTATATATATATATATATATATATATATATATATATATATATATATATATATATATATATATATAATGAAATGGACAAAGTCCGACAATTATTTTAACACATTTTAATGTTTATACATTCTTTTTATAGATACATGTATTTAAGCAAATGCTCTGTTTTATAATAAACAGTATTAAACAACATTTACCGGCCTGAATGTCCGAGAAATTTTCATAGAAATTATTCGTCCTCCGACAGTTATCGAACCTGTATCCTATACGGAACCGTCATATAGCCACAAACCAGCATAAATTCCTACACTTTAACAGCTGTCATCCCTTAAATTAAAACATCTATCGTATACAGCTCATTTCTAAGAATCAAACGCATATGCTCAGACCATCTAGATTTTCTATACAACATTAATAACTTAACAAAACAATTCCTAAAATGTAAATACCCAATAAATATAATAAAAGAAACACTAAATAAAACTATCCACATAAATCGTAACACACTTCTCACATGCAAGAAAAGTAAAAACAACAATCGGATTCCAATGGTTTTTAACCACAATCAATATTCCCACACACCTGTTCATAATTTAAAAAAGGATTACAAGAACCTCCAGTTAAACAAAAAGATCAAAGACATTTTCGATAAACCACCCATTAATGCAAAGAAACAATCACATAAACTATCAGCTATCCTTACCTCTACCAAATATCTAAAGAATACAAACCAATCAGGAAATTACAAATGTAACAAGCCTCGTTGCTTAGTTTGCAAACACTTAATAATTGATAGTGTATTTTCTGTACCCAACACCAATATCAAGATACACCCACCTCGCCTCACCTGTGATAGCCATAACATAATCTACTATTTATTCTGCACAATATGTCCAAGTAGTGGATATATAGGTGAATCTGGAAATAAATTTAGATTTCGCTTCAACAATCATAAACTAACCATACGTCAAAACAATCCTTATTCCCCCATAGCTGAACATTTTAATCAATCAGGACACTCATTAGAAAACTGTAAATGTGTATTGATAGATTCTGATTTAGGTTCCACATACACATGCAGAAAAAAAGAAAAATACTGGATTTTAAAATTTAAATTTAAATACATATAAACTAGGTTTAAATAAAGACTTGGGTACCTTAAATCTTTATATTTCAATAGTTAAACAAAAAAAATTTTTTTAGATATAATTACATTTTTTTTTTTAAACAACATCTAAAATATTATTACAGTTAGATTTACGTTAGAAATATTCAAACACAGTTGCATTCCATATCACGTGACGTCCGCGTCTCGCGACGGACGCTACTTGTAAAAAAACTTCAGAAAACAGTTATTTCTGATGAATGATCGGGGTCGATCTGAAATATCAAATATATATATATATATGTAAAATATAAATAAATACTTTCACAAAAAAACATTCATTTTTTTTAAAATTTGCATCTTTTCAGTTGTTTTTTCTATATTATATATATATATATATATATATATATATATATATATATATATGTGTGTGAAGAAATATAATCTTAAGTTGTGCTATATTTATGGGATAAAGTGCTCAATATCAGAGATAGAGCATGTATAAATATAAAAGTGAACATTGAAGTCAACACTTAGAGGCGACAGTCTGTTTCATACTAGATGCGATCGTTAGGTCCTGATGATTGCGTTTGGCATGAAACAGACTGTCGCCTCAAAGTGTTGACTTCAATGTTCACTTATATATATATATATATATATATATATATATATATATATATATATATATGGTATTTAGGCAGTAATCCTTCATTTATGCATGTTTCATGAAAGACGACAGACAAAGTACTACGATTAAGCTTTTTATTTACTTTTTCTTGTGTTCGAACATGTGCTTTCTTTTTTGGGACACTGAGTGTGTAAAAACTGTCTAAATGTTCTATAATTCCGAGCGCTACCGCCAGAGGCGATAACCGAACGAAAACTCCGGATTTAGACCTTGATATCAACAACAAGATTAAGGAAGTAGCCGAAGATGGTACACACAAATACTTAGGAATTAATGAAGGAGACAGAATACAACATTCAATTTTGAAGAAAAATATCTGAAAAGAATATTATAGGAGAGTGCATTTGATACTAGAAAACGAACTTAATGCGACCAATAAAATGAAGGTTGTCTACACCATAGGTATAGCCGTAGTTACATGCAGTTTTAATATTATTAAATGGAAGTTGAATGACATTAAAAGATTGGATGGCAAGACAAGAAAATCGTTTACCCAATTGAGGATGCCCCACCCGAAATGAGATGTTGATAGGTTGTACATACCAAAAGCTTTAAGTGTTTTGGTTTGCTGTGTTTTAAGTCCAACAGCAAGGCCTCTGACCAGGAGGTTTTGAGGCGCGTGGAACCACCTCTTAATTGCTGGTGTTCCTTTTTCTTTTACTACCTTATATCAGTCCGATTCAGAATATTATTTTACTGAACTCGATTTTAATTTTGCCAATGGTGCCCGTGATACATAACACACTTCCAATCTCATCAGATACACTGCGTTTGAGTCCTGGGTAAGACGATAAATTACGTCCAACAGCAAGGCCTCTGATCAGGAGGTTTTGAGGAGCGTGGAACCACCTCTTAATTGCTGGTGTTCCTTTTTCTTTTACAACCTTATATCAGTCCGATTCAGAATATTATTTTAATTCAACGAAGACACGGAGAATCGGTCGATATGAAAAAAGAAACAGAAATTACAAAAAACACTGGGGGTGGGGGCAAGGAGTTGCGTACCTAAAATGAACGAACGTAGCAAATATCTACCAACAAAAACACTTCAGTGACTTCAGGAGAACTGGATCGAAAGCTGACGCAGATGGCCTAATTATTGCGGCTGAGGACCCAAGCATCGTAACCAGAGCCTATCACTGTCACATAATCAAGGATGGAACTAACCAGGAATGCAGGACCTGTGGACAATATGATGAAACTGTCGACTATATAACTCAGGATGTTCGGAACTAGCAAAAAATGACCACACCCACAGACATAGCAAGGCAGCGGCATATGTGCACTGGAAGATATGCAAGAAGCATAAAATCGAAACGAATTGGAAGCAAACCTCACAAAAATCAATGACCCTCTCCTACAATTAGTAAAAACAACTAATCCGCTACATCAACAAAAAGCTTTCCTCTTCAAGAAACAGCTTAATATACCATAAATACTATCAACAAAAAACGGTGTGAATGCCATCTACATCAAACGACTAAAACAGAAAGTAAAAACAACATGGCCAAATGAAATTACGGAAAAACTGGAGCAGAAGATGTTGTCTGACAAATACCTAAAAAAGAACGAATTAAGCAGATGTGAACCAACAGAAAACACATCAGTTGCACTGGGTTGAAAGCTGAGACAGAAGGGATAATTATTGCAGCTCCGGACCAAAGAAACGAAACCAGATCCAATCAATGTCATGTCATCAATGATAGAACTAACGCGAAAGACAGCACTGCGGAAAATGTGATGAAACTGTCGACCATATCATCTTAGGTTTTCCGGAACTACCAAAAAAATTATTGCTGGTAATATTTTTTACAAAGTATTTCTGGTATTAAATCCCATTTTTACACTTTCATAGTGTTTAGGGGTTAAATATTTTTCCATAGCTAGGACCCTAACAGGTGCTACCACTGCGAGTCAAGGTGGACCTGGGAACATCAGCAATTAAGAGATGATTCCACGCTCCTTAAAACCTCCTGATTAGAGGCCTTGCTGTTGGACGTAGTTTATCGTTTTACCCAGGACGCAGCTTTAAGAGGCCGAGGTCTAATCCGACTTGAACTAACTCCAAAAACTACAACAAATTAATAGGAAGCCTACCTCATAAAACCCAATTATCCTCTCTTACAAATAGTAAAATGTAAATCCACTCCACCAAGCTGAACTCTTCAATAAACCGCTTAACGTATCTGAAACCCTAACAATAAAAAAGAAGCGTATATCATCTACGCCAAATTAGTAAAAAAGAAGGCAAAACAACTTCGCCAAAGGAAATTACAAAAAAAAAAAAACTTTGAAGATATGGAACGAACGTAGCAAATATCTACCAACAAAATCACATCATTGACTGAGGAGAACTGGATCGAAAGCTGACACAGATGGTCTAATTTTTGCAGCCAAGGACCAAAGCCTAGCAACCAACGCCTATCACTGTCACATAATCAAGGATGGAACTAACCAGAAATACAGGATCTGCAGAAAATATGATGAAACTCTCGAACATATTACCTGAGAATGTCAGGAACTAGCAAAAAAATGAATATACCTACAGGCATAAAAAGGTAACGACATATGCACACTGAAAGATATGCAAGAAGCACAAAATCGAAACCACTGAGAGATGGTATGAGCACCAATCAGACACAGTTACACAAAATACCGTTGTAACTATCCTCTGGGACATGCTAATTCAAAGTCAGAGGGAAATAAAAGCAAACAGACCTGATATTATCATAAAAGACAAGAAATTCAGGAAGTGTATTGCCCAAATACAAGGACCTGCAGATCGAGATTAACAGGATGTGGGGAAGGAAGACAGAGAGTGTACCAATATTAATCGGAGCTCTGGGCCTCGTGAGAAAAGGAATGGACAATTTTACGAACATTGTCCCAAGTAACATCAACATAGAGATTGCCCAGAAAATTGCCATACTAAGAACATCACATATACTAAGAAAAGTGCTATCAATTTAATGACAGTTCTCCTATAGGGAATAAGGATCATAGTTTGAACCCGGCTCTACAGGATACGAAACAGTAAAAAGAGGATACACAAATAATAATAATAATAATAATAATAATGATAACAATAATAACAACGACAACAACGACAACAACAGACATTATATTATCAAAAAAAGAGTCGAAATTCAGGAAGTGTATACTTATTCACATTTCAGTATCATCTGAGAGAATTACCTCCATAAAAATTATCGAGAAATTGTCCAATACAAGGACCTGGAGATCGAGATTAACATGATGTGGAGAATGAAGACTGAGACTGTATCAATAGTAACCGGAGGTCTGGGCATCGTGAGAAAAGGAATTCTACTAACAGTGTCCCAGGTAACATCAACATACCGGTTGCCTAGAAAATTGGCCTACTTGGAGCATCTCAAGTACTAAGAAAAGTGCTATCAATTAAATAGCAATTCTCGTATAGGGCATAAGGACCATAGTGTGGATCCGGCTCTAAAGGATACACAGAAGGAAACATGACAAACTCAAATAATAATAATAATAATAATAATAATAATAATAATATATATATATATATATATATATATATATATATATATTTATAAACAGTATTACTAAATCGCTGATGTCGTTTTTGACATCGCGACTCTTTGTGTGTGGAAAAAGACATCTATTCCTTAAATTCGATGTTTTCCAATAGTTTGACGTAGTCTGATTTCATCCAGACAATAAAACGATTCGTTCTTTAACCTGACATAGCTCATCAGCCTTCACCCCTTTTAAATTGTCGATACGTTCTAGTCACGTGTCCTCCTCAAAGCAAAGCCTCAGTCGGAAGTCTGCTTCAGATTGTCTCCTTTTGAAAACTTCCACAAGAAAGACATCTTTCATTTATAATTGCAATTGAAGGGAACGTTTGAAAAATAAATTTTAAAAAATCAAAAAAAATAAAAAGAAAAAAAGCAGAAAAAAATTCGAGAACTACAAGCGTGACTCGATTTCGCGCCCAAAATGCGACACGCGGGAAAAGAAGGCAATTCAATTAGGGTATCGTATTATTTTAACAGATTGAATTTTGAAACGTTTTTGTTTAAAACGTTTTCAAGTCTATCAGATGTATCAAAAAGTAATAAATAAGTAAATGGGGCGAAGATCATCTGAAAGGGAGATAGGAGAAATTTATGAGAGAGCTGGATGGGGAAATTATTTTTGGGCAAAGAAAGAAAAAGAAAAAGAGAAAGAAAGGATTTTTTTTAAAAAGAAGTCAGCAAACAAAAGAAAATAAATAAATGGAGGTATGAAAACAATAAAGAAATAAAAATGCGAATAAAAATGAAGCCAGAATAAAACAAGGATTAAATGAGAAATAGAACAAAAAAGATGGATGGCCAGAGAGTAATAAATAAATTAATAAATAAACAAACAAACAAATAAATAAAGAAAGAAAGAAAGAAAGAAAGAAAGAAAGAAAGAAAGAAAGAAAAAAAGAAAGAAAGAAAATTAACAAAAATATTCAAAGAAAATAATTTCTAGAAATAAATGAAGAAACCATATCAAGCGAAAAAATATTTACAGCAATAAATAGATAAAGAAAGAAAGAAAGAAAGACTGAGTTTCTTCAATGGGAAAGAAAGAAAGAGTCTGATAAATAAATAAAGAGGAAGGACAAGAAAGAAGGAAAGAGAAGCCATCGACAAATAAAGAGTGAAGGAAAAGGAGAACGGGTTGGTGAATAAATAACGAAATAAAAGAGGTTAGATTACCAACCGGGCAATGAAAGAAAACGAAAGAAATAAAGAAAGAGAGAGAGAGAGAAAGAAAGAAACAAATAAAGAAAGAAAGAAAAAAAAGGAAAAACAGAAAGAAAATTAACAAAAATATTCAAAGAAAATAATATCAAGAAATAAATGAAAAAACCATATCAAGCGAAAAAATATTTACAGAAATAAATAAATAAAGAAAGAAAAATGAAAGAAAATAATGAAAAATATAAGAATAAAAATCAAGCTAGAATGAAAGAAGGATTAAATGAGAAGTAAAAGAGGAAAGATAGATGGACAGGGACTAAGAAAGAAAGAAAGAAAGAAAGAAAGAAAGAAAGTTTTTTTTAAAGAAAAGCCAACAAACGAAAGAAAATGAAAAAAAATGAAGGAATGAAAAGTATAAATAAACAAAGAAAAGAAGAACCGAAAAGGAGGTGAGAAAAGAAAGAAAGAAAGAATTAAGAAAAAAGAGTAAGGAATGAAGGAATGAGGAAAGAAAGATATTTACATAGAAGGAAACAAACAAAAGAAAATAAAGAAAAAAGAAGAAATAAAAGAAGAGAGAAAATAGAAAAGAAAGAATGAACAAAGAAAAAAGAAGAAAATTAAAAAAGAAAGAAAAATACAATGGTTAAAAACAAAGAGAAATGACTTCAAAAATAAAAGAAATAAAGAATAAGAATGAAATAGTTGTAAGATGAAAAAAGTAAATACGAAATTAGGCAGCAAAAGAAATAGAAATCGATGCAAAAAAAGTGTTGAGAAAAATAAAGGAAGGACAAAAGAAAGTAAGAAAAGAAATCGCGAAAATATATAAATAATTCAAAGAAAAAAGATAGAAAAATTTTTTTTTTAAAAGGAAGAAAACAAAAAAAAAATATAGAAAAAACGAAGACATAAAAGAAGAAAGAAAATGGAAAAGAAAGAAAAAAAAATAAACGAGAAGAAAATTACAAAATATCCAAAAATAGAAAGAAAAAGAAAATTTAAAAAAAAAACAACATAAATGAAAGTAAAAAAAGAGAAATAAATATGAAGAAAAAATTGAAAGAGAAAGGAAAATTGAAAGAGAAAGAAAAATTGAAAGAGAAAGAAAAATTAAAAGAGAAAGGAAAATTGAAACAAAAAAATTGAGAAAGAAAGAAAAACTGAAAGAGAAAGGAAAATTGAAAGAGAAAGGAAAATTGATAGAGAAAAGAAAATTGAAAGAGAAAAGAAAATTGAAAGAGAAAAAAAATTGAAAAACAAAGAAAAATTGAAAGGAAAATTGAAAGAGAAAAAATTGAGAAAGAAAGAAAAATTGAAATAGAAAGGAAAATTGAAAAAGAAATGAAAATCGAAAGAGAAAAAATTGAAAAACAAAGAAAAATTGAAAGGAAAATTGAAAGAGAAAGGAAAATTGAAAGAGAAAAATATTGAGAAAGAAAGAAAAACTGAAAGAGAAAGGAAAACTGAAAGAGAAAGGAAAATTGAAAGAGAAAAGAAAATTGAAAGAGAAAGAAAAATTGAAAGAGAAAAGAAAATTGAAAGAGTAAAAAAAATTGAAAAACAAAGAAAAATTGAAAGGAAAATTGAACGAGAAAAAATTGAGAAAGAAAGAAAAATTGAAAGAGAAAGGAAAATTGAAAAGGAAGGAAAATTGAAAGAGAAAAAATTGAAAAACAAAGAAAAATTGAAAGGAAAATTGAAAGAGAAAGGAAAATTGAAAGAGAAAGGAAAATTGAAAGAGAAAAGAAAATTGAAAGAGAAAGAAAAATTGAAAGAGAAAAGAAAATTGAAAGAGAAAAAAATTGAAAAACAAAGAAAAATTGAAAGGAAAATTGAAAGAGAAAAAATTGAGAAAGAAAGAAAAATTGAAAGAGAAAGGAAAATTGAAAAGGAAGGAAAATTGAAAGAGAAAAAATTTAAAAACAAAGAAAAATTGAAAGGAAAATTGAAAGAGAAAAGAAAATTGAAAGAGAAAGGAAAATTGAAAGAGAAAGTTAAATTGAAGGAGGAAAGAAAATTGAAAGAGAAAAGAATTGAAAAACAAAGAAAAATTGAAAGGAAAATTGAAAGAGAAAAAATTGAGAAAGAAAGAAAAATTGAAAGAGAAAGTTAAATTGAAAGAGAAAAGAAAATTGAAAGAGAAAAGAATTGAAAAACAAAGAAAAATTGAAAGGAAAATTGAAAGAAAAAATTGAGAAAGAAAGAAAAATTGAAAGAGAAAGTTAAATTGAAAGAGAAAAG
>OZ038509.1:48125604-48155604 GCA_964036315.1 Acanthosepion esculentum | reverse complement strand
CTATTTCCCCTCGTGTTATCGATTTACGATGTTCTTGCAGTCTTACCTTAAGTGGGGCATCTTGTTTGTCTTTTATATTTCTTACTATAGCTGCACAGGATGGCGTACACACAGTTTTTAGGTGAGGTTACTCGGAAAAGCTGTCTGCGACGTGCTGAACCGCTTTTGAAGGTCGTCTTCATGTTATATGGACCACAGATCTTTTGTATTTTCTCCGATAATCCCTTCATATAAGGTAGGCAGACTGAAACTGTTTTCTGAGTATTGTTATCCTCTTGTACCCTTCTATCCCAGTTTGGAGCTGCTGTCATGTACAGGTAGTTGTTACATTGTAGGGTACTTCTTATACTGACCGTTTCTTGTTCATATGTCTCTGGGTCACCACTTATGACTATTGCAGCGTACTGTCCCTTTCTTTACACTGTATAAACGTTGTGAATATGGCCATGAAGATGAAGGTAATTGTCCGAATAATATACATGATGTAAATAAGCATAATACCTGATCTCAGGGACATAGACTGAGATAAATACATATATATAAAAGCAAACAAAAAATACGTGAAATAACAGAAGAAAAAGTCGGAATCTTGGAAAAGTGAGAAAATTCTTCTTTTTTTTTAAAAAAAAAAGTAAAATGACCCTAACCTGTCAAGAAATTCTAATAATAGTCAAACAATATTTGTCTGATTGAATTCATCCATATGGTTAATTCATAACAGCAATCAGAATTTGCGATTCTAGGTGTGGTGTAAAAGAACAGGTTTTCGTCGACTTACGACCACGATTGGTTAACACGGACAGTTTGCAAATTGAGCTGGTCGTAAGTCGGCCTATAATCAATTTTACAATATTTTTTAGTGAATTCTTAATTTTTAACGGTTTCTTTATGTTTTTTAAGCATTTCACATTAACCGAGGCGGGAGTGCCACTAGCAGGCATAGCGTTACAGAAAGTGAAAGCAAGTGTAAAGAGGGGTGTTTGAGGAAAGGATATAGAGAAGGACGGTGAACAGGATCAAAGCATAAGAAAATGTCGATTGACATTACATTTGAATATTTGAAGATTATAGTTGTCAGGGAAGCAAGTAAGAGGACGGGAGTTCCACTGTCGGGAAGTGTCAGAGAAGAAGCTGCTGGAATAGAAGAGGCGGTTACATTTAACTGTTTTTACAGTGAAAGGGTGGGACCGAGATTCCAACCTAGTAGCAGGCTTAAATTCATGCTGTTGGGATACCAGAGCATTTGCCATGAAAATATTTGCCTCCTCCTTGTTTGCATCCTCTCTAAGACCTCATCGTTACTCACACACTTGGTCGTTCGTTCCTTCTGTAGAACTACATCTCCGTCGCCTCGAGTCTCTTCTTCATCTTTGAGTAAATCGTCCAACATTCGCCTCCGTAAAGGGGTACAGATGTCGCGTAACATCTCAGTATTCTTTTCTTTGTTATCAAAGAAATCCACCTGTCTCGCAATACTCTGTCCAGCTTTTGGAATGGGTCCTTGGTCATCCAAATACGTCTACGGATCTCAGTGTCGCATTTACCGTCTTCTGTCAGAACGCTTCCCGGATATTTAAACTTTTGAGTCTGCTTGATTCTAATGTTCCCGACTTGCAAATTGCATTACGGGCTCGTCTTAAAAAAAAACAAAATACAGGTGTAAAAAACACAAAATATTTAAGCTGCAAAACATGGCAAAATACATGCAAATACAAAACAATCTTTAGAAATTCTCGTCATACTAGAGTATGATAACTTCAGATCATATATTCCCTTTCTTTCCTCCTTCTTAGTTGTTTAATCACCATTAGTTTGGGTTCAAGATCAATCGCATTTCATTTCTTCTTGGCACGTTGAGGAGGAGACAATCTATCTATCTATCTATCTATCTATCTATCTATCTATCTATCTATCTATCTATCTCAGTCTGTTTACATCTATCTATCTATCTATCTATCTATAGAAAATCCAAATTGTCACCGACAACTGCACCAAAACTGTGCAGTGAGTTTAATATAAACCCAAGAGAGTTTTTGAAAGACATCGCCAAAAGTTTGGATACGAAGGATATCAGAGTATGTACTCACAAAATACAACGTTGTCGAAATAAAAATGTGTTGTATGCAAACCGACTACGACGAACCGAACTTCACAAAACATCTTACATTGTTGATTAGTTTAATTTTTTCAAAACGGACAAAGAAAATTGGGAACAAGTACAAGGAGTGATGAAACAAAAATTGAGCTTTTGGGACATAATGATGTACGAGGGTCATTCAATAAATAAGTTGAATTTTTCGGTATAAGGACTGCTAATACAGATAGAAGCTTACTCTTTTTTTTTTTTTTTGTTTTACTCCTTTTTCACATGGATTTAATTTCTTTTGCAGATTAAAAAAAAAACTTTCAGAGTTTTGGCGATTAACAAAGATGGCCGACCAAGAAGCATGCTCCAGGATTGAACAGCGGTCAGTTATCGAGTTTTTGGTTGCTGAAGGGTGAAAACCAGTTGAAATTCGTAGGAGAATGTCAACTGTGTATGGTGCCACATGTTTCAGCCAAAACAAATGTCTACAAGTGGGCTAAATTGTTTAAAGAAGGACGGAGCAGTGTTGAGGATGAAGACAGGCCTGGGAGGCCTACAGAAGTGAGGTCTCCTGAGGGGATCGAATCAGTCAATGACCTCATTCAGTCTGACAGAAGGGTGACAGTGGATGACATTGCAAGGACTTTGAGCTTATTTTTTGGGACAAACGCAAGGGTCATCAGTCAGAAGGAGTTATCTTGCATCATGACAACGCAAGGCCTCACACAGCAGCCCAAACGATGCAGACCATCAACGTGCTGGGCTGGGAACTGCTCCCTCATCCCCCTTACAGCCCAGACCTTGCCCCCTTCAGACTTTCACCTGTTTGGTCCCTTGAAAGCGTTCACAAGAGGCACGAAATTTAAAAGTGACGATGAAGCCAAAAGTGTTGTGAGCGACTGGCTGAGACATCAGTCCAAAGATTCTTACGCTAAGGGAATACGGAAGATTGTGCAGAGATGGAAAAATTGTTTGACTGTGCTGGGAGACTACGTTAAAAATTTTTAAAAAAAGTAAACTTCTATCTGTATTAGAAGTCCTTATACCGAAAAATTCATCTTATTTATTGAATGACCGTTGTACATTAGAAAACAATTGGTGCAAGAGACTTTTCTCCCAAAGAATACAGTGGCAACATTAAAAAATGGAGGCGGATCCATGATGTTTTGGGTTTGTTTTAGTTCAAATTCAATAAGAGGAATCATGAAATCTACAGACTATATCAAAATTATGAATGAAAATCTACCACTATAAGCGAAAATGTTCATCTAGGTCGTCGATAGACTTTCTAGCAAGATAATGATACCAAACATACGTCTAAATCAGTGATTGCAAGGCTTAAAAAAAAAGAATATTATGGTTCTGTCATGGGGTTTATTGAGTCCTGACTTGAATCCTATTGAAAATCTATGGCAAGAATTGAACGTCTGAATAAATCGTCGGTCACCATAAACCTTCAAAGGTTAGAACGTGTAACCATTGAAGAATGAAAGAAAATCCCACAAAAGATGTGTTCAAATTAACAAGCCATCATTTGCCCAAGTTAACGACGGACTTGAGGTCGTTTCGTACATTCACCTGCCAATTTGAGCTTGTTGACTGGCAACCGTTCCTATCGAGACAGGAATAAATTGTTGTGTCATAAGCTTAGATACCAAGTTGAGAGCTGATATCATCAGGAAGGTCAAAATAAAAATCAAGTAGGATAGAGATTTCAAGGCACCGAAAGGAAGTTACGATAACGCCTACAGATGTTAGTGAAGGAAAGCGTGATTGAAGGACGAAATATCAATTGCAAGAAGACAGAATATATCGTTGTTAGCAAAAGGAAGATTTAGAGATATACATGACAAATTAGAGATAGAAAAATAACAATTTAAGTACCTGGAAAATAATTTAACAGAGACGCTAATATTAGACGGCGCATTGGCATAGAGAAAGATGCCTTCAAAAACCTAAGAAACCTATGATGAAAAAGAAAAATTTTATTAGAAATGAAGAAAAAAAATTTTTTTTTTAACAGTTTCACCCCAAGCAAGGCGATAAAGCCACTAAGACGCAAGCGGCTACTGGAGTGAAAAGGGATGAGAAAACTTTAGTGAAGAGAAAGGACAATAAAAAAACTGGTTTCAGGAAGACAGAAGATGGCGATAATGCCACTAAGACGCAAGGGGTTACTGGCAGAGAAAGGAAATGAGAGAATGTTAGTGAGGAGAAAGGACAACACATTTACACGGCTCAGGAAGACAGAAGATGGCAATAATGCCGCTAAGACGCAAGCGGCTGCTGGAGTGAAAAGGGATGAGAAAACTTTAGTGAGGAGAAAGGACAATAAAAGAACTGGTTTCAGTAAGACAAAAGATGATGATAACTCCATTAAGTCACGAAGTGTTACTGGGAGTAAATGCGAATGAGAGAACGTGAGGAGAAAGGACAATAAAAGGACAGGTTCCAGAAAAAAAGAAGATGATAATAATGGCGCTAAAATGGAAGTGTCTGCTGGAGTGAGAGGGGGTGAGAAAAATTTAGTGAGGAGAAACGTCAATGAAAGAACTGGTTTCAGGAAGACAGAAGATGGCAATAATGCCACTAAGATGGAAGTGACTACTGGAATGAAAGGGAATGAGAAGACTTTAGTGAGAAGAAAGGACAATAAAAGAACAGGTTTCAGGAAGACAGAAGATGGCGATAATTCCGCTAAGTTGGAATTGACTACTGGAATGAAAGGGAATGAGAAGACTTTAGTGAGAAGAAAGGACAATAAAAGAACAGGTTTCAGGAAGACATAAGATGGCGATAATGCCACTAAGACGCAAGGGGTTACTGGTAGTGAAACAGAATTTGAAAACATTAATGAGGAGAAATGACAATAAAAGAATAGTATTCAGGAAGGCATGAGATGGTAATAATGCCGCTAAAATGAAAGGGGCTGCTGGAGTGAAAGGGAATGAGAAGACTTTAGTGAGGAGAAAGGACAATAAAAGAAATGAGTTCAGGAAGGCAGAACATGGCGATGGGTGTTGTTCTTAAATTTTTAATGTTCCTATGTGACAAGGGGGCAAGAAATTGGGAGAGAATTGCACCGGCGAAATTTTCTTTTTGTTGACTCTTTTCTACCGGTTGCTAACCTTTTTCAGGTTAACTGTTACGCAATATCAGTCCTCCTATATGGCAGCGAATGCTGGACAATCTCTTCAACGATGAAGAAGAAACTTGAAGCCACAAAATTTGACGCTACTAAAGGATTCTGAGAATAATATTAAGCGATTGTATTAAAAAAAAATGGAATCTATAATTAACATCAGAAAGTGAACATAATGAGGAATGAGGGTTTGAAGAATTCGATACTCGCAGGACTAGATGGACAGAGGAAAACAACACCTAAGCGACCTAGCGAACTCGAGTAAATGGATAGCGGAAAAGGTTTGGAGAGCTTACGAAAAAAAAACATATTAACAGCTACAAAGGACAGGAAATTGTGGAGAGCCATGATCTCCAACGTGCTGAAGAAGAAGAATAATGAGTTTGAGTAAATGGGTAGCAGACCAAGGTTTAGCAGAGATTACAAAAAGAAAATATTTATTAAAAGCTAGAAATGACAGGAAATTGTGGAGAGCCATGATCTCCAGCGTGCTGAAGGGGCACGGAACATAGAGGGAAAAGAAGAATGACCTTGAGTAAATTGATGGCGGAAAAGGTTTGGAGAGATTACAAAAAGACAATATTTATTAATAGCTACAAAGGACAGGAAATTGTGGAGAGCCATGATCGCCAACGCCTTGAAAGGATACGGAACGGAATAATATTAATAATAAGTAGTAGTAGTAGTAGAAGAAGAAGAAGAAGAAGAAGAAGAAGAAGAAGAAGAAGAAGAAGAAGAAGAAGAAAAATGAGCTTGAATAAATGGATGGCGGAACAAAGTTTAGGAGAGATGACAAAAAACAATTTATTAAGAGCTAGAAAGAACAGAAAATCGTGGAGAGCCATGATCTCCAACGTCCTGAAGGGACACGGCACACATAAGAAGAAGAAAGAGCTTGAGTAAATGGATGGCAGAACACGCTTTAAAAGTGGTTACAAAATGATAATATTTATTAATAGCTACAAAGGAAAGGAAATTGTGGAGAGCCATGACGTCAACAGCGTGAATGGTTACGGCATATAGAAGAAGATATTACAGTCAGTGTTCTCTGCTGTAGTCATAGAGTAAAGAAACCCCTCACAGTCTTTATGTTTTAGCGTTTCTTTCCTAATACTATTTATCTGTTATGGTGTAGGTTATATTGGCGTATCTTCCAATAAATGTATCGCCGTCTTTTATCCTTCCTATTTTTAAGTTTATTTGGTGCAATGCTGGAACTGGCAAATATTAGATTGCCAACAATATCCTCTGCCAGTGTTAAGAGAATGATAGTTTAAATTTAGTCCATTCCTTAAAATATATATCTCTTGTAAGTTCTTAGCTAACTTTTATCTTGATCTGTCAGAAATAAACCGTTCTATTTCTTATTTCAACTCAGATCTCCGCAGTTAATATTATTATCGAGTGAGATAGCAACACGCCAAGAAATACACAAAGATCAACGCCATGCTCATCATGACATCCTGGCTGATACGAGGCACCGGCATCACAGCCAAATATACGTGATATTGGTGACAGGTTTTGATAAAAGCGGCAAATAACCATGCAACTGGAGCCCAATCAAAAATATCTTCAGATTGGGTAACCCAGTTCGTTCCGACAGTCGCCGATTTGAGGGTGTTCCCATGTATCTACATATAACACCTTATCCTATAAACTTAAAAACAAAATCTAACGGTGTCGATACTTGGCCATGGTTGTCTCCCTCTCCACATTCTCATTAACAGAGCTGTACTGTGCGGCAGCAACTGGGCGACATGCACAGCAGTTTAAAGTCAGCCAGGTATCAAGCATGGGGTGTTGAAGGGTATATTTACTGTCGTTCCTATTAATTCCCCAAGATAAAATGCTGGTTTCAATACCGGTTAGAATTATAACAAAAACCACCCACTCCCAAAATTTAGAGACAAACACGGTACAGATGCATTCTGGGATTTCTTCCTAACCGATAAGATATATCCACTATATTTTTGTTCTCGCTTATTTTAAAGTCAGAACGCTAAAATTAACAGTCTGGAAAACTTTTATATGTCGACACTTTACTTTCTTTGTTAAATTTTTGCCTCATTGCGATTACTTTGCCTACGTTTATCTTGCATACATACATACACACACAGACATACGCACACACACAAGCACACACGCACACACAAATATATATATATATATATATATAAATATAGGTAACTATACTCGTGTCGAAAAACCTTCGAACTCTTGATTTAACAACAGCCAAATCAATCACGAAGGAAAAGGTTTTAAAAAAAGAAAGAGCCAGGAACATGAAAGTCTGTCGAAAATAATCGCACAGATACAGGTTCAAGGCCCAAAGAAAAAACCCCGATACGAGTAAACAACTAACTAAAGAGCTCAATACAAGCGTAGAGCAAACCTAGTCAAACCTAATGAGCCAGACACACCTACCAAGGTTTCACTTAGGCAGATCGTCAGGGTCGGCTGATATATATATATATATAAATCTATAAAACACCTACAGTAAAATGGAAATTAATAAGAAAAGCTAGAATATGTAGGTCATTAAATGACCCATGTCCGTTGTGCATACATGAGAAAATATATATTACTAAGTTTATAAAAATAAAAATTACTGAATCAAAGAAATGAAATAGCTATTCTTTGCGTCATTGTCAAGAATTTTCCTTAAATAATATTTTTAAGAAATGGGAGCTGGTAATATACATACTTATATTTTATATGAAAAAATAATTTTAAATAATTTAAGTAATATTATTACATTTATTTGATTTAAAAAGAAATATAGTCTATAAGTAATTAAGAGTAAAAAATATTTTAAAATTGTAGTTAAATATAACGTATTCTAACCCAAACACCCCTCTTAGAAAGAATCTTTAAGTATACAAGTACGAAAAAATGCCGAAAAACTTGTCGTTAATAATAAAACAAAACCCAAATGACATGCGTTTAACGGATTTCAGAATTCGTTGAAAAATACACCCCTACCCTTCCTAAACTTAACCTCTTTTTCGAATGTAACTCATAATTGAACAATAGTTAATAAAAATGAAGACGCTACCGCCCCTCTCTGAATGATTGGATTTCTCTGTATCCTTGGAACCTGTAAATTATGAATTTATATGTGCGTTTAAAACTCAGTAAATTTAAAAATAAGTTTTCCGAAATTCGCTTGAAGATGAAACAGAATAAATGCTTTTAATTTAATTATATAATTAAATTTGAAGTTTTTAGATTCAGTTCTTGAAACACGGTTATTACTGTGTAGCGAAGAAAACATTTTAAATCAGTTAATTTATAATATTTATGCTCTGTAAAATTACACTGAGTACTATTTTGTAAAAATAAAAAATAAAAATATCAATAAGAACACAGGATTATATATTTTACTGTTCTTTCTTTCTTTACATATATATATATATATATATATATATATATATATATATATATATATATATATATATATATATATCATGGCTTCGCTTCACAAAAGGAAGATCAAGAGGGAGCCTGTGCACGTTGCTTGCAGGTACGTTTCTGGTTGATAAGTCCAATTCACGACAGGTATGCACGCTCGACGCAGTTGCTGCTGAAAGTCCGGCCTGGCTCGATGGCATGGCGTTGCACTATTTCCCTCCTCTACCTCTTGTCCAGATGCAGATATTGGCCCACTCTATCATGCCTCGTTTTATATTCAGTGGGTGCTTGGTATTTTCTAGTTAGCAAGCATTGGCCACGAGCAGCAAGAATAAAAACCTTCGATAGCAACTTTTAATCCTGCCACTACGTAACCGCTGATGTGTACGGGGTTTTTGTCCAGATAAGTATTGACCATGAAGAGGGTTACCTTGTCATCGTTACTGCATTTGGCATATTGCATTTGCTTTTAATTTCGTTTTTAGTTTCTTTTATATTTGTGGTCAATGTATTGCTAGTGACTTTACTATAAAAATGCATTTAAAATCAAGACGGCATTGTCAGTGGTCAGGAATGAATGCATGCATTACTGACAGAATTGTGCTGTTATATGTAAAATTGAAATGCATTGACAATGATTTTACTATGAAAATGCATTGGAAATCAAGAATGGGATTGTCAGTGGTCAGAAATTAATACAAGCATTACTGATAGAATAATGCTAACATATGTATAGTGAAAATGCATTACAAATGATTTTACTATAGAAATGCATTGGAAATTAAGAATGGGATTGTCAGTGGTCAGGAATTAATACAAGCATTACTGATAAAATAATGCTAACATATGTATAGTGGAAATGCATTACAAATGATTTTATTATACAATGTATTGAAAATTAAGAATGGGATTGTCAGTGGTCAGGAATTAATACAAGCATTACTGATAGAATAATGCTAACATATGTATAGAGGAAATGCATTACAAATGATTTTACTATAAAAAATGCACTGGAAATTAAGAATGGGATTGTCAGTGGTCAGGAATTAATACAAGCATTACTGATAGAATAATGCTATCATATATATAGTGGAAATGCATTACAAATGAATTTACTATAAAAATGTATTGGAAATCAAGAATAGGATTGTCAGTGGTCCGGAATTAATAGAAGCATTACTGACAGAATAGTGCTATCATATGTATAGTGGAAATGTATTGCAAATGATTTTACTATAAAAATGCATTGAAAAGCAAGAAAGGTATTTTCAGTGAACATGAATTAATTAAAATACCAATAATGGAATAGGGTTATTATATATATATATAGATATATATAATGCCAATGATTTTCTAATGATTTTATTATGAGAATGCATTGGAAATCAAGTATGGGAATGTCAGTGGTCAGGAATTAAGACAAGCATTACTGATAGAATATTGCTGATCATATGTATAGTGTAAATGCATTGCAAAAGATTTTACTATAAAAATGCATTGGAAATTAAGAATGGGATTGTCAGTAGTCAGGAATTATTATAAGCCTTACTGGTAGAATAGGGCTATTATATGTATCGTAGAAATGTAGTGCGAATCATTGTACTATATAAATACATTGAAAATCAAGAAATGTATTTTAGTGGTCATGAATTAATACAAATATCAATAATAAAATAGGATTTTATACATATATATATATATATATATATATATATATATATATATATATATATGTGTGTGTGTGTGTGTGTGTGTGTGTGTGTGTGTGTGTGTGTGTGTATTTAGGCAGCAATCCTTCTTTCAAGCACATTTCATTAAAAACGACTGACAAGGTGCTGTTATTTAGGTTTTTATATAATTTCTCGTGCGATCTAATAAAGTTTTTCTTTTCAGAGGATAAATTATATAAAAATTGTCCGAATGTTCTTTTTATCCGAGCGCTTTCGGCTATACATTTAGCCATTATCAAGGATTATATTTCAACTGTTTGAATTAGAAATACTTTGTTATGCGTATGTTTTATAAAGTGAATCATTTTTTTGTTTCAAAACACGGTCAATATATTATGTCCATGTTCAAAGTTAATATTATTAAGTGTTGGTTTGTTTATTTTTATAAGTAAGGCTTCCATTATTTTTAGCCTTTTTTTGCAAGTGGATGATGCTATTATATTAGTGTTGTCGACAAGTATATTCCGAATAGTGTCCAGTAGGTCTCCATGAATATTTAAATGAGATCTAATTGAGCTATTGTCAGAAAGGTGTAGGGTTAATCTGCGTGTTAAACGATTTGTAGTGTGGCCTATATAATTATTTCCGAAAGTTGATTCTTGAGGAATACAATTCCTTAATGGACATTTGAATTCGTAAATAACGTTTGCTCTATTTAATTTTGTTCTGGGAGGTGAATTATTATTTTTAACTATAAGGTTACAAGTTTTAAATTTTTTATAATAAATAATTAATCTAATTTTTTTGCTATTATCAACTGGTGCTATGCATTTTTTTATAATGTTATTCATTCGGCATTCATCCTGTTTATAATTATCGTTCATCTGATTTTTATAAAAAATATTAATATTATTGTTTATGTTTCTATTCTCGCCGTTGCTATTAGTTACTTTGGATATTATATATATATATATATATATATATATATATATATATATATATATATATATATATATATATTTAAATAAAAACAAACCACTTTAAGGCTCCATGTAATAAATTATTTCACCACAGCCCTTTTAAAGGACTGCGGATCATCAGACCTTACTTCCAAAGGTTGAAACGAAAAATGAAAAGAAATTTACAGACTTTTGACGGGCAGTATTAAGCATATGTAAATTAAGTGAGTAAGTGAGCGTGGAGAGACATGATTGAGTTAGATGTAATTTAATATTTCTATTCTTTCATACTTAATATTAATTGAGGAGGCCCAGACATTGACACATTTAATCGGTTAACTTAACGAAAGTTATATATTGATATAGAAGGGGGAGAAGCGAAACAAAAACCTAAAAAGAAAAAGAGAGAAGGAAGTCATGAGAGAAGATGTAACTGACTTTCTTTGGAATGAACGAAATAGACGCAGTCGTTTTCCTTTACTTTGAAAGTGTTATTTTGCGGGTTTATAAATATTATAAGGTTTGATATAAATTTGAAATCTTTTTTTGAAACTTTATTACAAAAATTTTGGGGATTTTTTGAAATAATCGATTAGAAAAAATATTCATAGAATGTACATTAAAAGAATAACATTTTATTTTAAAATATAAGTTTACTTCTAGTTGTAATTGATTCTTAAGGTGACCCCCCCAAAATAACAATTTCAACATTTGGAAGTAGAGTCTGATGATCTGCAGTCCTTTAAAAGGGCTGTGGTGAAATAATTTATTATATGGAACCTTAAAGTGGTCTGTTTTTCTGGATTTTATCCTCCTTGGGTCTACACATACGGATTACCTAGTTTTTCGTAATATATATATATATATATATATATATATATATATATATATATATAAAGAAAGGAAAGTTACGATCAGAACAAAGATTACTGAAATATTATGCGCGCAACATCACGACCTAACATGCGCAAGTGAAATATTTGCGTGGTCGTCTATAACGATCTTGACGAGCGCGTCAATAACGGCAAACGCGTTCAGGAACTTTCATTACGGACAGAAGCTGCAAAGAGGAACAATCGTTTTATTTATTTCATTACGAGAATTTACAAAGAGGAACGATCAATTAGCTTTTCTTCATACCTTCCCTGGTGGCAAACGCTGCTGGTGGCGCCAGGGGTGGCGGTCCCGCCATAGCCACCGAAACTGTGATATCACCCCTGGTCGGCGGCTGATGAAGACAGGGTATCACACGTGCTAACAAACGTTGTATGTTAAAATATATATATCTATATATCTATATATATATATATATATATATATATATATATATATATATATATATAATGTCAATGGTTTTCTGATGTTTTTATTATAAAAATGCATTTTAAATGAGGATAAAGCGATTGCCTGTCGAGTAATTAACGCTAGCATTACTGACATATTGTAAATGCATTGCTAATTATTTTGATGTAAATATACATTGAAAACTAGAATCGAACGATTGTCAGCGATCAGAAATTAATGCAACCGTTAGTGACAGGCTATTTCATTTACTATTTTTATGCCTCTTTATATTTCATTTTTAACGTTCCAAACTTTTTAATTCAAGTTATTCTCATTTATTTTGTTTACAAATGAATTTTACCGCAAATGATTTTGAAAACGTAACAATCGCCATTTCCTATAAACTCATTCAAAATGACAGTGAAACGCTGGCTTCATAGAAAAATCCCTATCGGCACGAAACGTATCAAGCATTTCAAATCTCAATGATTTGATAATTTAACCTTTGTTGAAACTGTTGAAGAAAAACAATTGTCAGTGAGTTTCATGTCAAATTGATCAGGCTAAAAAACAAAAAAAGAATGAATGAATGACAGAAAGAAAAGAATATAACATTCTGTAAATCCTGTTCCGTCGATACAAAACACGTCATATTTAAAATTTAATAAGATTTATTCAAAAGAGTAATAAAGGTATGAAGTAGAAATAAGCGAAATTATTATTTATCTGTTTATGTATTGGCAAGTGAAGTAGACAAACATCTATCTATCTATCTATCTATCTATCTATCTATCTATCTATCTATCTATCTATCTATCTCGCTCTGTTGATTGACTATCTCAGCCTGACCTTATATATCTATCTATCTATCTATCTATAGATTTAATCTCTATATATATATAACTCACTCTGTTCATTGACCATCTCACTCTGACCTTATCTATCTATCTATCTATCTATCTATCTATCTATCTATCTATCTATCTATCTATCTATTACAGCCTATTCATATCTATCTATCTATCTATCTATCTATCTATCTATCTATCTATCTATTACAGCCTATTCATATCTATCTATCTATCTATCTATCTATCTATCTATCTATCTATCTATCTATCTATCTATCTATCTATCTATCTATCTCACTCTGTTCATTGAATATCACATCCTGTCCATTATCTCTATCTCTTTCTCTCTCTCTCTCTCTATCTATAAATCTCAGCCTGTTCATTATATCTCTATCTTATTCTATTTATATCTATCTATCTATCTATCTATCTATCTATCTATCTATCTATTTCAGCCTCTTCATTATCTATCTATCTATCTATCTTACTCTGTTCATTGAATATCTCAGCCTGACCATTATCTCTCTCTCTCTCTCTTTCTCTCTCTCTCGATCAATCTATCTATCTATCTATCTATCTATCTATCTATCTATCTATCTATCTATCTATCTATCTATCTATCTCAGCCTGTTCATTGACTATCTCAGCCTGTTCATTATATCTCTATCTTATTCTATTTATATCTATCTATCTATCTATCTATCTATCTATCTATCTATCTATCTATCTATCTATCTAGCAATTTATTCCAAAGGTTAGCACTGACAGACACAATGCTGTAACGATGCGACAATAGACAACCGTCGCCGATTTAGTGATCGTCTATCTATCTGGTTGCCTCTATGCCTGTCGATTGGAATTGCCACACAGAAATATGTCATTTTCACTGACGCATATTAAATAGATATAATTTAGAAGTACATTTTTTTCTTTTCATTTTTATAAATACGCAAATAGACAAAAAAAGAATCAAAACCTGCGTAATGGTTAACGATCAAGATCGCACCATCGCTCTCACAATAGAAATGTTGGCAACAAAATCAATTGCGTCATTTCTGGTTAAAACTGCAAAGAAATTAAATTTCATTATAATTACTTTGGGTTGGGTGGTATCATGTCTCTCTATTTCTTTCTCCCGCGCTGGTTTTCCTATCTACCATCAGCATTCAGTCGTTACAACCCCAGCGGGTTTCAACGTCAATTAGATAATTTCGATAGCATCTTCGCCGATTCTGCAATCCAAATTTTCATCATGTTCATTAGAAACTCAAATGGATTAACAAGTATTTATCGCAACATATATATATATATATATATATATATATATATATATATATATATATAAAGAGAAAAATATAGTTTTGCAAAAAATCTGTTTTATATATATATATATATATATATATATATATATATATATATATATATATATATATATATATATATATATAAAGAGAAAAATATAGTTTTGCAAAAAATCTGTTCTATATATATAAATATATAAATATAAATATAAATATATATAAAAAAAGAGAAAAATATAGTTTTGCAAAAAATCTGTTTTAAGTCCCGTAGGAAGTAGCACGGTGGAGTAGTGGATAGCGGTTCGGATTGAGGAAACGGGGAGCCGAGTTCGAGTTCTATTCGGATCCATTGCATTCACTTACGGGCTAATAACATTAGGAAAGGTATGAATCCTCTATATCTCCCCCCAGCTATGGGTAAATTGCAGGACAGACTGGGTTCTATAACCTTGCGTGGCAACCCGTCAAGGAGAAGGAAAATCTGAATTCAAAACCGTCCTGGAGAGGATTGGGCTCCGTTAGGTCATCTTTCCCAAGAAACGCTACTTCTACTGTGACTGCAGTACACGCGGTGATCCTAAGACCCTACGGGATAAAGAAAATTTACCTTTATCATTTGAAGGCATTAATGACGTTTAGTTTTAAGATCTTTTCAGATCTATTGCGACAATTATCAGATGGCGTGTAAGTAAATTTCTTTAATCGACATTTTTAGCGTAAATGTTTTAACTGATTCTCTCAATATGCGAATATATGTTTTTTAATGTCTTTTTGGCGGGAAAGAAGTGTCGTAAATATGCATTATTTAATTTTTTTTTTCGAAAAATTCGTGAATTTATTGAAACAAAGCAAGTTCCTTTGACCATTGATGACAATTCCAGAACAAAGTAACTATAAACAATTTCTTTTCTATCCTCTGCAAGCCGCAATGATGGAGAAAGCATTGCCTCGATCCATCGCCAGTGAGACACGCTGCAAGAGCCAGTCCGTTTCGCGAGGCTCGTCCCTTAATCGAGAAACCATTACGCCAATCCTCTGAAGGAACGCCATCGAACGAGGGCCAATAAACCCAGAAGTCTCCACTGCCAAAGGAGTACAAAAAAAATCTATCAGCAAGAGATGAATATTTAACTATTTTTTTTATCTCTGCGTCCCGGGCGACGGACACCGGCTCAACCGAAAATTGGAAACATTTTTTTTGTGACGTGTTTCGTACTTTTGCGTTTCATATGATTAAGATTATGTGTAATTGTAGCGTCAACTCATGCACATGGGCGAGAGACGCTGGGAATGTGAATTTAAAGATGAATTTAAAAAAATATATATATGTATTTTGGTTATATAATCTATCTGATGTCATTTGGATACTTTTTTGTTTGCTTGTTTTTCAATCTCTTTTTTTATTAAATATCCAACATTATGATAATAGAAGATCTACCGGGAATGGTGAAATGTTGTAAGAAACATGAACGCAAATTTACTATTCATGATCTAGCAATTAAAGCACTTTCTATATTTTCCTCTTAGCGAATTGTTTCCTCTTTTAATTACAGTAGCATTTGTTTATATCAAAATTGTGATCAGTTTCATTACGTTGAGCAATTAATGCATTTAATGTGTTGTCTTGTAAAATATCCCGTTTCTGTTCATATAATCTGTTATTTACAGTTATTAGAGGTAATAACATAATTCCTCATGTATAATACGCCTTCATCCATCTAAAATTGTGCTGAGTGTGAAAATACTTCTACTCATGCATAATACGCAGCTCTTGTTTAGTAATCAAACCCTATAAATTGTTCCACTCAAATTTCGTTACGGAGAGCGTTTCTTACGCTTATTAAAAAATGGTTGTAAATGTAAAATAACATTATACTAATTTAGTTTAATAATAATTTATATTTTATTTTACGGCAATTTTTAGAAGAATTTTTGTAGCTGTGCATAATACGCACCGCTGATTTTGCTTATTATGTTTTAGAAAAAAAAGCATACACTATTTACATTGCTCGGACTATCATCCCCATCTCTGTTGCCATATTTATCACAACGTTTCGGCTGTTGTACGCTCCGTCCTTCTTCAGGTGGTTGGAATGTCAAACTGAACCCTTTATTTCAGTCGCTAGGGTAGACTGTTCTAGTTCCACGTGCCATGTATAATGGATGTCAGTTACCAAATATCACCTGTTAATTCCCCTCTCCAATAATGTAAATAATGTACATAATACCTCATCTCAGAAATATAGAGAGATACTGAAAGGCCGAAACGTTGTAATAAATAATGCAACAAAGATGAGGACAATAGTCCAAATAATGTAAATAGTGTACATAATACCTCATCTCAGAAATAGAGACAGATACTGAAAGGCCGAAACGTTGTAATAAATATGGCAACAAAGATGAGGACAATAGTCCGAATAATGTAAATAGTGTACATAATACCTCATCTCAGAAATATAGACAGATACTGAAAGGCCGAAACGTTGTAATAAATAATGCAACAAAGATGAGGACAATAGTCCGAATAATGGAAATAGTGTAGATAATACCTCATCTCAGAAATATAGACATATACTGAAAGGCCGAAACGTTGTAATAAATAATGCGACAAACATGAGGACAATAGTCCGAATAATGTAAATAGTGTACATAATACCTCATCTCAGAAATATAGACAGATACTGAAAGGCCGAAACGTTGTAATAAATATGGCAACAAAGATGAGGACAATAGTCCGAATAATGTAAATAGTGTACATAATACCTCATCTCAGAAATATAGAGAGATACTGAAAGGCCGAAACGTTGTAATAAATAATGCAACAAAGATGAGGACAATAGTCCGAATAATGTAAATAGTGTACATAATACCTCATCTCAGAAATATAGACAGATACTGAAAGGCCGAAACGTTGTAATAAATAATGCAACAAAGATGAGGACAATAGTCCGAATAATGTAAATAGTGTACATAATACCTCATCTCAGAAATATAGACAGATACTGAAAGGCCGAAACGTTGTAATAAATAATGCAACAAAGATGAGGACAATAGTCCGAATAATGTAAATAGTGTACATAATACCTCATCTCAGAAATATAAACAGATACTGAAAGGCCGAAACGTTGTAATAAATAATGCAACAAAGATGAGGACAATAGTCCGAATAATGTAAATAATGTACATAATACCTCATCTCAGAAATATAGACATATACTGAAAGGCCGAAACGTTGTAATAAATAATGCGACAAAGATGAGGACAATAGTCCGAATAATGTAAATAGTGTACATAATACCTCATCTCAGAAATATAGACAGATACTGAAAGGCCGAAACGTTGTAATAAATATGGCAACAAAGATGAGGACAATAGTCCGAATAATGTAAATAGTGTACATAATACCTCATCTCAGAAATATAGAGAGATACTGAAAGGCCGAAACGTTGTAATAAATATGGCAACAAAGATGAGGACAATAGTCCAAATAATGTAAATAGTGTACATAATACCTCATCGCAGAAATATAGACAGATACTGAAAGGCCGAAACGTTGTAATAAATATGGCGACAAAGATGAGGACATTCGTCCGTATAATGTAAATAGTGTACATAATACCTCATCTCAGAAATATAGACAGATACTGAAAGGCCGAAACGTTGTAATAAATAATGCAACAAAGATGAGGACAATAGTCCGAATAATGTAAATAATGTACATAATACCTCATCTCAGAAATATAGACATATACTGAAAGGCCGAAACGTTGTAATAAATAATGCGACAAACATGAGGACAATAGTCCGAATAATGTAAATAGTGTACATAATAACTCATCTCAGAAATATAGACAGATACTGAAAGGCCGAAACGTTGTAATAAATATGGCGACAAAGATGAGGACATTCGTCCGTATAATGTAAATAGTGTACATAATACCTCATCTCAGAAATATAGACAGATACTGAAAGGCCGAAACGTTATAATAAATATGGCCACAAAGATAAGGACAATAGTCCGAATAATGTAAATAGTGTACATAATACCTCATCTATGAAATATAGACAGATACTGAAGTGCCGAAACGTTGTGATAAATATGGCGACAAAGATGAGGACAATAGTCCGAATAATGTAAAAAATGTACATAATACCTCATCTGAGAAATATAGACAGATACTGAAAGGCCGAAACGTTGTGATAAATATGGCCACAAAGATGAGGACAATAGTCCGAATAATGTAAATAGTGTACATAATACCTCATCTCAGAATATAGACAGATAAAAAACAATCATATTATACATGGGGAATGACAATATATTAATGTAATCCTTCAAGTTTTAACTTATTGTTTTGTTTTTGTATTAATTTAGATTGTTTTATTATTTGTTTCCATTATATTTGTTATCAAATCCTTCACATTTTGTGATAATAGAAGATCTACTATGAAAGATGAAACGTTATATGAAGCTGGGCGCAAATTTACTGTGGCTGAACAAGTGATTTAAGCACTTTTTAAACATTTTCGTTCTAGAGAATTATTTTCTATTTTAATTAGAGTAGCATTTTTTATATCAAAATTCTGTTCAGTCTCGTTACAGTGAGCAATTCTTCCGCTACATTTGCGTTTTTTAAATGTCTCTTTTGTATTCATATAATCATTTATTTAAAATTCTTGAGGTTTCTCCAACATATTATTTCTAGTAATCCTTACAGGTGATAGAGTAAATTGTCCCTTCAGTTTTTGTCTTGTTGTTTTGTATTGAATAAGTCTTTTGTTTTAGATGTAGTTGTGACAAATTTTATGTTCATTTTAGATAACTTCTATCCAGTTGCAGTTGTCATAGTGTTAGTGGGTAGAACAATATATATATATTTTTATTCCTTAAGTTTGTCAGCAGAGGCCAGATGTTTATTCCACACCACGTTTCTTCAGAACGTGAACGATAATGGCTCTTCACAGATCACTTATTATTTTTTATTTGGCATAGAATCCTAGGAAAGAGAATAATGGTTATCAGTTGTTTTCTCAAAATTCATTATCTTTATTATCTGTGAATTGCCATAACTTCTTGGGAAAAATGGTTAAGAGGTTTTTCGTTAACATTTAAACACATACTTTTTCGTTGTTATCGGTGAATTGTTAAGCCTTCATTGGAAATTTAGCGAAATGAATTCTTGCGAATGACTGTGGAGTGGTTTCCCGTTGAATTCCACACAGATTCCTTTTCTTTATTGTCTATGAATTGCCTTAATTTCTTCTTGGGAAAGATGGTAGAATGGATTCTTGTATCCTTCTCCATATATTCGTTTTCTTTGATATCCGTGAATTGAGTGCTTTCCAGTTGCATTTTTCATATACTCATTGACTCTGAGAATTGTCTCGCCAAAGAAGAACAGATACTACACTTTGGTCCCAGTGCGATGGACAGGTAGTGAAAACAAAAATGAAATCGAGTCGCACTGGCCGTTTGCTCAATGAATGCCGAATGTTTCATTATAAGGAAACGGCTAATATTACCATTAGAGATGAGGAGAACAGATACTACAATTTGATCCCATCCCGATGGCTAAGGAGTGAAGAAAAGCGTAACGAGTAGCACTGGCTGCTCGGTCAATGAATGCCGAATGTTTCATTATAAGGAAACGGCTAGAGATGAAGAGAGCAGATACTACACTTTGATCCCAGATATTTCCACGAATCTTTTGATTTTTACGAAAAGTTTAGGAAAGATTTCCACCTAAATAAATTCGGATAAAAGTTTAAAAGATCTGCTGCGATTTTTTGTGCTGGAAATCATTATTATTTACTTTTATTCTTATTATTTAAACTTTTACTCACCCAACGGAATGCCCAAGAGCCACTCAAAGTAGATTTTTACTAAATAGGGGACCAAGAGTTGCATATTAGGAAGATTCGTTCGATATATGCCACTCGTATTCGAGGATACACGTCTCACTAGGGCGGCTAGCTAATCCCTATTGCAGATGCTTCGTCAGGCGCATTTGTGTTTTTTCAACAGACACAGACTCCAATATACGGTAACTATGCTGAGCAGACCTTAGTTATCTAGCGTGATCAACAATTTGAACAAAGCCGGCACGCTCAATCCCTCGGCCACGATGACTTGCGACAGCTATCAACGGCTACCCAATTTCACTAACAAGGCTTGGGTCAACCCTTGGTATGCTTTTCAGGCACTTTCCAAAGGGATCGACCGCTCCTGTCTGATAACATTTGAAAAGTTTCCTTCCTGATAAATCGACCATGGTGAGATTCAAACCCGGGTCTCATTGTCAGAATGCCAACGTTCTAAACACCCGGCTATGTATTGGGGTAGATAGCCGTTTATTTTCGATTTGAAGAAGTTAAAATTGTAGTGATCAGAGAACGCTTAGTGTTGAGTCTTGACTCATTGTTGAATCTCGCCTAATGCATGGAATAATAATGCAACACAAAATGTACTTAGAACAAGAATGTATTATAACAAGAAAGTGTACACAATAAGTACATATAGTATTTCTGTATATTTCTGGGAAGACGTTCCTGGAGAATGGGTTGACTAGTCGCAGTCGATCAGAGTCTCTAGTTGGATCTCGTGATTCCTCCTCGGGATTTACTTGACCTCCCACAGGGCCAGGTTGTGACACAAGGTCGGAGTTTAACGTGGGAAGGGAGGGGGAATGGACCCGAGTTTTCACCCGGGTCGCAGTGCTTTGGCTTTAGCTAGTCATAGCTGGTCTTGGCTGGTCTTAGCTTGTCCAAGCTGGTCATAGCTAGTCAGACGTAGCCACGATACTACCAGCGCAGGGACGAATCCCTGCCGCCGGCCTGTATCGGAAGAAGAATCCCGGCCCCATAGGCGATCATTCAGTGAGTAATCTGCGAACAGATACTACACGGGATTTACTTGACCTCCCACACGGTCAGGTTGTGACACAAGGTCGGAGTTTAACGTGGGAAGGGAGGGGGAATGGACCCGAGTTTTCACCCGGGTCGCAGTGCTTTGGCTTTAGCTAGTCATAGCTGGTCTTGGCTGGTCTTAGCTGGTCATAGCTTGTCCAAGCTGGTCAGAGCTGGTCAGAGCTGGTCATAGCTAGTCAGACGTAGCCACGATACTACCAGCGCAGGGACGAATCCCCGCCGCCGGCCTGTATCGGAGAAGGAATCCCGGCCCCATAGGCGATCATTCAGTGAGCAATCCGCGAACAGATACTACACTTTGATCTTAGCCTTGAGACCGAGGGATTCCACCTCGGGATTTACTTGACCTCCCACATGGCCAGGTTGTGACACAAGGTCGGAGTTTAACGTGGGAAGGGAGGGGGAATGGACCCGAGTTTTCACCCGGGTCGCAGTGCTTTGGCTTTAGCTAGTCATAGCTGGTCTTTGGCTGGTCTTAGCTGGTCATAGCTTGTCCAAGCTGGTCAGAGCTGGTCTTAGCTAGTCAGACGTAGCCACGATACTACCAGCGCAGGGACGAATCCCCGCCGCCGGCCCGTATCGGAAGAAGGAATCCCGGCCCCATAGGCGATCAGTGAGCAATCTGCGAACAGATACCACACTTTGATCTTAGCCTTGGGATTTACTTGACCTCCCACAAGGCCAGGTTGTGACACAAGGTCGGAGTTTAACGTGGGAAGGGAGGGGGAATGGACCCGAGTTTTCACACGGGTCGCAGTGCTTTGGCTTTAGCTAGTCATAGCTGGTCTTGGCTGGTCATAGCTTGTCCAAGCTGGTCAGACATAGCCACGATACCACCAGCGCAGGGACGAATCCCTGCCGCCGGCCCCTATCGGAGAAGGAATCCCGGCCCCATAGGCGATCATTCAGTGAGCAATCTGCGAACAGATACTACACTTTGATCTTAGCCTTGGGATTTACTTGACCTCCCACAAGGCCAGGTTGTGACACAAGGTCGGAGTTTAACGTGGGAAGGGAGGGGGAATGGACCCGAGTTTTCACCCGGGTCGCAGTGCTTTGGCTTTAGCTAGTCATAGCTGGTCTTGGCTGGTCTTAGCTGGTCATAGCTTGTCCAAGCTGGTCATAGCTAGTCAGACTTAGCCACGATACTACCAGCGCAGGGACGAATCCCTGCCGCCGGCCTGTATCGGAGAAGGAATCCCGGCCCCATAGGCGATCATTCAGAGAGTAATCTGCGAACAGATACTACACTTTGATCTTAGCCTTGGGATTTACTTGACCTCCCACTGGGCCAGGTTGTGACACAAGGTCGGAGTTTAACGTGGGAAGGGAGGGGGAATGGACCCGAGTTTTCACCCGGGTCGCAGTGCTTTGGCTTTAGCTAGTCATAGCTGGTCTTGGCTGGTCTTAGCTGGTCATAGCTTGTCCAAGCTGGTCAGAGCTGGTCATAGCTAGTCAGACATAGCCACGATACTACCAGCGCAGGGACGAATCCCTGCCGCCGGCCTGTATCGGAGAAGGAATCCCGGCCCCATAGGCGATCATTCAGCGAGTAATCCGCGAACAGATACTACACTTTGATCTTAGCCTTGGGATTTACTTGACCTCCCACATGGCCAGGTTGTGACACAAGGTCGGAGTTTAACGTGGGAAGGGAGGGGGAATGGACCCGAGTTTTCACCCGGGTCGCAGTGCTTTGGCTTTAGCTAGTCATAGCTGGTCTTGGCTGGTCATAGCTTGTCCAAGCTGGTCATAGCTAGTCAGACTTAGCCACGATACTACCAGCGCAGGGACGAATCCCTGCCGCCGGCCTGTATCGGAGAAGGAATCCCGGCCCCATAGGCGATCATTCAGAGAGTAATCTGCGAACAGATACTACACTTTGATCTTAGCCTTGGGATTTACTTGACCTCCCACAGGGCCAGGTTGTGACACAAGGTCGGAGTTTAACGTGGGAAGGGAGGGGGAATGGACCCGAGTTTTCACCCGGGTCGCAGTGCTTTGGCTTTAGCTAGTCATAGCTGGTCTTAGCTGGTCTTAGCTGGTCATAGCTTGTCCAAGCTGGTCAGAGCTGGTCATAGCTAGTCAGACATAGCCACGATACTACCAGCGCAGGGACGAATCCCTGCCGCCGGCCTGTATCGGAGAAGGAATCCCGGCCCCATAGGCGATCATTCAGCGAGTAATCCGCGAACAGATACTACACTTTGATCTTAGCCTTGGGACCGAGGGATTCCTCTTCAGGATTTACTTGACCTCCCACAGGGCCAGGTTGTGACACAAGGTCGGAGTTTAACGTGGGAAGGGAGGGGGAATGGACCCGAGTTTTCACCCGGGTCGCAGTGCTTTGGCTTTAGCTAGTCATAGCTGGTCTTGGCTGGTCTTAGCTGGTCATAGTTTGTCCAAGCTGGTCAGAGCCGGTCATAGCTAGTCAGACGCAGCCACGATACCACCAGTGCAGGGACGAATCCCTGCCGCCGGCCCGTATCGGAGAGGGAATCCCGGCCCCATAGGCGATCATTCAGTGAGCAATCCGCGAACAGATACTACACCTTGATCTTAGCCCTGGGGCCGAGTGATTCCGCTTCTCTCGTCTTCCGGTACCAACCATTATTTATATAGTTGGTAGTCACCTATGCAGATTAGGTGGATCCTACCACAACACTTAGCAACAGGGAATGATGGTATGTCGACTTCGCGTTCGTGCCATAGCGGTTCCTCTCTCTGAAGGTGTAGACGGAGAAAAACCGATTTATGTCGTTCGACCGAACGTCTGGCATCAAAATAGCAGTGTGAAAGTAGCTGTATGGCGGAAAAACAACCCATCGTCCACGATCCGGCGTAATTCGCTGAATGATGCGCCACGATCGAGTAGACGAGGTGAGATTGATTGCGAACGTGGCAAGAGATCCCACGAGAATACCATTGTCAGACATCAAGGGTGATAATCAACTCTAAGCTTTTCTTAAAGATTCGAGAAGAAGGTCCTTTCCAAAAATGCTTTACCTAGCAGATATTTACGATAACATCGTGATACTTATTTAATATATCTCCGCAAATAATGATCATATACTTATTAGGTTGTTCGGAAAATAATATCTGATTTTAGAATCAATTTTTATTCCTAATGTATTTAAACAGAGTATAAAGTCTAAATTGTGTACATTTCTGCCATCGAATCACAAGGTTATTTTTGCCTTTACGATAAAACTATAAAGGTTTAGAAGCCAAGAAATCCTGCTGTTAAGTCAAGACCAGATCTCTCTAGACAGGGACAGAGGGACTCGAACAATCTACCAGCCGCAGATTGAATGAAGTGTTTCGATATTTCCTGAAGGTTTTCTCAGATAGTTAGACTCAGCTGAAGAAGGCAAGAAAGCATAATGGCCGAAACGTTATTATACGAACAGTAAAGATGAAGATATTATTCCGAAAATAAATAATGTAAATTACTCATCTCAGAAATTCAGAAAGGAGATGATGATGTTTTAATTCGAAAGATGCTCTCGTCTAGAAAAAATGTGCTACATGATCTTCCTAATGCTCTAAATTCCGAATGTTCCATGTACAACACTTCATATATTTTATATGATCTTGTTCGGAAAATAATGTTGAATTGTAGAATCAACATTTATACCCGAATGAATGTATTTAAACTGTGTTGAAATTAGTTAAGATAAATATTTCTGCCATCGAGTTGAAAGGTTGTTTATGGCTTTACGATAATTCTGTAAAGGTATCGAATCCAAGAAATCTTTATGTGCACTTTCTGCATCTTCTTTGCAACGGAATGACTGAATTGGATTTCGTCGTTTAACTAGTGGCGGTCGCATTTTGCTTAACTGAATACGGAATGTCTTTTGGCTTCAAAATTATCAGAATCTTTTTCAAAATAAGTGGTAGTCAGTGGGCGAAAGATCAATTGAATCTGGTGTATGTGGCAAACATCTATCATTACATGCTCTGTTATTTTGGGCAGCAGTTTCTGAAGGATTACAACAAAGCAAAAAAGTAAAGGGTAAACGCATACATTCTATTTCATATTCAAAATGCGGGGGGATATAATGTTTTCAATTTAATTCTGAAAGAGACTGATATCAAATTAACAAAGAGGACCCTTTCATCATTAGAAATGAGTAATTTGTTTGGGGGCAACTTTTATAATGATATATTAGGACTTAATTAAAAGGTCTATTCAAAAATTAAACAAGACCTACCAAACAACCTAATACAGGGTATACACAGAGTGCGTCACATATTCGAGAACACAATTCTGAAAGAGACTGATATCAAATTAACAAAGAGGACGCTTTAATCATTAGAAATGAATAATATATTTTGGGGCCACTATAATAATAACATATTAGAACACAATTAAAAAGTCTATTCAAAAATTGGACAATCATTTCCGAACTTTATACCATTTTCCACTGTATATACTGGGTGCGTCACATAGTTGAGAATACAATTCTGAAAGAGATTGATATCAAATTAACAAAGAGGGCACTTGAATCATTACGATGGAGTAATGCGTTTTTGTACAACTATTAGAATAATATATTAGAACACAATTAAAAGATTTATTCTAAAATCGGACATTTCTTTGACGAACTACCTTTCAATTATGAACAAAAAATGGACTTAAAATTATAAAACCCGGTCAGTGCACGGTTTTTAATATTTTTATATAGGAATAAATTGTCGCTGCCGAAACTTGAGTTTGAACATAGATCGCCAATGTGCAGACACAGTCGATGCCATTATTGAATTAAGTACACCAAAGAGGAAACGCATATATGGGAGGTAGTAGCGTGACGTCTAATCGATTGCTATTTCTAGTTTATCCTCTTTACTATTCGGATCGCTATTTCTACTCTATCCTCTATTACTATACAGACCGCTATTCTCTACTCTGTTCACCATACTATTTCTCTACTCAGACAACTATACGAATTACTATTCGAGCGAGCATTATCAAACAAGTACTATAAGTGCGTGTGCTATTCGAAGGCGTCTGACACCAGTATTGTTCAACGGCGTTACTATAGTTGTACCTGCGATTACAAAGTCTCTACTACAATGAGCATTACGGAAGTGACAACGAGTGTTTGTTGACATCACAAAAGTGGCAACGAGGGTTCGTTGACATCACAAAATATACAAAATGAAGGCGAAGAGGATCGATGAGACCCCCACCCCATACATTTAATATACAACTCGGCATATTGCGTATATCTCCTCTTTACATGAGAACCGGAACAATATGACATATTTGAATTGTAAAAAAAAAAAAAAAAAAAAAAAAAAAGGAATTAAAATAATTTAAAAATCTATTTTTATAGCGATGCAGTTTATGTTGGCAGCAGTTTGAAAAGCAGGAACATACTGGAAAAAATAAGAGATATATATTTTTTTAATCGGTATCACCCCAAACAAGGCAGTATACCCACTAACACGGCAGGGCATACAGGATGTCTAGCAATTAGAAATAGAAACATTAGGAATGAGCAGAAAGAGAAAAAAAAAAACAATCAGATAGTGATTGGCATTGCATTTAAATTCTTGCAGATTAAAGTGGGTTGAAAAGTATGGAGTTCCACATGCGAGAAGTGCGGGATAAGAAGGTGTTAGAATAGAAGTTACGGCTATATCTTGCTTGCTCAGCTGTAAATTGATGAGATCTCGCCTACAGTCTAGTATTGCGCTTATGTCCATGGAGTCGAGATAAAATAAACGTAGAGCTCATCCGAACAATTACCATGAACGTATTTAAAAAAAAAAATAAAAGGCAGAAAGTCTCAACCTTACGGTGGTGGGCAAGTGACTGAAACCGAGCCGCCAGATGAAGACCAATAATATTGCTGATTCTTCTTTGGATCTTAGCAAGGAACTCCAGAAAAATAGCAGAAGCACCGGACCATATACGACAGCAACATTCTAAGCATGGACGAATGGTAGACTCATAGATATGCAAGATAGATTCCGGAGAGAAACATTGTCTCACCCGACACAGTGAACCGACTTTCTTAGCATTTGGTCTAGTGATGGATTCAATATAGTCTTTTCACTTCATGTCAGCTGAGAACGTTCGGCCGAGAGGGTACAGTGAGTCACTTTGTTGGAGGATAGCATCAGCCATGCTGGTGAAAGACGGAGAGATGAATAATGGAGAGCAGTATAGTTCAGGTGGCGTTAAAATTGACAAGCCATCTTTTTCCGCAGTTAACGATGGTCTTGAGGTCGTTTTGTACATCGGCTGCCATTTTGAGCTTGTCTGACTTCTCAGCTTTACTATAGAGACAGGGGTAAATAGTAGGCTCGTCAGCGGAGATGAGAGCTGATGGAACCGTGGTGGACACCTGCGTCATTACGAAAGGATGTAGACGAGTGGCTGTTTAGTACAACTTTCATCTGACGAGTTGATAGGAACTACTGGATCTGCTCAGAAACGTACCCTGAGATACCGTAGCTTTTTCCGCTTGTGGAGAACACCTGAATGCCAGACTTTATCAAAGGTTTTAGAGATATTCAATGCTACAGCCCGGGCTTCAGCGTTTTTATCTAAAGCATGACCGATTCTTTATGCAATTACCGTTAGTACATCAGCAGTTCATCTGTATTGCTTTTTCCCGTGACGAGTCAGTCATGTGCCATGCGTGATACACACTTAGGCGATCATGTATCTTTCAGATTTTTCTATAGGTTTCTAAGGTTGTCAAGAACCAGGTATTCCTGCTATTTACGCATAGCTGGTGGGAGAAGAGGATTCTTATCTTTTCCAGTGAATGTAATGGAATTCGAACTCGGCTCTCCGATTCCTCAATCCGAGCCGCTAACCATCACTCCACCGTGCTTCCTGTGATGACAGATAAGTTAAATTCTGAATGATATTTATATAAAATCAAGAAGAATGACACTTTAATCCTTAGAAATGAATAGTATATTTTTGTTCAACTAAAGCGTGTTTCATTAAGACGGATCAAAGTCAGCAGTCAATGAATCTGTGTTATTGGTGAAAATTTATTTATTTCTATTGGATCATGTTATTTAAGTCATGGCAATTATGTGTGAAAAATAATATCGCCCAAATATCCGCCAAGTGTTCGGCGGCACACCTCCACTCGATGGTCAAAGTTTTTGATGACGTCTCTGCATAGTTGCTCCACGATCTCACCAATATGCCTTATTATCACATCCTTCAGCTATTGAGTTTTTGTTGACTTGTTGACATAAACTTTAACATTGAGATGACCCCTAAAATAAATCTAAAGGCGTGAAGTCGCACGATTGTGGTGGCCAATAGACTCCGCTGTTTCGAGAGATGATGCGACATGGGAACTTCTCATTGCATTTCTCTTTGCAGATCCATTTTTGTAATAGGCTTCGATAACTTTAACACGTTGTTTGATTGTTAAACTTTCCATACTTGAAATTGCCAAAGACTTAAGTTGTTAAATCTGAAAGAAAAAGAAAAAAATATCAGTAGACGCTTAAACTTAATCCACATTTAAAATCGGTCCAAGTTATTGCAACACTCTTTATAATAGCTAAAGAAGACTTTTCGGAAGAATTCTAAAGGCGTCAAATCGCACGATCGTGGTGGCCAGCTTTTCAAGAGATAATGCGACCTGGGAAGTTCTCATTTAATAAAGCCATTTTCGTAATAGGCTTCGATAACTTTAACACGTTTGATTGTTAATCTTTCCATGGTTGAAATTGCCAAAGACTTAATTTATTAAATCTGAAAGAAAAAGAAAAAAAGTCATCAGACTTTTAAACTTAATTCACATTTAAAATCGGTCCAAGTTATTGCAACACTCTTTAGTTTATCGTTTTATCCAGGACACTTGAGGACTCGTCTTGGTCACAAACACATGTCTGTTGATTCCACTACCCTGGCCGTTGACTGCTTTCATATTAAATCATAATTACAGCATTTAAGCTAGGCACGGCATTTCCTCATTTCTTTTTTGCCCATCTCCTTTTATCGCTTTCACTTTTTCTTTTAGTTTGGTTCTTTTTCTTTCATTGGGCCGTATATTTATAAATTTGAACGTCCATTTTCGTAATAGGCTTCGATAACTTTAACACGTTGTCTGATTGTTAATCATTCCATGGTTGAAATTGCCAAAGACTTAAGTTGTTAAATCTGAAAGAAAGAGAAAAACATATCATTAGACGCGTGAAATTAACTCACACTTAAAATCGGTCCAAGTTATTGGAATACCCTTTCTTATAATATTAGAATACAAAAGATTCAATCTAAAATCGGACATTATTTTCCGAACAACAAAATGAAACAACTTTGAACATAGAAAAGAATTTTCTCACGAAAAGTAACAAACAATAAATTTCCTTTTTTATCATAT
>OZ038509.1:48098104-48120604 GCA_964036315.1 Acanthosepion esculentum | reverse complement strand
AGGTAGCATCCGAGACGAAAAAATTAAATGCGAATCGAAATTTTTTTTTTCTTTTAAATATGTTATTGTTAACGGATATAAACTTTTGGAGCGTTTATGTATAAACATAAAAATGTCTTAAAATAAATATCGGACTTTGTCCATTTCATAATGTGTGACGTCATTTGTTTACATTAGGATACGCATCGAGCAGATATGAATGTACGTGAGAAAATCATGGAAAATTGTAGTTTAAAAACAGTAAAATCGACCTTGCTAGTCGAAACGCTCCTCTGTGGCTCAATCGGTAAAAGCACGTCAGGCTATATGACGGTTCCGTATAGGATACAGGTTCGATTCCTGTCGGAAGACGTATATTTTCTATGATAATTTCTCGGACATTTAGCCCGGTAAATGTTGTTAATACTGTTTATTATAAACTGAGTATTTACTTAAGTGTTTGCAACTATGAAAAAGAATGCATAAACATAAAAATGTCTTAAAATAATTGTCGGAATTTGACTAATTCATAATGTGTGAAAATCTGTCTATCACGACACGATAAACCGAAATTCTTAGCAGGGGGCCTAGCAATTAGTTGAACATAATCTTTCCACGTGATGTCGGCGGAAAATATTTGCTTGAGAAGGTGCAATAAGTCACTCTTCTGCAGGTTAAAGTCAGCCATGGATGTCAAAAATGTTTTAGGATAGGAAGTCGTGGAGGATATTGATCGTAGAGTGATGGCACCTAAAAGAAGATCGTATATATAGGTGTACTGATAGCATAAGACAAAGTATAGTATATTGCACTCCAATACCAGATGTTTTAAAATGGCGTTTATTTATTTAGGGTAAAGGGTCATGGAGAGAATGCAGGACGTATGCAATGAGAAGAGGGAAGGTTTAATTGTTTTTAAATCGAATTTGGCGGCAGAGGTAACCTAATGTTGCTCGCTTTGTGAAGAGGTGAACTGATGTCATTTTTTAATTTACAATTACTCATGAAAAAAAAATCAGTAAAATGAAAGAAAATATAAAATACAATTAAAATTCTGCTAAAATCGAGAAACATATACAACCTTCGCAATCATAATTTTAATGACAATGACAATTTCAAGGAAGAGGAAGAAGAGAGAGAAAAATAATAGAAAGGGTACAAGAACACGAGGGTGGGAATACGTGGGGAGGAGAGATGGTAGGGTTTATTAGAGAGAAAAATCTGAAGTAGAAAAAAGGAATAAAGAACGAAAATAGAAGAATAAACAAAAAAAAGCGTTAGAGAAAAAGAAAAAAATAGAGAAAGATTGGAAAAAGAAGGGAAGATGAAAAAGAAAGAAGAACTCGAAGAAGGAAAGAGAAAGTAAAGTAAAGAAAAACAAAAAATGGACAAATAAATAGAAAGAAATAATGAAAGCGTAGAATAAAAAAGAGAAGAATGCAGATAAAAAGTAAAGAAAAAACATGAAGACAGTGTAAATAAAACGCAAATATGTAGGAAGAAAACGGCGATAATAGAAGAAGAAGAAAACGGCGATAATAGAAGAAGAAGAAAACGGCGATAAAAGAAGAAGAAGAAAACGGCGATAAAAGAAGAAGAAGAAAACGGCGATAAAAGAAGAAGAAGAAAACGGCGATAAAAGAAGAAGAAGAAAACGGCGATAAAAGAAGAAGAAGAAAACGGCGATAAAAGAAGAAGAAGAAAACGGCGATAAAAGAAGAAGAAGAAAACGGCGATAAAAGAAGAAGAAGAAAAAGGTGGTAAAAGAAGAAGAAGAAAACGGCGATAAAAGAAGAGGAAGAAAACGGCGATAAAAGAAGAAGAAGAAAACGGCGATAAAAGAAGAAGAAGAAAACGGCGATAAAAGAAGAAGAAGAAAACGGCGATAAAAGAAGAAGAAGAAAACGGCGATAAAAGAAGAAGAAGAAAACGGCGATAAAAGAAGAAGAAGAAAACGGCGATAAAAGAAGAAGAAGAAAACGGCGATAAAAGAAGAAGAAGAAAAAGGTGGTAAAAGAAGAGGAAAAAGGTGGTAAGAGAAAAAGAAAAAAGTGGTAAGAGGAGAAGGAAAAGGCGGTAAGCTAAGAAGAAAAGAAAGGAATGAAGAGAAAAAGAAAACGAAAAAGAAAGATTGTCTTAAGCAAAATATAAAATAAAAGTGAAAAGAAAACAACGGAAATGAAGAAAGGGGAAAAAAGTACTAAAAAGGAAACAAGAAAGAAAATAAAGAAATAAGAAAACTTCAGAAAAAGAAGGAAATAAGAAACAAAATTGAAAAAGAAATCGAGAAACGTATACATTTAAAAAGGTTGTAAAAGAAGAAAAAGGCGGTAATAAAAAATAAAAAGGTGGTAAGAGGTGATGAAAAAGGCGGTAAGAGGAAAATAGCGGTAAGAGAAGAAGAAAATGGTGGTAACAGAAGAGGAAAAGGGTTGTAAGAGAAGAAGAAAAAGTGGTAAGACGAGAAAAAAAACCCCGGTAAGCTAAGAAGAAAAAAAAAGGAATGAAGAAAAAAAGAAAACCAAAACGAAAGATAGTATTAAGCAGAAATATTAAATAAAAATGAAAAGAAAATAATGGTAATGAAGAAAGGGAAAAAGAGAACTAAAAAGGAAAAAGAAGGAAATAAGAAATAAAAATGAAAAAAGAATCGAGAAACATAGACAAACTTCGCAATCATAATTTTAATGACAATGATAATTTCAAGGAAGAGGAAGAAGAGAGAGAAACATAATAGAAAGGGTGCAAGAGCACGAGGGTGGTAATGCCTGGGGAGGAGAGATGGTAGAGTTTATTAGAGAGAAAAATTTGAAGTGGAAAAAAAGGAAGAAAGAAAGAGAATAGAAGAATAAACAAAAAAGAAGGGTTAGAGAAAAAGAAAGAAAGAAAGAAGATGAAAAAGAAAGAAGAATTGGAAGAAGGAAAGAGAAAGGAAAGTAAAGAAAAGAAAGACAAAAAATGGACGAATAAATAGAAAGAAAAAATGAAAGCGTAGAATAAAAAAGAGAAGAATGTAGATAAAAAGTAAAGAAAAAACATGAAGACAGTGTAAAAAAAAGGGGAAATAAGTAGGAAGAAAAAGGCTGGTAAGAGAAGAAATGGCGGTAAGAGAAGAAAAAGGTGGTAAGAGAAGAAAAAGGTGGTAAGAGAAGTAGAAAAAGGCGGTAAGAGAAGAAATGGCGGTAAGAGAAGCAAAAGGTGGTAAGAGAAGAAGAAAAAGGCGGTAAGAGAAGAAATGGCGGTAAGAGAAGAAAAAGGTAGTAAGAGAAGTAGAAAAAGGCGGTAAGAGAAGAAATGGCGGTAAGAGAAGCAAAAGGTGGTAAGAAAAGAAGAAAAAAGCGGTAAGAGAAGAAAATATGGCGGTAAGAGAAGAAGAAAAAAAGTAGCAAGAGAAGAAGAAAAGGGCGGCAAGAGAAGAAGCAAAAGGTGGTAAGAGAAGAAAAAGGCGGTAAAAGAAGAAATTGTGGTAAGAGATCAAGAAAAAGGCTATAAGAGAAGAAGAAAAAGGCGGTAGGAGGAGAAGAAAAATATTGTAAGAGAAAAAGAAAAAGACGGCAAAATAAGAAAAAGGCAGCAAAAGAAGGTGAAAAAGATGGTAAGAGAAGAAAAAAAGCGGTAACAGAAGAAGAAAAAAGAAGAAAGAAAACGAAAAAGAAAGATAGCATTAAGCAAAAGTATAAAGAAAAGTGGAAAGAAAACAACGGGAATGAAGAAAGGGAAAAATAAAAATAAATGACTAAGGAAATAAGAAAAAAATGGAAAAAAATACCAACTTCTTTTTCATGTAAGTTATTTTTTCTTTGTATATCTTTCAGAATTTTGTTTTTGCTATATTGTGTCACTATTTAGGGGTTGGTTGTTTTAAAGTTTTAATTTGTAAACTGACAATAAATAAAGAAGTAAATATATAAAATTAAGGAATACAACACCAAAAAAACAATAATTTCTCCTCCAATTTACATTAAAACAAATCGATATACTTTGCCTTGCTTATCAACATTCGAAGTTCCAAAATAGCAAAAAAAAAATTGACCTCCAAGAAAACACAGAGAGACATATATATATATATATATGTAAAATAAACGGACGCACATTACTTATTTTACGCTGTACATTTAAAGATACAATTTTTAGATAAAATAAATTTACTTTTTCCCTAGTCATATCATACATCAAAACGATGTGGGCTAATTATTGCAATGCTATTAGAATAATCAGTAGTAAATTCTATTATAATTTAAACAAAGATAGAGAAATATTTAAGGAAATCAAATTGACTGTCACTAATAACTCTCTCAGGTTGAACAGGCCAACGAGAAAAAATGAGAAAGAAAAAGAAGAAGAGTTGAAAGAAAGAAAGAAAAAAAAAAGAAAGCGAGGAAGAAATATTTTGCAAAATGAACGAGAGAGACGGAGAAAAGGAGAATATAAAAAACGAGATGGAATTAAGAAAAGAAAGAAAGAAAGAAAGAAAGAAAGAAAGAAAGAAAGAATGTACAACGAAAAGTGAACTAACGAGAACGGACAAAGTAAAAGATAGAGAGAGCAAGAAAGAAAGAGGGGAAATACTTTGAAAGGGAGAAGACGAAAAAGAAAGAAAGGAAGAAAGAAAGAATAAACAAAGAAAGAAAGAAAGAATGTACAACGAAAAGTGAACTAACGAGAACGGACAAAGTAAAAGATAGAGAGAGCAAGAAAGAAAGAGGGGAAATACTTTGAAAGGGAGAAGACGAAAAAGAAAGAAAGGAAGAAAGAAAGAATAAAGAAAGAAAGAAAGAAAGAAAGAAAGAAAGAAAGAAAGAAAGAAAGAAAGAAAGAATGGAAGGAAGACGGGAAATAAAGTGTCAAACCCAAATACAAATTCGGAGGGAGAGAGAAAGAAACGAAATGAAAAGAAGGAAAGAAAGAAAGAAAGAAAGAAAGAAAGAAAGAAAGAAAGAAAGAAAGAAACAACAAACAAACAAAGAGATGAAAAATTATACGAGGAAGTGAACGAAAGGGACAGAGAGAGAGAGAGAGAGAGAGAGAGAGAGAGAGAGAATATATAAAGATTTTACGAAGTGAAAAAAAAAAGAAAACAAATAAATATAAATACGTTACAAAGGTAAATAAAGAAAATAGAAAGAAAGAACGAAAAAAGAAAGAAAGAAAGATGAAAGATAAAGCATGAAGCCCAAATCAAAATTTAAAGAGAAAGAAATAAATAAAGAAAGAAAGAAAGAAAGAAAGGAAGAAAGAAAGGAAGGAAGAAAGAAAGAAAGAAAGGAAGAAAGAAAGTAGAGAGGAAGAAATATTTTACAAAGTGAAAGAAACAATATAGAAAGACTTTACAAATTGAAAGAAAGAAAAAAGAAAGAAAGAAAAACGAAACGAGAACTAACGAGAACGGGTAAAGAAGAAAGAAAGAGAGGGAGAAAAAAGAAAGATAAAAAGAAGGCAGAGAAAGAAAAACATCATTCTTTAAAAAGTGAAAGAAAGAAAGAAAGAAAGAAAGAAAGATAAAATGAGAAACCCAAATCAAAATTCAGAGTGAGAAAGAAAGAAACGAGGGGAAACAAAAGAAAGAAAGAAAGACATGTTTGACGATAGGAAAGGAAGAGCAAGAGAGAGGGAAAGAGAGAGAAAGAACGAAAGAAAGAAAGAAAAGAAGAGAACCGCCGAGAACAAGGTGAAAGAATGAAAGAAAATGAAAGGAATTAAAGAAAGAGAGAACTGACAAAGTGAAAGAGTGAGAGAGAGAGAGAGAGAATACTTTTCAAAAAGAAAGAAATAAAGAAAGAAAGATAAAGCAAAAACATAAATCAAAATGCAGAGGGAGAGAGAAAGAAAGGCAGAGAAAAGAAAGAAAGAAGGAATAAATAAATAAGTAAATAAATAAATAAATAAAGAAAGAAAGAAAGAAAGAAAGAAAGAAATGGGAAATATATCACAAAGTGAAAGAAAGAGAGAAAAAGAAAGGCGGAAAGAAACGGGAAAAGAAAGAAAGAAAGAAAGAAAGGGAAAGGCAGTTAGATATGGTCAAATAGGTTGTTGAAGAAAGAAAGAAAGAAAGAAAGAAACAACAAACAAACAAAGTCTGTTGTTAACTGGGACAAACAATGGCTCATTATTTTTTACGCCTCCAAAACTTACCTGCTTTCTATTAATCATCTGAGAGACCACGCCCTGCCTTCCATCAGGCGTGGTTGATGCTAACCTCAAGGAGAGTGACTCGATGGGCCATGTCGGGTTAACATTCTCAGGTTGAATAAATAGAAAGAATATATAAGTTGGTTTCCTTTGTCGTGCTAAACAATTTTCTCTCCAGAATTTATCTTACATATCGAACGTCATACATTCATCCATGCTTAGAATATTACTGCCACATCTGGTCTGGTGATTCTACTATATTTTTAGTGATTTCTGATAAAATCCAAAGAAGAATCTATCTTACATATTTATAAGTCTACCATTCATCCTTGCTTTGAATATTGCTGCCAAATCTGGTCTGGTGCTTCTGTTATATATTAAGAGATTCTTGATAAAATCCAAAGAAGAATCTATCTTACATATTTATAAGTCTACCATTCATCCTTGCTTTGAATATTGCTGCCACATCTGGTCTGGTGCTTCTGCTATATATTTAGAGATTCTTGATAAAATCCAAAGAAGAATCTATCTTACATATTTATAAGTCTACCATTCATCCTTGCTTTGAATATTGCTGCTACATCTGGTCTCGTGCTTCTGCTATATATTTAGAGATTCTTGATAAAATCCAAAGAAGAATCTATCTTACATATTTATAAGTCTACCATTCATCCTTGCTTTGAATATTGCTGCCAAATCTGGTCTGGTGCTTCTGTTATATATTAAGAGATTCTTGATAAAATCCAAAGAAGAATCTATCTTACATATTTATAAGTCTACCATTCATCCTTGCTTTGAATATTGCTGTCACATCTGGTCTGGTGCTTCTGCTATATATTTAGAGATTCTTGATAAAATCCAAAGAAGAATCTATCTTACATATTTATAAGTCTACCATTCATCCTTGCTTTGAATATTGCTGCCACATCTGGTCTGGTGCTTCTGTTATATATTTAGAGATTCTTGATAAAATCCAAAGAAGAATCTAATTTCCATATTTATAAGTCTACCATTCATCCTTGCTTTGAATATTGCTGCCACATCTGGGCTGGTGCTTCTGCTATATATTTAGAGATTCTTGATAAAATCCAAAGAAGAATCTATCTTACATATTTATAAGTCTACCACTCATCCTTGCTTTGAATATTGGTGCCTCATCTGGTCTGCTGCTTCTGCTATATATTTAGAGATCCTTGATAAAATCCAAAGAAGAATCTATCTTACATATTTATAAGTCTACCATTCATCCTTGCTTTGAATATTGCTGCCACATCTGGTCTGGTGCTTCTGCTATATATTTAGAGATTCTTGATAAAATCCAAAGAAGAATCTATCTTCCATATTTATAAGTCTACCATTCATCCTTGCTTTGAATATTGCTTCCACATCTGGTCGGGTGCTTCTGCTATATATTTAGAGATTCTTGATAAAATCCAAAGAAGAATCTATCTTCCATATTTATAAGTCTACCATTCATCCTTGCTTTGAATATTGCTGCCACATCTGGTCCGGTTCTTCTGCTATATATTTAGAGATTCTTTATAAAATCCAAAGAAGAATCTATCTTACCTATTTATAAGTCTACCATTCATGCTTGCTTTGAATATTGCTGCTACATCTGGTCCGGTGCTTCTGCTATATATTTAGGGATTCTTGATAAAATCCAAAGAATGACCAGCAATATTATTGGTCCTGATTTGACGTTTCGGCTTCAGTCACTTTGCCAACGACGTAAAGTTGCATGCATTTGCCTTTTCTATAAATACTTTCATGGTAATTGTTCGGTTGAGCTCTTCGACATGGTACCTAGACTTTATGAATTTAAGCGCAGCACTTGACTGGTGATGAGGTCTCGTCGATTTACAGCTGAATTGGCTAGATGCAACCGTAAGTTCTATGCTAACAGTTTCTTTGCTCGCACTTCCCGCCCGTGGGACTCCCTCGCGCGTCCATGACAACTTTAAATACAATGCGAATTGTTATCTATACTGATTAGTCTTCTGTTTTTCTCGTTCCTGAATAATGTTTCTGTTTTCTAATTCGTACACATCCAGTAACCATTTGTTTCTTAGTGGCTTTAGTGCCTTGCTTGAGGTGAAATCGATTTGAAAATAAAAAAATAGTTAGAAAGAAAGAAAATATTCAATTATTTTATTTTCAATTTCCAAAGATCGGTAATAATACAATCGAAATAATATCTGTCTTTGTTTTATATTTCAAATTAACAGTCGAACTGTTCCTAGATACATTTGTCCTAGAATAAACCCTCTTGACTATATTCGCTTTACAACAAGGTTTATTAAACTGTACATTTAGCATGGCGTATAGTAGGTTCGATCCTTATCCGCGTCACATAACTTTAACCTTGAGTTAGGTTAAATGTATTTTAATGTCGCCTTAAAAACCTTCAAAGTGAACAATTGTATATCTGTCTTTATATCTGAGATGTGGTATTGTAATTAATTACACATGGCCCAGTGGATAAAGGCGTTGGTTGGATCCAGTGACTAGATCCAAAGAGTTGTGTGTTCCATGCCTGGCAGAGGCGAATAAAAATTTGGAGATTTGAGTTAAAGAGAGATAACTGAGGCATATCGGAAGAACAATCTTGCCCGGTAGAAAAAAAAGGGTTCAGTTCGAAATCCCAATCAACTGAATATGGCCTCAGCGTACAACGGTCGAAACGTCTTTGGCAACAAAGATGAGTACGGCAGTGCGAACGATTTAATATACAAACCATTGGGTCTAACCGTAAGTTCTACGCTAATAGTTTCCTCTACGGTAGTTCTCGGTTGTGGATCACTCTTCTAATCCTTTGTTCTCTAGTCAAACATGATCATGTAGACATTTAAGGGCAATATCAATCATCATTTGTTATTTTCGATTCAGTCATGGGCAAACTATGGCCCGCGAGCCACGTTGGCTTTCTGGGTGACACGCAAAACTGCCCGAGGAAAAATAACGTTTATGAAAATTTTGTTTGTTCATTGCGAGATATCGGAGACGCTACTTGGTTTCACTGAAAAAAGAAAGAAAGAAAGAAAGAGGTGTTTAATGTCTCATGAATAATGAACTATTCCGTTTTGAGTCAGAAGATACATATAAGAAGCCAGTTGTTTTTAGTGTGAAATCGAAAGAAAGAAGGGAAGACGGAAGTGTTTAACGTCAGCAAATACCTTTAAAATAATGGACTATTCCGATTTGATCGCGTAAAAAGACACATGTCATATCCATGACATTACTTGGTTTCAGTGAGAAAGGAAAGAAAGAAGGGAAGACTGAAGTGTTTAACGTCAGCAAATACCTTAAAAATAATGAACTATTCCGATTTGATCGCGTCAAAAGACAAATGTCATATCCATGACATTACTTGGTTTCAGTGAGTAAGGAAAAAAAGAAGGGAAGACTGAAGTGTTTAACGTCAGCAAATACCTTAAAAATAATGGACTATTCCGATTTGATCGCGTCAAAAGACGAATGTCATATCCATGAGACAAATGAAAGAATCAGTGAGAAATGAAAGAATGAAGGGAAGACGGAAGCACTTAACGTGTTTCAGTGAAATGGTAAAGAGGTGTCGATTTCAAATCTTTTCATTTGTACCCACTTCTTAAAATAACGACCAGCTTTTATATTTAATATTGTTATTGCAATGAATATATGCAAAATTTATAAATCTCACTCTAGATTTTCTTAATCTTGCTCTGTCTTCTTTGTCTGCGTTTTAAGTTGTCACTTGTTATTTATATTTTTTTTCTTCAGTTGAGTTTATATGAAAATGAATCTTTAATAATAAAACTGCTTTGTCATTTAACTTTAGGGGTTGATGTAAATTTCTTGATTCAACCTTGAATCTTATTTAAAAAATTGTCATATTTGGACAGATTTTTGGGAAATCGATCAAGCCAATAACTTTTCAGCACCCCCTCATATTTTAGAAACCCAAGATATATCAGATATTTTGGTTGTAAGGTGAACCTTCATAGCCTGAATAATCTTATTTTGACAAATATCTTAACGTCATAAAGTGAAAATTGTTAAGACCAAATATTTAACAATGGGGAAATTTTTACGGATAATTTATTGCCAGAGAACTTAACGCGAGATTCATTGTTATAAGAATTAAGATTTATCAAAATATTCGTATAGGAAAACCGTGAAATTCTCACTGGTTAAAAACAGTTAATTTTATTAGTATTACGTTAAGCCTTAACCGATTAATTGTCCCATGACTAACATAAACCATAATAGCGCTTGCCAATTAATATGCGCGAAACGTTTAGATTCCAGAAATTCGGCGATTTTGAATTGAGCGGTGTCATCATGATTAAGAAATTGAATGTCTTTATTAAACAAAATGAAATTAAATGGCTTCCAGGTATTATCTCATCGCGGCTCACCAGTAATCATTCCGCGGCACACTAATGTGCCGCGGCACAGTAGTTGGGAACCACTGCGTTAAGGCATTGCTGCTACAGTATATAGCCTCTCCATCTGCAAGCCCGATGTAGTGCCTCTTCGTGGCGACACATGGTAACCGAGCACCTTGTGGACTTGGGCTAAACTAGAGGGGAAAGGGGATGAGTTTGCCCCACTTAACATGCGGCATGCAGGCCCACCGGTGTGTGGACACGCCTTGGTGCCCATGAACCAAATCCCAGCTATGGGTTAAATAGCTCCCCCGCCTTGTGGAAATCTTCGGGGGCAGAAAAGGCTAAGGAGTAAACTCTACACAAATCCGGAGTGGAGCCCCTAAGGCGGATGGACGGCACTCTGTGCTACGTTCCGGCAACTCCTGCAGCCGCGCTGGTACCAAACTGTATTGGTTCATCCTCTCCTTTGGACTCTGCTTGCAAGGCCGAGAGGGGGAACTAGACGACCTGGAAGCCCTAGTTCTTCATACATCCCGTCCAGGCTCGTAGCGCACTGGAGATGGGACTATACAGTCACCAGAGCGATGCACCTGCAGCGCTACTCCATCGTCTCCCGAGACGGACGGATGCCGACGACGACGATGTTAAGGTATTATCATAACTAACATCAGTTTTATTTCTTTTATGATATTAGGTTAAGTCATAATTAATATCCGTTTTTGGGGTAACAGTTGTAATGACGAGTGTATCGCCCTAACTCACCGATCATTTAATATATCAAAACAGGTGAGGACAAATGGATTACATACAAAAATATTCATATTAATATGCAGTAGATTAACAAGGAGACCAAAGTCTGAGCTTCACGAAGGAAATGTAATATTGAACGTGTGATGGAATTGATTTAGAATTCCTAAAGCCTAATGAAAAACTATATGCACATTTAGACGTCCAGCAGCTGCAACGTGTCCATATTAGTTTGGCCGAAAAGCGCCATGCGCTGGGCAATGGAAAGAAATATTCTCCTCTGTGATAACACAAAGCCTCGTACATAATGTATAACAGAAGAAAAAAAGAATTGGAATTCACTTGGTTTGTTTTACTAACGCCATATAGTCAACCACTTGTTCAATCAAGCCCTCTATAGTCAACTGATTTTCTACCCCACCCGCTATAGTCACCTGATTTTCTACCCAACCCGCTATAGTCACCTGATTTTCTACCCAACCCGCTATAGTCACCTGATTTTCTACTCTACCCTCTATAGTCACCTGATTTTCTACCCGACCCGCTATAGTCACCCGATTGTTCTACCCCACCCGATTGTTCTACCCCACCCGATTGTTCTACCCCACCCGATTGAGTCACTCGATGGTTCTACTCCACCCGCTATAGTTACCTGATTTTCCACTCCACCTGCTATAGTCAACCGATTAATCTACGCAATACGCTATAATCACAGGATTTTTTTACCCCACCCGCTATCGTCTTCTGATTGTTTTACCCAACTGCTATAGGTACGTCTTTTCTCTACTCCTAACTGCTATAGTTATCCGATTGTTCTACCCCTACCCGACATAGTCACCCGATTCTTCTACCCCTACCCGACATAGTCACCCGATTCTTCTACCCCACCAGCTATAGTCACCCGATTCTTCTACCCCATGTGCTATAGTCACCCGATTCTTCTACCTCACACGCTATAGTTACCCGATTACTCTACCCCTACCCGCTATAGTCACTCGATTGCTCTATCCCTACCTTATATAGACACATGATTGTTCCACTCCACCCGGTATAGTCACACACTGGTTCTACCCCTACTTGCTATCGTCACCTAATTGTTCTACATCACCGGCTATAGTCACTCAATTGTTCCACCCTATCCACAATAGTCACCCAATTGCTCTACCCCACCCAATATAGTCACCTGATTGTTCTACCCAACCCGGATTAGTTACTTAATTGCTCTACACCTAACCACTATAGTCACCCAATAGTTCTACTCCACCCGCTACAGTTATCCGATTGTTCTACGCCCACCTGCTATAGGTTTCCGATCGCTTTACCCCTACATGCTATAGTCACAGTATTATTTTACCCCTACTCGATATAGTCTCACACTGTAGTCACCCGATTGGTCTACCCCACCTGCTATAGTCACCCGATTGTTCTACACCACCTGCTATAGTCACCCGATTGTTCTAGCCCACATGCTATAGTCACCCGATTGTTCTACACCACCTGCTATAGTCAACCGATTGTTCTACCAGACCTGCTATAGTGAACCGATTGTTCTACCAGACCTGCTATATTCAACCGATTGTTCTACCACACCTGCTATAGTCAACCGATTGTTCTACCACACCTGCTATAGTCAACCGATTGTTCTACCCCACCTGCTATAGTCACCCGATTGTTCTACCCCACCTGCTATAGTCACCCGATTGTTCTACGCCACCTGCTATAGTCAACCGATTTTTCTAACACCATCCACAATAGTTTACCCGATTTTTCTACCCATTCGCTATAGTCACCTGACCTTGCATCAACAGATTATTTCCTATTTCGATTGTTGTAAAATGTTTTGAAAGAGAAATCTTTCTCTAATAAAAACCAGAATCAAGTCTTCGTCGAAAAAGTTTTCCGTTAAAGGAATAATAAAGGTATTATCAAGGAGTATGTTGCGGATACATATATAATATAATCGTCCACATGTAAAAAACAAAGGCTAAAAATAATGAAATCCTTATTAATAAAAAAGAAAAAGCAACATTCAATTAACTATGAACATGGCTAAAATATGCTGACCGTATTTGGAAAAAAACATTCTTCTAACTCTAGCTACACACCTAAAACAATCCATACATCCAGTTAAAAGTAAAAAATAAAATCATCCTTGATAATGGCTAAGTATAGCCGAAAGCTCTTGGACAAAACATTGGGACAGTTTCTACACACTTTAAGTCAAGAAAAGAAGGAGAATTATAAGAAAAAAAAATTAATCGAAGAACCTCGTCAGTCGTTTTTAATGAAACTTATATGAAAGAGGGTTTGCTGCCTAAATACGCAATTATATATACAGCGTGCGATGGAAAAATTGTCATCTAAATTACGCAAAAATGAAAATAACACTGTCATCTCATTTTATCAGATATACAGGATGCGATGGACAAATTGTCGTCTAAATGACACAAAAAAAAAAGAAAATAACACTGAATCTCATTTTAACAGATATACAGGGCGCAATCGATAAATTGTCGTGTAAATAACGCCAAAAATGAAAATAACACTGACATCTCATTTTAACAGATATACAGGGCGCAATCGATAAATTGTCGTGTATATGACGCCGATATGAAAATAACACTGGCATCTCATTTGAACAGATATGCAGGGTGCGATGGATAAATTGTCGTCTGAATGGCGCCAAAATGAAAATAACACTGGCATCTCATTTTAATATATTTAGTAAAAATACACAAAAATATCTTGAACTACTGAAGAATAAATTTGTTCAATAAAATAGCCATTGGCTTCAACCACGACTTCCACGCGACTTCGGAATCTCCTGCATCTTTTTTTGTGCGGACTTCTTGTTTAAGTTGGTGAATGCTGCCATAGTTCTTGCCTCCAGTTCATCGTTGCTGCTACAAGATATTTTGTTGGTATATCGCTCAAATGCGCCCTACACATAATAATCAAGGGGTTTGCTGTCTGGGGAGTTGTTAGATGGCTAGATGTAAGGAGTGATGAGGTCGCAGAAATTGTCTGACAATCATGACTCGATTCTTCTGCTTGTGTTGCATGGTGCAGAGTCCTGTTGCCAAACATAGGGTTTTCCAGCAACCACCCTCTTGATGAAGGGAAGCATTACCTCCTCAAGGCACGATGTAGACCTACGAGTTGGGTTTGAGACCCTGTGAGAAGATGAATGGAAGCATAACGTCGCTATCACTAGTGATCACTCCAAACACCATTGTTCGTATTTGGAGCTTCCGGCCCGATGCCAAGCATTGCAGCATGGCGTTTCCAAATGCATTGCGTCAGGGTGTCCTTTTTCTCACAGACGGTGCCCAACTGACCCTACTATACTGTGCGGTCAACAAAATCAAAAACAAACAATGCGCATACGCGAAATTAAACATATAAAATGAGGATGATTTACCAATTACGCCCTATCTATCTCTCTCTCTCTCTCTCTCTCTCTCTATATATATATATATATATATATATATATATATATATATATATATATATTGTGTATTTGCCCAGCAATTCCTCTTTTATACGTGAATCGTTAAACAAGACTGACAAAGTATTGTGATTAAGCACTTTATCTAATTTTTTCTCGTGTTTCTACAAGTGTTTTCTTTTCTGGAAACAAATTGTTTAAAAACTGCCGAACGTTTCTGCTTATCCGAGCGCTTTTGACTATTCACACATTCAGGTAAAATTTTAAAAAAATAGAAATCGTCCTTGATAATGGCTAAAAGAATAGCCGATGTCGGTCGGATATGCAGAACGTTTGTAAAGTTTTTACGCACTTCCTGTCTTGTACGAACACAAAAAAGATTAAATAAAGAGCTTAATCGCAATACCTTCGTCAGTCGTCTTTTACGAAGTGTGTATATATATATATATATATATATGTGTGTGTGTGAGTATGTGTGTGTGATAGGCATTAGGAGGATTTGAGATTATTACAATTAAGTAATTCATCGAGTCTAGAAGCAACCTCAACAGAATGCAGAAAGCACTGAACGGCCGTTTCATCCTATATTTGTGACTCATCAGCAGTGCGCATCCACTACCGAGAATTAAAACCCGGACAGTTACGATACGACGCAAACGACAGACAACCTGTACCAACAGGCCTCGAAGACGAAGAGGAGACTAATTAGACTCGATATAGCGCCGCTCTATCACATAATCCTTGGTGGAACTCATCCGAGTTTCCTTTACCCATAGGGCTGTGCCCCTAAGAACCGCGACTACTATCTCCAAGCCGCTCCATCGAGATCATTAGAAGCCGGTTCAAGCAAGGATATGCAAGTGATAGAAATTAGGAGGATTTGACCGAGACCCGTTGGAACGTTTGGCATGACGTTTTCTTGATAACGTAACTGTCCGTGTTCCAATTGTCGGTAGTGGATACGCACTGCTGATGAGTACAAAATATAGGGCGAAACGGCCGTCCAGTGCTTTCTGCATTCTGCCGTGGTTTCTTCTAGACTCGATGAATTACATTATATATATATATATATATATATATATATATAGGTATCGGTCGGAGAGTCTACCCGTAAGCCATTGGGGCAGGGATGAATGTGATATATATATATATATATATATATATATATATATATATATATATATATATATATATATATATATATATATATATATCTTTGGCGTATGTGTAAGACCATCCTTTTCGATATCGGAAGCAAGAGAAGATTTTGCATTCGGCCGGCGATCAGTTCTTATTGGACCGTCTTGTCTGCAGTTTAAATTTCCATGCTGCTGTTACCCTTTGTAATGTTTTCGTCGTTCAGGGCTGAGTTCTCCGAATGAGAGGCTTTTTGGGAATACGGTAGTCTTTCGATTTCAAAAGTAGCCAGCCTTCGCTAAAACTCAAGCCATGTTCTAAAATAGCCAGGTCAGAACGAGACTTTCATATATATGTCATGCATGGCGCCAAACTCGTTCAGAATTATCTAAACTGCCAACTGCATACAACCACGTCCTATGATAAACGGTGAATTTAAAAGTCTTGGAGCGTGTAAATCTGGAGAGTCTTGGCAAAGATCATCATTCTTTGAACATTGTAGACTGGAGCTACAGAAGCACAAACAAAGAACTCTACTCGCCAACATTACTTGAAGACTACCAACAACTAAAATGGATAGCACATGGAACTTGTAGAGAAAATAATAACATAATAAAAATGTTAAAAATCCACACCACTTCAAATATAAGGTTGAGAAGTAAATCCCTCAATAGAGGAAAGATTGATAACAGTTACTGGACTTGAGAATGCTATTTTTTCTAAAAAAAAAAAAGAAGTATTTTGAGAGAAAGATTTTATAAATTTCAACCGAAATAGAACAGGCTGTTCCGTTAATGACTACCAAACGTTTCCTTATAAGGAAACGGAAAATAGTACCATTAACATTACCAGAACTGGGTTTTTGAAAGATAGCTTCAACACATTTATTCCCGAGTTGATAATCACTGCGTTGGATATGAAATAGCTTCAGAATTTTCCTTTATTTGCCGTCATTCGGTTTTTATTATTATCTCCCACTTGACTCCACACCCGCTAACTTTTATTTTTGGTCTTAATTCACTTTGTTTACCCTTTTTTGTAATTTTGTTCGACATTAAAAAGAAGTTATCTCCCCTTACGCCAAACCACAGCGTCTATCAATCGACCGCTTTACACAGTAAACATGAGCGCCCTCTATACTCTGAGCCGAACATTACCTAAAAATAGGCAAATGTTGACGCATGCGCTTACTGAGAAAAAGTTACAGACGACGACAAGTCCTAGAATGAGACTTGGGTATGGGGGTTAAGAAGTTGAATCAAATTTTAAACAGAGAAAAAAAAAGAATACGGATGCAGAGAATATCTTAGCACTAATCATCGTTCAGGAAGATGGCATGCAGACATTTTTAGTTACTTTTCTTCCATGTTTTATTTTATTCCATTTTGCTCTCTTTAGCCTCTTCAATATTAATTTTTTTTTTATATTCATCCGTTTTATTTTTAATCTTCAGTTTGGGATGTCTTTTTTTTTTTTTAACTGTTTTGCTGTTTTTGGGGTAGGAAACAAGGAACGGAAGAAACATTAAACAGAATATTTCAAAATCGTTTCTATTTTAGCAAGATTACTTTCCTGTATTTCTTTTATATAGACAAACGAATAATACTTTATCAGTTGTAAACTTGAAAATACCATGGTCGTTGACAACCAAGAATTCCTCATTATATTTTACTTTTGTTCTTTTCTTACCCTTTCTCCGAATCTTCTTATTCCTCACCTTATGCTTTTCAATGTTCTAGGTACGTCTATCATATACATAGTGGTCCGAAAGTCGTATAACCCCCACCAAAAAAGTAATGAGATCAAGAGAACAAGTAATAATCTATTAATCCAAAGTACATGTACAGGATTCAGTTTATTCACGATCATGTATCCATACACGTGCAAGCAGTCTCTCTTCTAAACTGTAGGAGCTCGTATCAGCTATTATATTATCTAGGGGTGACAAGATTTTCGGACCAACCTGTGCAAAGGTGATAAGTACTTCTGTGCCGTATCTCTTCAGGATGTGTTTATGATCATGGATCTCCACAGAATCCTATCCGTTGTATTCCTTAGCAACGTTTGTACCAGTGCCAAGTCTCACACACCAATTTCCTTCATTCATTCAGGAAGGCACTTTTTGTTCCTGATCATTTTTACTTTGATATATGTTTTGGTCGTCAAATAATATAATGCCTTCTTCCTCGAGTCTAAGAAATTAAATGCCTGATTCCTTTTGTTTCCATGTAGCTTTAAGCTTCTTTTTTGGGTTATGCGATCCATTCAAGAAATTCTCAGCATTCTTCTGTAGAGCCTTATTTAAGTGGCTTTCAAATTCGTTTTCATCGCTGAGAAAATTGTCCAACATTTACTGAATGACAGAAGGCTTGATATTCCATAACAGAACAGCATTTTCTTTTCTGATTCTTTCCTTAGAATTTAGAATATATCTTTTAAAATCCCAGTGCGGATTTGGATCTTGGTGTCGCGTTTTCCGTCTTCTGTTAAAACACTTTTCAGATACTTAAGCATTTGTACATGTCCGATGTTGACATTTTCAATTCGCATTTCGTCTCTTGCTATTTTACCGATGCTAATTACCATACATTCTGTTTTCTGACAGTTGATAAACCTTTCTTCTCGTTTTCCATTAATCCATTTTTCTCTTTCTAAGGACAATACATTCTGTCTTATTATAGTTGATAGTCCTTTCTTCTCGCTTTCCTTTGAAACGTTTTCTCTTTCAAAGGACAATGCATTATGTCTTCTTACGTTGATAGTCCTTAAGTATCGCTTTCCATTACTTCATTTTTCTTTTCAAAGGAGAATATATTCTGTCTTCTTACAGTTGAGAGCCCTTCTTTTTGGCTTTCTTTAAAACGTTTTCTCTTTCTAAGGACAATACATTCTGTTTTCTTACAGTTGATAAACCTTTCTTCTCGCTTTCCATTTAAACGTTTTTCTCTTTCTAAGGACAATACATTGTCTTCTTACAGTTGATAGTCCTTTCTTCTCGCTTTCCTTTGAAACGTTTTAACTTTCAAAGGACAATGCATTATGTCTTCTTACGTTGATAGTCCTTAAGTATCGCTTTCCATTACTTCATTTTTCTTTTCAAAGGAGAATATATTCTGTCTTCTTACAGTTGAGAGCCCTTCTTTCTGGCTTTCTTTAAAACGTTTTCTCTTTCTAAGGACAATACATTCTGTATTCTTACAGTTGATAGTCCTTTCATCTCGTTTTCCTTTAAAACATTTTTCTCCTTCTAAGGACAATATATTCTCTCTTCTTACAGTTGACAGTCCTTTCTTCTCGCTTTCCATTATTACAAATTTCTCTTTCTAAGGACAATACATTAACGACATTTACCGGCCTGAATGTCCGAGAAATTCTCACAGAAAATATGCGTCCTCCGACAGGAATCGAACCTGTATCCTATACGGAACCACAGGTCGTTAAATCTCAGTATCCCAATGAATGTCAGTTATTTTACCGATTGAGTCACAGAGGAGCTTTTCCGTTAGCAAGGTCGACTTTACTATTTTTAAACAACAATTCTCCATCATTTTCTCTGTGTTTCAATCGTTAAAGCACGTCTGTCGATATGACGGTTCCGTATAGGATACAGGTTCGAATCCTGTCGGGGGACGCATATTTTCTATGAGAATTTCTTGGACATTCAGACCGGTAAATGTCGTTAATACTGTTTATTATAAACAGAGTATTTACTTAAATATTTGCATCTTTAAAAAGAACGTATAAACATAAAACTATCTTAAAATAATCGTCGGACTTTGTCCATTTCGTAATATATATATATACATATATATATATATATATATATATATATATATATATATATATATATAAAGGAAAATTCGAAAAAAATATAAGCAGTAAATTATATATATATATATATATATATATATAATTTACTGCTTATACTTTTTCGAATTTTCCTTTATATATATATATATATATATATATATATATATATATATATATATATATATATAAAGGAAAATTCGAAAAAAATATAAGCAGTAAATTATATATATATATATATATATATATATATATATATAAAGGAAAATTCGAAAAAGTATAAGCAGTAAATTATATATATATATATATATATATATATATATATATATATATATATATATATATATATATATATGAAGGAAAATTGGAAAAAATATAAGCAGTAAATTACTGAAACCCACTGAAGCGTGGAAGGACAGGTCCGTCTACGAAACTTTGGAGTCGTAATGCTGAAGGTAACATAAATCAGCTAAGTGACCAATGTTTACTTACATTAATCTCATTGATGCCCAATCTTTGATATTGAGTAATTACTGCAAAAGCTGCTTGCCTTAAATCTCAGTATACCATTGAATGTCAGTATTTTTGGGTTCATACTATCTTTGATATCGATACATACATACATATATATATATATATATATATATATATATATATATATATATATATATATATATATATATATATATATATATTGTATAGGGGCAGCAGATCATTATTTAAGCATATATTGTTAAATATAACGGACAACGAATGTCTATTATGTTTGATCATAATCCATTCTAATGTTCGCATGTTTGCTTTAATTTCGGGTGAAAATAAAGACAAAATTTGTCCAACATTTGGATATTTTTTTTATTAAGCTCTTCATTTGAGTTCAGCTTCTCGGCTTCCATGAGAAATCTTCAATGTAGTTATGCGAAAATTTAAACAAAGATATTCACTATCAAAGATGATATTATGTTATGTAGACGTAGAAGATTGCTATGCGACGATAACAGTCGCGGAATAGCAGACGCGGGTCGTAAATTTATGATGAATTTCTCTGACGTCGTTGTTAATATTTAGATATTTCACGTGACATTGTCTGTTATATTTAACAATATATATATATATATATATATATATATATATATATATATATATATATATATATGTGTGTGTGTGTGTGTGTGTGTGTGTGTGTGTGTGTGTGGTGTAATTTTGTATTTTGACAGAATTCCTTCTTTTATACAGATTTCATTAAAAACGACTGACAAGGTATTTACCGTGATTCATTTTTTATTTCATTTTTCATATATATTTTTTTATAATTATTTTCTTTTCTCGACATAAATTATGTAGAAATTGTCCGAATGTTTTGTATGTGCAAGTGATTTCAGCTACACATTTAATCATTATCAACACTGAATTTTATTTTTTATTTTCAACTTGTATGGATTGTTTTATGTCTTCTGTATCTAGAATTATAGGACTGTTTTATTTTCCAAACACGGTCAGCATATTGTGGCCGTGTTCATAGTTGATATTATTGAGTGTAAGTTTTTTATTTTTATTTTTTTAATTAATAATGCTTACATTATTTTTGCTTATTTTAACGCGTGGATTATGCAATTGGAAACGTATTGTCAACGAGTATGTCGCAGAAAAGCTTTGGTTTTAAATTTTTATAGTAGATAACTTAATTATTTTCTTGTTTTTGTCGACTGGAATTATATATTTCTTTTTAAATTTTTTAAGGGAAGATTCGTCATGTTTATAGTTAGCGTGTTATGGATTTTTATACAATTTTTCTTGTTTCCTTATAAATTTCTCCATGTCCAGAAAAGAAGAAACTTGTATAAAAAAGAATTTCCCGCCTATATATATATATATATATATATATATATATATATATATATATATATATATATATATATATATATATATAAAAGTGAACATAGAAGTCAACACTTAGAGGCGACAGTCTGTTTCAAACTAGATGCAATCGTCAGGCCAGACGATTGCATTTAGCAGGCCGGCTTCTAGCATGGAACAGACTGTCACCTCTAAGTGTTGACTTCTATGTTCACTTTTATATTTACACACGCTCTATCACTGATATTGAGCACTTTAGCCCGTAAATATAGCACATCTTAAGACTATATTTCTTCATATATATATATAGTCAGGCAGCATAGCAGGTCCGGTTAAATAATTCAGACGCACAGACGTATTATGTCTATTTATTTTATTTTATTTCATTTCATTTTATTCGTTAATTTTTTCAAGTCCACGAATAAATTTCTAAATAGAAAATTGATTAAGAAAAATACCCAAATTTTCTTTCAAATGGTTTTTATTTTCCCAAGTACTTTCTGTCCCATTCGAGACAAACTTTCAGGGGAGAGTATACAGTGAATTCAAAATATTTTTCCACTATTCGTTTAAAGCGTTACAAATTCATTTCTTTTTCTTTTCCGGTTATGCAAAGGAGGTAACTTTTGTAACTTTTAAACAATAATATGATGACATAATTATAATATTTTAATTTAGTATTTTATATTAAACTTTATACTATACTCATAGTTGAGTTTATTTGTTTTTGGCCGCAATACTCTTCCAGAATTTAAAGATTTTTCTTATTATTATTTTGATGAATTACTAATGTATTTTCGACTAAGATCTGTCTGAACTGTAAATATAGACATGAGTGTCCCTTTAAATGTTCTGAGATTAAACTATGTGCAGTCAAATATATATATATATATATATATATATATATATATATATATATATATATATATATATATATATATATATATATTATATATAATTCATATATATATATATTATATATAATTCATATATATCTATATCTAAATCTCTCTCTCTCTCTCT
>OZ038509.1:48055604-48093104 GCA_964036315.1 Acanthosepion esculentum | reverse complement strand
AAATGACGGTTCCGTATAGGATACAGGTTCGTTTCCTGTCGGAGAACGAAAATTTTCTATGAAAATTTCTCGGACATTTATTAATGTTATTTAATACTGATTATTATAAAAAACAAAATTTGCTTAAATACTTGTATCTATAAAAAGAACGTTAAACATATCATAAATGTCTTTAAATAAATTGGACCTTGTCCAATTCAAATATATATATATCTGTGAGTTTGTGTATATATTTACATTAGAGGTTCTCACACCCAGACTTCAAAATAGTTCACATGTGAAGACGGGTTCGAATATAATATAGTATGTGTAAAATAAGTATAACTTAAGAAAATACAAGAACATATCGAAATATATGAAAGTAAATATTAATTTTCAATATTTTATGTCCCTTATTTCTTTTCTCATTTCGTTTATTTTGAGCTGTTCTTTTCTTTTTTTTAAATTAAGTCTTTTCTGCAAATGACTTACACTTGTATATTGTGTACTGCTGAACAAAGATTTTTTCTTCGCCATGAATTTGATGACGTCATCAATAGCTTTCTCTACTGAGTCCCAGTCTTCTTCATCATCCTTCATATTTTCACCATTATCGGAAGAATGTGATTCTTCGTCTATTTCTCGACAATCCAAATCATACCGTTTAATTCTTTGTAATTAATTAGCATGTTCATTTATATATTCTTTTGATTCGTCCGAAGCGAGAGTATTCAGTGGGTCACCTTCAAGCGCAAGTTTTAATATTTTGTTCAAATTTTGCAATCCTTGTTTGTTAATTTGCAAATTCAACGAATTAGGAGCTTCGTCCAGTTTTTCTAATTTCTGACGTAACGTGAAATAATTGTTTTCTTCTGTGTGAGACATTATGGGTTGAGAAATGTCAAATTATTAAGAATTATATGCAAAAAAACAAAACCAAAAAAAAAAAAAATTAGAATGTAGCCTATTCCTACAACATCTAAATGGAAACACTGAGAAGTTTGGATATGAGGACTTTATTTACTATCCGTGCATTCTTCTTCTTCTTCTTCTTCTTCTTCTTCTTCTAAAAACTGAATGAGATTGTCGGATCTTCATACGTCGAAATCAACCATATATATATATATATATATATATATATATATATATATATATATATATATATATATATATATAAGGGGAAGATGTTATAGTAGTTCCAACGAGAGAAAACTGTGTATATTAAAAGAAGAGAGGTACCTCAAACGTTTTTGGTTGTAATGTGGATTTTAAAAAAATATTATGCTTTATTTTTCATAATTTTACTACATGTGTTTCTGTTCTCGTGACCGTCTTCAGGTAAAGGGTGGAGATTTCCACATACTATTAAAAATAATTAATTTTTTTCTTTATGTTATTCAATGTTAAATATTCTCGATACGAGACATTCTCTATTTTTGTGTTAGTAATCCGAATGTCTTTCTTGAAATGACAGTGAAGAGTTCTGCGCGAAGGGTCATAAAACAATTAAGGTTGGTTTGAGAAATGATGAATTAGTTGTCGATATCTTATCTTTTAATGTTTTAATAACCCCTGTGTGTTCTTAGATCTATTTCCATTTTCGTGTGTTTCTGTCAGCATGCGTGTATATATGCGTGTGCATATGCCCCCTCAATACATACACTGTCTCACTACGAGGAATTAGTAAACACATTTGTACATATACACACATACATAAACACACACACCGTCCCCCCACAAGGAATATGTACACACACACACACATATATATATATATATATATATATATATATATATATATATATATATATATATATATATATATATATATAGAGAGAGAGAGAGAGAGAGAGAGAGAGAGAGAGACATTGAAGTCAACACCCAGAAATGACAGCCTGTTTATTCCTAAACGTAAATGTCATTGCACATGTCCTGACAATTGGCTTCATTATGAAAGACTGTCGCCTCTGGATGTGGATTAAAATGTCCTCTTTTATATTCAGATACACTCTATTTTTGATCTTAGCACTTTAACCTATAAATATGGTAGACCTTTAAAATATCAAATATATAAGTGATAGAAATTATTAGGAGGACTTGAGAAAATCCTAATTAAGTAATTCTGCGAGTCTAGAAGAAACCTGAAGAGAATGCAGAAATCAGTGGACGGCCGTTTCGTCCTATATTTGGGACTCATCAGCAGTGCGCACCCACTACCGACAATTCAAACCCGGGCAGTTACGTTATCAGGCAAACATCAAACCAACTGTACTAACGGGCCTCGGTGACGAAGAGGGAGCGAATCAGACTCGATATAGCGCCGCTCGATCACATATTCCGTGGTGGAACTCATCCGACTTTCCCTTACCCACAGGACAGTGCCTCCACGAGCCACGTCTTCTATCCCCAAGCCGCTCCATCCAGAACATTAGAAGCCTGTTCAAGCAAGCATATACAAGTGATAGGAATTATAAGGAGAATTTGAGATAATCATAAGTAAGTCTCTCTCTCTCTCTCTCTCTCTCTCTCTCTCTCTATATATATATATATATATATATATATATATATATATATATATTTAGAGACATTTATATTATGTTTAACGTTCTTTTTATAGATACAAGTATTTAAGCAAATGCTCTGTTTTATAATAAACAGTATTAAATAACATTTACCGGCCTGAATGTCCGAGAAATTTTCATAGAAAATTTTCGCTCTCCGACAGGAATCGAACCTGTATCCTATACGGAACCATCATTTCGCGTGATGTGCCTTAACCTTTCGGCCACAGATGAGCGTCTGGTTAGCAAGGTCGATTTTACTATCTTTAAACTTAAATCTTCCATGAATCTCTTCTATTCATATCTGCTCTAGCGTATCAAATGTAAACAAATGACGTCATATATTTTAGAATTGGACATTGTCCGACAATTTATTTAGAGACATTTATTTATTTAAATGTTATTTAATACTGTTTATTATCAAACAGAGCATTTGCTTAAATACTTGTATCTATAAAAAGAACGTTAAACATAATATAAATGTCTCTAAATAAATTGTCGGACAATGTCCAATTCTAAAATATATATATATATATATATATTAGAGGCCTTGTTTTCTGTATGGTTCACATAGATATCTATAATTCATTTTTTATGAATTATTATTTTATGTGTTCTTTTTGGTTTTAAAAGAAATCAGATTCAGGATTTCGTCGTAGCTTTCAAAGGGAAGAAATAATTTCAGTCTGTCTTTGAGCCTCGGTCAAATCCTCCTGATTTCTATCACTTGTATATCCTTGCATGAACCGGCTTCTAATGCTCTGGATGGTGCGGCTTGGGGATAGTAGTCGTGTCTCGTGGGGGCACAGTCCTATGGTTAAAAGAGAAACTCGGATGAGTTCCATCACAGAATATGTGATCGAGCGGCGCTACATCGAGTCTGATTCGCTCACCGAAGCCGGTTGGAACAGTTGGTATGACTTTTTGCCTGATAACGTAATTGTCCAGGTTTCAATTCTCGCTAGTGGATGTACACTGGTGATGAGTGTCAAATATAGGACGAAACGGCTGTCCAGTGCTTTCTGCATTCTGTTGAGGTTTCTTCTAGACTCGATGAATTACTTAATTGTAATTATCTCAAATCCTCCTAATTTCTAGCACACACACACACACACACACACACACACACACACACACACATATATATATATATATATATATATTAATACATGTCTCATTAAATAATATAGATAAGCGTTGTCTATATATTTTATGTAAGTTTTTTTCATATAGTCTGATATCAGACTATATGAAAAAAAAAAAAAAAAACTTACATAAAATATATAGACAACGCTTATCTATATTATTTAATGAGACATGTATTAATGAAAAAATGCTGCCTAAATACACACAATATATATATATATATATATATACACTTCGTTAAAGACGATTAAGAAGGTAGTACGATTAGGATTCTTTTAATTAACCTTTCTTGTGTTCATTTAATATCCCCAAGCCGCTTCATCCAGAGGATTAGAAGCCGGTTCAAACAAGTATATACCAGTGATAGAAATTAATAGGAGCAATTGAGATAACCATAATTAAGTAATTCATCGAGTCCATATTATATATATATATATATATATATATATATATATATATATATATATATATATATATATATTAAAGGTTTTTTCTCATGCAGGCGGTCATTACACGTGATAGAAATTGGAGAGCATTTGAGATAATCATAATTAATTCATCGAGTCGCTCTCTCGTTCTCTCTCTCTCTCTCTCTCTCTATATATATATATATATATAAATATATATATATATATATATATATATGAAAGGCCTTGTTTTTTGTATGGTTCACGTAGAAATTAGATATCTATTATTCATTTTTTATGAATTATTATTCTTTGTTTTTAGTTTTAGAAGAAATCTGATTTAGTATTTTATCGTAGCTTTCAAACAGAGTAAATAATTTCAGTCTGTCTTCAAGTCTCATTTATAATTAACCATGGTCGTCTTGTAGGAAAGAAGGTATTTAATAATTTCAACAAGCCCCCAATATATGACAGATATGCTGACGCTTTCATCTTAATGGAACAACATGTCTCCTTTAATTATAAATAAAAACTGACGACAAACCGAAATCTTCTACAACTGAAAACTGCCACGAACGGAACATATCAAAGAAAATAATAATTGATAAAAATACTGAATAATCTAAATAAATAGCGTTTCCGACGTGAGCGATCGTTGGGGACCTCTTTCCACCTGTCGAGGTTAATATCTATCACCCACCGATGTCTCTTTTGTGTAGAAGTCTTTAGGCAAAGATGAGGTCACCCTCTTGCCTCCTTGCCGACTGCTGGGAAGATAAACAGAGCCATTTGCATACGCACACTCAAACACACACACACACACACACACATATATATATATATATATATATATGGATAAATAGTAGGACAGACTCTGTTCTATAGCCTTGGTTGGCAACCGGTCTAAGAGAAAGATAACACAGAAATCAAAATCTGCGGAGGGTCGTTTGGGGACCTTGTGGCATACTGTGCACCAGATCTCTGTATTCAGTTTTTCCAAAAAGTGTGTTTGCTTCTCCACAAAACCTACACCACGAAATCAAATCATAAGTGCTGGTATCTGGTTGTCGGGTCCTATGATCTGAGTTACTTGACGCGCATTCTTCGAAAAACGACAGAACAGTTCAGTATATATATATATATATATATATATATATATATATATATATATATATATATATATATTTGTCATGCACAGACAGTTTGTTTCGCTGTTTCGCAGCTCATCAGTGTGGCTAGACGTCCGGTTGCCTCTAGCTAGGATCTAAACCCGACTGGACTGGCGTCCGCCGGAACTTCTACCACTAAGCCGTCGGCTCACGGCATGGATGAAGGTGATTTTCAGTGTTTATTTTTAGATTTAGATAAACACACAGTCACTGACAGTGACTCAATTCTGCCGAAGAGTCATGCTATATATATATATATATATATATATATATATGTATTGTATAATTATTTTTAAAGATATGTATTAATCGCGACAAAGAAATTACCATGTTTCGAAACCAAAACTTAAATCTTAAATAAAACATAAGATTTTAAGTTCATTTCTATTTTCAAACGATGCCCAATATCACTATTATTATTATTATTATTATTATTATTATTATTATTATTATTATTATTATTATTATTATTCAGCATCGCTAGAAAATGGAACTGAATTTCAAATTTTAAGTTCAATTTCAAATTTAGGATTTGGTTTCGAAGCATAGTAATTTCTGTGTCGCGATGAAAACATATTTTAAATAATAATTATAACATTATGCTCCACTGTGCATCAAACACTGTTTTTAAAAAATAAATGTAAAAGAACTCTGGATTATAAATCTGACTATTCCTTCTTTCTTTCTTTCTTTCTTTCTTTATATATATATATATATATATATATATATATATATATATATATATATATATATATATATATATCCATTCCTGTATTTCCCTGCTACTAACAAGCATATTTTTTTCTCCTGATGATTGCCATGCTGGCCGGAACTAGTCGTTTAAACTAATTGAAATAATAAAACAAAAATGATATTAATATACAACCCAGTGTGTCTGAAAATTTTTTTTTTTATTACTCATTATTTTTATTGATCAAAAGAAATATATATATATATATATATATATGTGTGTGTGTGTGTGTGTGTGTGTGTGTGTATGTGTGTGTTGTGTGTGTGTGTGTATGTGTGTGTGTGTTGGGGAAAATGAATAACAAAGTAGAAAAGGTTTCGTGTGAGGCGTTTCGTCCCTTAGGACTTCATCGGAAACGTCTTACACGAAAAATTTTTCACTTTGTCATACCTTTTCCCCAATATTTTTCTTAATATATGAAAAGCTATAATATATATAAATTTCTTATTTAACCGCTAAAATATTTAATCCTTGAAAGTGGCTAAATGTACAGCCGAAACCGCTCGGATAGAAAGAATATTCGGACAGTTTTTATATAATTTATCATTAGAAAAGAAAAAAATAATTTTGAGATTGCATGAGAAATTGTATAAAAAAAACTAAATAGAGCTCCTTGTCTGTCGTATTCAATGAAATGTGCATGAAAGAAGGATTGCTGCCTAAATACACAAATATATATATATATATATATATATATATATATATATATATATATATATATATATATATATATATATATATATTTAAAAGTCAAGATGTGTGTCTGTGTGTAACGAATGCACGGCCGCAATTTTCGACGGATTTGCACCAAAATTTACATGCACATGCTCCAAGTTAGGAAGAAGGCCGACTTTGCAACTCCCATCGATAGTGGAAATAATCGATTTTTTCATGCTTCTACGGCAGTTTTCATGTAGTTTGCGGCCATTTTCTACTGGCCAGAGTGAGAGCCTAAAACTGGGTGCCACGAATAGGCAGTAAAATTCTATTGGCCAGCGTGAGAGCCAACAGCTGACTGACACGAATGTTAACTAGCATGAAAAAAAATCGATAGCTGCATTCGTCACAAGTAGGAAATATTTAAATCTGCATGGTACTTTACTCTAATTGGCTCATTCACTTGCTTAAACTCAACGCTGATTCTGATTCCACAGAACTGAGTTGGGTGTGAAAAAGTATTTGTTGTTAACATTCTTTTTTCATTCGGTTTATCCAGTTACGAGTCCTTTTTTATGGCTGATCGTTTTGTGTGTATCTGTAAAGGAAGAATATGATTAAAAAAACTGCTTTTAGGCGACGCGTTTCGTCCTCCGAGTAAATTTATTAAGGCAAATTTAAGGAATTTATTTTTGCACGTGTTTATGTATGAGAGCAAGGCTTTTATCAGTTTATCAAGTTTTTAAATTTGAGAACGTTTATTCATTAGGTGGTTGAAAGGTCAGTCAAAACATGTGGCGGACACAGAGTGCTAAATTCATTGTCTTTTAAGACTATATTTTTATAGTTTTTAAGACTGTATATATATATATATATATATATATATATATATATATATATATATATATACACATATATATATATGTATTTATATATATATATATATTTTTATAGTTTTTAAGACTATATATATATATATTTATAGTATTTAAGACTATATATATATATTTATAGTTTTTAAGACTATATATATATATATTTATAGTATTTAAGACTATATATATATATATATTTATAGTTTTTAAGACTATATATATATATATTTATAGTATTTAAGACTCTCTCTATATATATTTATAGCTTTTAAGACTATATATATATATATATATATATATATATATATATATATACTTCTTGAGAATATATATATATTTTGTATAGTTTTTAAGACTATGTAGATATATTTTATAGTTTTTAAGACTATATATTTTTTTTATATTTTTAAGACCATATATATATATATATATATATTTATATGTTTATAGTTTCTAAGGTTATATATATATATATATATATATATATATATATATATATATATATATATATATATATATTTATAGTTTTTAAGACTATATATATATATATATTTACAGTTTTTAAGAATACATATATATATATATATATATATATTTATAGTTTTTAAGACTATATATATATATATTTACAGTTTTTAAGAATACATATATATATATATATATATATATATATATATATATATATATATATATATATATATTATAATATTTTTTAAAAAAATATGATTCCTTCGCTACATAAGAGTTATCATGTTTCAAAAACGAGGGCCGAGACCCCTAATATAATTTTTAAAATTAAATTGTCTGGTCACGCTTCCTCGTCAAGCGAGAATTTGGGAATAAACTTATTTATTTATTTAGTTTATTCCCAAATTCTCGCTTGACGAGGAAGCGAGACCAGACACCTTAATTCAACTTAATTTCAAAAATTATATTAAGCGTCTCGGCTCTTCCTTTTGAAACATGAGAACTCTTATGTAGCGAAGGAATCATATTTTTAAAAAAAATATTATAATATAAGCTCTACTTCTGTATGGAGCACTGTCTTTTTAAAATAAAAACAAAAATACTAAGGAACTCCGGATTATTTACCTAACGTGTTCTTTCCTATTTTGCTGCATACATGCACATATATATATATATATATATATATATATATATATATATATATATATATATATATATATATATATATATACATATATATATATATATATATATATATATATATATATATATATATATACATATATATATATATATATATATATGCATATATATATATATATATGTGCATATATATATATATATATATATATATATATATATGCATATATATATATATATATGCATATATATATATGCATATATATATATATAAGCATATATATATATATATATATATATATATATATATATATATATATATATATCACCTGGTGTTTCAGAAACAACCTTCCAAGGTTTCACCTAACGAATTTTCAGGGCACAACTTAGCTAATTGTACCCTGAAGATTCGTTAGGTGAAATCTTTGTAGGTAGATTCTGGCTCACTAGTTTTTGGAGATTTTTTTTTTATACTTTCCTTACTTTACGTTTTTCTTAATTTTTACGTTTTTCTCAATTGACTCGATGTTGATTTTTTCGTCTTTTCTTTTTTACTGAGTTTTTTTCCCTGATACTAGTTTCCTTGATATATTTTTACTTGCAAATTGCAATATCCGGAAATTTTCACAAGATTCGAGTATATGTACAGGAGTTGGACAAAATAATTTAGGCACTTGTTAAATTCAAAGAAAATTTATTTACTATGGAGTTGGTCCTTCTTTAGCCTCCCATACAGCTTTAATACGTCTAGGAATGGAATCATACAGCTTCCTGGCTTCATCCAGAGGAATTTTCAGCCATTCTTCCATTAATACCTGCTCCAGCTCTTTAAGACATGACGGTGGAGGATAGCGCCTCCTAACTTGTCGCTCCAAAATCCACCACAAATGTTCAATAATATTGATATCTGGAGATTGGGGAGGCCATATGTTCTAGCTCACTTTCATGCTCTTCATACCAATTCTTAACCACTTGTGCAGTATGTATTAGAGCATTATCTTCTTGGAAGATGTAGTCACCATCTGAGAATAAAGTCTGGGCCATTGGATGAACATGATCTCTCAAAATGTTCAGGTAATCTTTGCTGTTGATTCTACCAGGCAGGGCAACTATTGGACCGAGGCATTTCCATGATATGGTGCCCCAAACTATCATTGATTCACCTCCATGCTTCACTGTTAGAAGAAGGCAGTCAGGGTTTTAAGCTTCTTTGGGATGCCTCTACACATAAACTCGCCCTGAAGTTGGCAAAAGAGAAAAACTGGACTCATCTGAGAATATGACTAGCTTCCATTGGTCTCCAGACCAGGTATTGGGATCTCTGCACCACTTCAACCTCTTCTGAATGTTGCGAGTGGAGAGAAGAGGTTTCCTTAAGGTGGCTCTTCCATGCTATCCAGCCTTATGGAGCTCACGATGAACAGTTTTAGTACAAGCTGGACTATTCAGATGATTATTCAACTCAGCAGTCAAACGCCAGATGTAGCAGAGGGTTGACATTTTCCAGCCGTCACATGCAGAAGTATGTAACATCACACCGACAGGTTTGTGAACGAGAATCTTAGACAGTCTGACATATGAACAATCCCGAGGAGACTTTCACATACCGTCGATAGAATGTAGGTACGAGGTTTCCGAAAACGGCATTTAACACCAGCACTAGCTGAGGTTGATTGACGAGATATTGGAGTGAATATCTGTCTATCGAAATGTGTTTATTATCTGTCTATAGATCTAAATATAAAATAAAGATTAGTGTCTGAAAATTATATTAAATGTAATCTTTTAGTGCTTTTGCTAAGTGAGTTTTTTTTTCTTCTTTTTTTAAGCATTTCACCCTAAGCAAGGCGGGCGTGGCACTAGCTCGCAAGTGGTCACAGAGAGTGGAAGCGTGAGTAAAGAGGCGTGACAGAGGAAAGGATGAAGAGATGAAGAGAAGGATGGGGAATTAGGTCAAGGCATCTGAATGTGCCAATTGACATTGCATTTTAATATTTAGAGATTATAGCTATCAGGGAAGTAATTAAGAAGGGAGTTCCGCAGGCGAGAAGTGCGGGACATGTAGCTATTGGAGTAGAAGAGACGGCTACATATAACAGTTTCGTCAGTGAAATGGTGAGAGCGAGTGGCCAGCCTAGTTGAACGCTTAAATTTATGAAATCTGGGAATCAGCAAAAGCAGCTCATCGGTGCAGTTACCGTGAAAGTATTTGTAAAAAAGACAGAGGGAGGCGACGGCACGTCTGTATATATATATATATATATATATATATATATATATATATATATATGAATGAAGAAATATAGTCTTAAAGTGTGCTATATTTATGGGATAAAGTGCTCAATATCAGAGATAGATCGTGTGTAAATATAAAAGTGGACATGGAAGTCAGCACTTAGAGGCGACAGTCTGTTTCATGCTAGTGCAATCGTCAGGCGACTGACGATTGCACTAGCAACAGTCTGTTTCATGCTAGTGCAATCGTCAGTCGCCTGACGATTGCACTAGCATGAAACAGACTGTCGCCTCTAAGTGCTGACTTCCATGTCCACTTTTATATATATATATATATATATATATATATATATATATATATACACACACACATATATATTAATGCTAATATAGACAAGTTTTATCTATTTATTTGAAGTTCCTTTCATATTGTCTGCTAAGCTTAATCATATCGTTTTAATGAAACATGCATTAATGAAAAATCGCTGCCGAAATATACACAATGTATATATATATATATATATATATATATACATCCACTGAGATGCCAACCTAGTTGCACGTTTAAATTCATGCAGTTTGGGAACCAGCGAAAGTAGCTGCTCGGAGTCACCGTGAAAGTATCTTTTAGAAAAGACAGAGGGAAGCAACTACAAGTCTATGAGAGAGCGACTGTAAACGAGATACCAGACCAGGGCCAATTAGATTGTATATCCGTCCCCGGGTTTTGTTAAGGACATTAAGACGAACAGCGGGGATCCCAGTATTCCAATTGTGAGTAAAGTATATCACAGAATTTTGCTGCCCCTGTTGTCAGAGTCAAACTGTAATATTATTTCAAGTCAGACGCAGGCATATCTGGACACCGGCTTAAAAATTACCAGTCTTGTTCCTGTTTCTTGAGCGAAATCTCTGATTGGTTGATTCGTTTTCTACGGTTTATAAACCCTTTGCAATTTAATTAAAGCCAGCTAATAGTATTTTTGAGATAAAAATACCTTAGTGATACCGGTCTTAATAATATAACATAGATTCTGCAAGAAAAGACGGATTCATATCTTTTACAAATGCATTCGCGCTTAAGTGAATATAACGAAACCAAGTGAAATTTGAACACGGCTTTCGATTAACAATTCCCAAGTCATTATCCATTATCCACCCACACATCCAAGCTTACAGAACCTGGTATTCCCAAGCGGTTACTCATTTAGTTATTGAGCAGGATGGACGCTGCTTAACTTCGGTGATCTTACGGGAACTGGGGTTTCAAATTGACGTGGCCCGAAGCCTTGGGTTAGTCGAAGATCCATTCAGAGATTTCAGGTTACAAACTGTATCAACGGGCCTTGGCGACGAAGAGGAGACTAATTACACTTGATATATTGCCGCTCGATCACATATTCCGTGGTGTAACCCATCCGTGTTTCTCTTATCCATAGAACTGAGCCCGGACGAGCCACGACTACTATCCCCAAGACGCCCCATCTAGAGCATTAGAAGCCGGTTCAAGCAAGGATATACTAGTGATAGAAATTATTAGCAGGATTTGTGATAATCATAATTAAGTAATTCATCGAGTTCATATATATATATATATATATATATATATGTTAAAGGTTTTTTTTTCTCATGCAGGCAGGCATTAGTTCCATTCATATCATTTCAAATAAGAATACACCATAGTAATTGGATATAGTTATGTACCAGCGAATAATTACAAAGACGATTCAACTTTTATACGGAGTCATTTCAAGTTTCCAAGATATCTTGAGAAAATATTTACTCCATTGATAGTAGAAACAGAAATAAAATTACAGAAACATCTACAGAAAGTCGTGAAGGAAAGCGAGAAGAAAGGACTAAACCTCAATTGTAAGAAGACAGAATGTGTAGTAATAGTTTTAAGTTGTTTAGATTTCTTAAATGAAGCATTGGCAATTATAATAATTTTTTTACTAATATTTCTTTCATCTTATCTCTCGTGCTTTACCACCAAGTAGTAATAGTCTTATGTTGACTGAATTTCTTAGATGAAGCCTTGTCAATTATTATTCATTTTTGACTAGTATTTCTTTCATCTTATTTCTCTTGCTTTTCCACCAAGTAGTAACAGTCTTAAGTTGTCTGAATTTCTTAGATGAAGCCTTGGCAATTATTATTCATTTTTCACTAGTATTTCTTTCATCTTATATCTCTTGCTTTTCCACCAAGTAGTAACAGTCTTAAGTTGTCTGAATTTCTTAGATGAAGCCTTGTCAATTATTATTCATTTTTGACTAGTATTTCTTTCATGTTATTTCTCTTGCTTTTCCACCAAGTAGTAATAGTCTTAAGTTGTCTGAATTTCTTAGATGAAGCCTTGTCAATTATTATTCATTTTTGACTAGTATTCCTTTCATCTTATTTCTCATGCTTTTCCACCAAGTAGTAATAGTCTTAAGTTATCTGAATTTCTTAGATGAAGCCTTGTCAATTATTATTAATTTTTCACTAGTATTTCTTTCATCTTATTTCTCTTGCTTTTACACTAATTAAATTTTGTCTTAAGTTTGAATATTTAGATAATGCATTGCCAATTAGTATTCATTTTCTTTCATATTATTTCTCTTTCTTTAAAACCAAGTCGTAATAGTCTGAAGTTGTAATTCATTATTTATTCATTTGAATTAATATAACTTTCATTTCTTTGGCTTTTACAGCTTTTAGTATTAATCCTTAATTGTTATCCCTTTTTAGATGAAGCATTACTCATTCATGTCTGGTTCATGTCTAACATTTTCCTGCTTGAAAGTAAAAGCATTGATCTGAAATTTTAGAATTTCTAAATGTTAGATTTGTACAAAGAAAATTGATAGAACAGAAATTCAGCAGGGACAAAGAACGATTTACAATGGACGTGGGACGCAAAGAGAGAAAGAATGAAAGAAAGAAAGAAAGAATGAAAGAAAGAAAGAAAGAAAGAAAGAAAGAAAGAAAGAAGGGAAAAATATTTGCATGAAATATAAGAAACAAAGAAGCGACCAACAGAAAGAAAGAAAGAAAGGAAGAAAGAACGAAAGAAAGAAAGAAAGAAAAGAAGGAAGAAAGAAAGAAAGAAAGAAAGAAGAGAAAATATTTGCATGAAATATAAGAAACAAAGAAGCGACCAAAAGAAAGAAAGAACGGAAGAAAGAAATAAAGAATGAAAGAAAAGAAGAAAGAAAGAAAGAAAGAGAGAACAATATTTGCATGAAATATAAGAAACAAAGAAGCGACCAAAATATAGAAAGAAAGAAAGAAAGAAAGAAAGAAAGGAAGAAAGAAAGAAAAGAAGGAAGAAAGAAAGAAAGAAGGAAAGAAAGAAGAGAAAAATATTTGCATAAAATATGAGAAACAAAGAAGCGACCAAAAGGAAGAAAGAAAGAAAGAAAGAAAAGAAGGCAGAAAGAAAGAAAGAAAAAAAGAGAAATAAATAAAGAAAGAAAAACAGAGAAAGAAAGAAAGAAGAGAAAAATATTTGCATGAAATATAAGAAACAAAGAAGCGACCAAAAGAAAGAAAGAAAGAGAAGAAGGAAGAAAGAAAGAAAGGAAGAAAGAAGAGAAAAATATTTGCATGAAATATAAGGAACAAAGAAGCGACCAAAAGAAAGAAAGAAAGAAAGAAAGAAAGAAAGAGAAGAAGGAAGAAAGAAAGAAAGGAAGAAAGAAGAGAAAAATATTTGCATAAAATATGAGAAACAAACAAGCGACCAAAAGAAAGAAAAAAAGAAAGAAAGAAAGAGAAGAAGGAAGAAAGAAAGAAAGGAAGAAAGAAGAGAAAAATATTTGCATGAAATATAAGGAACAAAGAAGCGACCAAAAGAAAGAAAGAAAGAAAAGAAGGCAGAAAGAAAGAAAGAAAGAAAGAAAGAAAGAAGAGAAAAATATTTGCATAAAATATAAGAAACAAAGAAGCGACCAACAGAAAGAAAGAAAGAAAGAAAGAAAGAGAAGAAGGAAGAAAGAAAGAAAGGAAGAAAGAAGAGAAAAATATTTGCATGAAATATAAGAAACAAAGAAGCGACCAAAAGAAAGAAAGAAAGAAAGAAAGAAAGAGACGAAGGAAGAAAGAAAGAAAGAAAGAAGAGAAAAATATTTGCATAAAATATAAGAAACAAAGAAGCGACCAAAAGAAAGAAAGAAAGAAAGAAAGAAAGAGAAGAAGGAAGAAAGAAAGAAAGAAAGAAAGAAAGAAGAGAAAAATATTTGCATAAAATATAAGAAACAAAGAAGCGACCAACAGAAAGAAAGAAAGAAAGAAAGAAAGAAAGAGAAGAAGGAAGAAAGAAAGAAAGGAAGAAAGAAGAGAAAATATTTGCATGAAATATAAGAAACAAAGAAGCGACCAAAAGAAAGAAAGAAAGAAAGAAAGAAAGAGAAGAAGGAAGAAAGAAAGAAAGGAAGAAAGAAGAGAAAAATATTTGCATGAAATATAAGAAACAAAGAAGCGACCAAAAGAAAGAAAGAAAGAAAGAAAGAAAGAGAAGAAGGAAGAAAGAAAGAAAGGAAGAAAGAAGAGAAAAATATTTGCATGAAATATAAGAAACAACGAAGCGACCAAAAGAAAGAAAGAAAGAAAGAAAGAAACAGAAGAAGGAAGAAAGAAAGAAAGGAAGAAAGAAGAGAAAAATATTTGCATAAAATATAAGAAACAAAGAAGCGACCAACAGAAAGAAAGAAAGAAAGAAAGAAAGAGAAGAAGGAAGAAAGAAAGAAAGAAAGAAAGAAAGAAGAGAAAAATATTTGCATGAAATGTAAGAAACAAAGAAGCGACCAAAAGAAAGAAAGAAAGAAAGAAAGAAAGAGAAGAAGGAAGAAAGAAAGAAAGGAAGAAAGAAAGAAAGGAAGAAAGAAGTGAAAAATATTTGCATGAAATATAAGAAACAAAGAAGCGACCAAAAGAAAGAAAGAAAGAAAGAGAAGAAGGAAGAAAGAAAGAAAGGAAGAAAGAAAGAAAGGAAGAAAGAAGAGAAAAATATTTGCATGAAATATAAGAAACAACGAAGCGACCAAAAGAAAGAAAGAAAGAAAGAAACAGAAGAAGGAAGAAAGAAAGAAAGGAAGAAAGAAGAGAAAAATATTTGCATAAAATATAAGAAACAAAGAAGCGACCAACAGAAAGAAAGAAAGAAAGAAAGAAAGAGAAGAAGGAAGAAAGAAAGAAAGAAAGAAAGAAAGAAAGAAGAGAAAAATATTTGCATGAAATGTAAGAAACAAAGAAGCGACCAAAAGAAAGAAAGAAAGAAAGAAAGAAAGAAAGAGAAGAAGGAAGAAAGAAAGAAAGGAAGAAAGAAAGAAAGGAAGAAAGAAGAGAAAAATATTTGCATGAAATATAAGAAACAAAGAAGCGACCAAAAGAAAGAAAGAAAGAAAGAGAAGAAGGAAGAAAGAAAGAAAGGAAGAAAGAAAGAAAGGAAGAAAGAAGAGAAAAATATTTGCATGAAATATAAGAAACAACGAAGCGACCAAAAGAAAGAAAGAAAGAAAGAAACAGAAGAAGGAAGAAAGAAAGAAAGGAAGAAAGAAGAGAAAAATATTTGCATAAAATATAAGAAACAAAGAAGCGACCAACAGAAAGAAAGAAAGAAAGAAAGAAAGAGAAGAAGGAAGAAAGAAAGAAAGAAAGAAAGAAAGAAAGAAAGAAAGAAGAGAAAAATATTTGCATGAAATGTAAGAAACAAAGAAGCGACCAAATGAAAGAAAGAAAGAAAGAAAGAAAGAGAAGAAGGAAGAAAGAAAGAAAGGAAGAAAGAAAGAAAGGAAGAAAGAAGAGAAAAATATTTGCATGAAATATAAGAAACAAAGAAGCGACCAAAAGAAAGAAAGAAAGAAAGAGAAGAAGGAATAAAGAAAGAAAGGAAGAAAGAAGAGAAAAATATTTGCATAAAATATAAGAAACAAAGAAGCGACCAACAGAAAGAAAGAAAGAAAGAAAGAGAAGAAGGAAGAAAGAAAGAAAGAAAGAAAGAAAGAAAGAAGAGAAAAATATTTGCATGAAATATAAGAAACAAAGAAGCGACCAAAAGAAAGAAAGAAAGAAAGAAAGGAAGAAAGAAAGAAAGAAAGAAAGAAAGAAGAGAAAAATATTTGCATAAAATATAAGAAACAAAGAACCGACCAAAAGGAAGAAAGAAAGAAAGAAAAGAAACCAGAAAGAAAGAAAGAAAGAGAAGAAGGAAGAAAGAAAGAAAGGAAGAAAGAAGAGAAAAATATTTGCATGAAATATAAGAAACAAAGAAGCGACCAACATAAAGAAAGAAAGAAAGAAAGAAAGAAAAGAAGGCAGAAAGAAAGAAAGAAAGAAAGAAGAGAAAAATATTTGCATGAAATATAAGAAACAAAGAAGCGACCAAAAGAAAGAAAGAAAGAAAGAAAGAAAGAAAAGAAGGCAGAAAGAAAGAAAGAAAGAAAGAAGAGAAAAATATTTGCATGAAATATAAGAAACAAAGAAGCGACCAACAGAAAGAAAGAAAGAAAGAAAAGAAGGCAGAAAGAAAGAAAGAAGAGAAAAATATTTGCATGAAATATAAGAAACAAAGAAGCGACCAAAAGAAAGAAAGAAAGAAAGAAAGAAAGAGAAGAAGGAAGAAAGAAAGAAAGGAAGAAAGACGAGAAAAATATTTGAATGAAATATAAGAAACAAAGAAGCGACCAACAGAAAGAAAGAAAGAAAGAAAGAAAGAGAGAATCGAGAAAGGGGAGACATGATAAGAATCAAGTAAGAAAGAAACAAAGAAAAAGAAGAAAATTAATCAAAGAGAAAAAATTACAATCAAATGAACGCAAAATAAATAAAAAACAGAATTAAAGAAAACATTTGCGAAGAGGGAAATATTCACAATGGAAGAAAGAAAGAATTTTTTGAAATAAACAGAAAAAGAAAAAAAGCAATAAAAGAAACAAAAATAAAAATGAGAATAGTATAAGAATGAAAGAAAGGAAGACAGGAAGAAAGAAAAAATAAACATACTAACAAAAGAAAGAAAGAAAAAAGAAACAAAAAGAGAAAGAAATAAAGAAAGAAAGAAAAAAGAAAGTGTTGAAATAAACAGGAAAGGATGAAAAGCAATAAGAGAAAGAAAAAGAGAGGTGTGTAAGAAAGAAAGAAAGAAAGAAAGAAAGAAAGAAAGAAAGAAAGAAAGAAAGCGGTGTGAAAACTAAACAAAAACCGAAAAAAATAACTACCCGGGGTAGGTAAAAAGAAAGAAAGAAAGAAAGAAAGAAAGAAAGAAAGAAAAAGGAAAAATAACATTTATCAGAGAAGAAAATTATAATCGAATAAACGCATAATAAATAAATGACATAAGAAAAAAGAAAAAAGAAGACCGATTATAAAACAGATAAAAACAAAGAAAGAAAGAGACAAAGAAGGAAAGAAAGAAAATTCATCAGAGAAGAAAATTACAGTCGAATGAACGCAAAATAAATAAATGACAAGAATGAAAAATGAAAGAAAGAAAAAAGAAATCGATTGTAAAACAGATAAAATACAAAGAAGAAAGAAAGAAAGAAAATTTACTGTAGAAAGAAAGAAAATTTACTGTAGAAGAAAATTACAATCGAATGTAGGCAAAATATATAAATGGAAGAAAGACAGAAAGAAAGAAGACATAAACAGATAAAAAAACAAAGAAGAAAGAAAGAAAGGAAATTCACTGGAGACGAATAAAGATTAGAATTGATTGAAAACTGAAAACGAATATAAAAGTCGGTTATAAATTAACGGAGTATAAAATAAAGAAAACGAACAAAAAGTTTAGTAAATAAACAAAAGCGAGACTGACAAAAAAAAAAAAAAAATAAAAAGAAAGAAATTAAAAAAAAAAATACACGGAATGGAAGAGTAAATGCGAAAAATCAACGAATCAGAAACTCGGAGATTTTTATCCAAACAGTACAACGACAAGAAAATTATTATCAATATTTACCAGCATTTTCTCATATCGACATTCCACCGCTCCCCACTCCCTCTTTTTAGCAAGTAAATGTCATAAATTATTCAGCCCTCATTGTAGGCGAAATAATGATAATAGTAATAATAATAATAATAACAAGAGCAACAACAACAGAAAAACGCCCCCTCCAAAAGACGACATATTTAGAACGTGCTGTTTATTGGTTATTTATTTTTAAATAGACATATCAAATGAAAACAAATATTACTAGCCGTGCCTTCCCCACGTCCTCGACTTGCCTTTTCGTTCTGACGCGTCCACTGCCCTCACCAACCCGGGGAATCAAAGTCTTTAATGTCTCCGAAGTGACAAAAATAATACTTCATCCTTTCTTTCAGCCGCTCATATCCATGTCACATGATCACAAAACAATTATTTATTCAATGGCTTCGTTATTGATAAGATTATGTTTCGCATTCGCTTCTGATTTTTGAATTTTCTTTTTGTCATTATCGTCTGCTTTCTTCAATTCTTAGCCTCGTTCGTTCTCCGTGCTTGTCTTTTTCTATCCTTCATTCCCATTCTTGATTTTTCACGATTTCTCATTCGTATTTACTCTCGATTTTTAATGTTCTTCCTTTCTGTATTTTTACTTTATGCTTTTTTATTTCTTTCGCCATTCAGTTTTCTTTTTGTTTTCATTGCTGTTTTTTCTTACTTTATTGGCCGTATAGTTTCTTCTTCTTTTCCTTCTACTCTTCCCTCTCATTTTCTGGTTTCCTCAGTTTCCCTCTTACTCTGACACCTCTTCATCAATTTCCATATAAGGCTATCCTCCATTGTTCATTGTTTTATTCTTTCTCTCTCTCTTTCTGTTTTTCATCTGACCTAGTAACGCATTAACTTCTTTCTTTTCTTCTTTCATTTTACCATCTGACTTTCTTTTACTCATACATTCATTTTATTAATCATTTTTCCTTACTTTCTTTTTTCTAATATTTCATTCTTCCCTTGTCTTTCTTTCAAATATTTGTTTGCTTTTCTTTCTTTCATTTATACATTTCTTTCCTTCCCGCAACCATTTTCCTTCATTTCTTTCTTTCTTTCAAATATTCATTTCTTTCTTTCTTCCATTTTCTTTCTAGTGGTCGTTTCTTTTTTCTTTTTTCATTTTATCTTTCGTGTACGCGATTCTTTCATTCTTACTTTTTTCTTTCTTTCTTGTACGCGATACCTTCTCTCATTCTTCCTATCTTTCTTTCTTTTTTTTCTTTTTTTTTATCTTTCTTGTCCGTGATTTTTCTCTCAATTTTTCTTGCATTAGTTTCTTTTTTCTTTCTTTCTTTTACGCGATACCTTCTCTCATTCATCCTATCTTTCTTCATTCTTTCTTAATTTCTTTCATTCTTTCTTTCTTTTGTAATATTTCTTATTTATTTATTTCTACTAAATAGTAGCTTTCGTTGTTTCTTCTTCTCTTTCTAGTTCTTTATTCTTTCCATTCTCTCTCTCTCTCTCTCTCACTCTTTTCTTTCATTCTGTTACTTTGCTCTTTCTTTCTCTCTTTCATGATTTCTATCTTTTTAGTATCCGTTTTATTGTTTCTTGTAGTCCTTTCTTTTTTCCTAGTAACTGGCATTTTTTCGTTTTTTCCGTCTGTCTCATTCTCTATACTTTCTTTCTTTCCCATACTTTTTTATTCTTTTTTCTCGTTTGATCTTTCTTTCTTTTTTCTTTTTCTTTCTTTCTTTCTGAAAGTATTTTCTATTATTTATTGTTTTACATTTTCTTTCTCTCTTCCTCTATTTTAGTGAATCTTCAGTACACTTTCTTTCTTTCTTTCTTTCTTTTTTCTTTTTTTCTTTCTTTCCGAGATTATTTTTATCCAGATTTACTTAGCTATTTTCTTTCTTTCTTTGTTTATCTTGTCTAGTTTTTCTTAGCTATTTTCTTTATTTCTTCCTTTCCTTTCATTATTCATTGCTTTCTTTTTTCTATTCTTTCTTCCTTTGTTTCTTTCTTTCCGAAATTATTTTTTTCATCCAGATTTTCTTAACTATTTTCTTTGTTTGTTTGTTTCTTTCTTTCTTTCTTTCTTTCTTTGTAGTACTTAGTATCTTTCGTCTTTTTTCTTTCCCTATTTCAAGTGTTCCATTCTTTCTTTCTTTCTTTCTTTCTTTTCAACTTTCATATACTTTCTTCATTTTTTCCTCATTCACAGTCCTACAGCTTTTTATAGCTTTTCCAATTCGTTATCTGTCAACCTTTATTTCTCATTTATCTTCCTTCTAGTCTTAACTTCTCTGTTAATTACAACATGATTAATGACCAATAAAGTTAATAAGAACAATAACAACAACAGCAACAGCAGCAACAATAACAACAACAGCAATAACAAGAACAACCACAATAATAATAATAATAATAATAATAATGAGAAAATAGTCACGACACAATATATCAAAAGAAATGGTGAAATAATAATCAATGCAGAAAGAAAAACAATTTATATTTGTGTTGGTTCACTTCTCATAAGTTTATTTAATCTCATTGCATTCTCACACCAGCAGAATGATGAGATCAAGTGACAACAAGTTTCCTTAATAACTGATGTACTGTCTACTGTCTTCTACCAAATTTTGGTAATGCTGTCGTTTGAAAGATTGCGAGTCTTCCACAGTTAGCCATTCCTTTCTTTCCTTTTTCTCAGCCTTTTTTTGGAATGTTCCGAATACCTGACTGATAATGTATAACAGACTCGCAGAACATTTTTTTCTCAGTTTCTGTCAGTTGATTTCCAGATAGCCTTTGTTACCCACCTCTTTCAATGGGTCCTTTAATTATCGCAGCTGAGCGAGCTTGTCTCGGAGTCTGGGCTGTCCGCTTAGGCATGATGTTTCCGACTCAAGGAGTAGTTCTGCTGCTTTGATTAAGCGGCAAAAACCTCGCTTAGCAGTGCCCTACCTTGAGTGGCTCTTGGGTATTATTGTTAGACGAACGATAGCAAAGATAAATATTCCGTATTCCAAATGTTTGGAGACAGTTACCCGCGGCCAGCTTCTTCTCAAGAACTGACACTTTTGGGGACAAACTCACGCCAGGATGCTTTCCCGAACACTATAAAAGGATAACCTTTTCCAGCCAAGGATGAATTGTTATCTATCCAAGTTATCCTCACGATCTTCACTTCCAAACATCCCATTCATCAAAACCGTTTACTATTTGTTGTGACCAAGTAATTCGTTAAGGAATAACAAAACAAGAGGTTGCAGATAAATGGCGTATTGAACAAAAAATACACCAGAAGTGGGTTACACGACTAAACACGAGTGTCTGTCGGCTGACAAGTGTTCAGTCTATATCACTGTTATATATAGCAGCCCCCGCCATGAGCGTACATGTGGCACAAGGCCGAGTTTAAAATGGGTCCTTCGAGCCTACGAGCTCGGACGAAAAATCCCTGTTGAACCCGCATAAACGGGTTCTGGTCTGTCTACCTCCCCGAACGAGACACTGCCCTTCGGCACAGCCTCGTCCGGATTCCTCTCTGCCCAAGGCAGAGAGTTTGACAGAAGCTGCGAACAGTCACAGCGGCCGAAGAACAGTCTATATCACTGTTATATTCTCCACGTGAGGCGTATGTGGCACAAGGCCGGGTTTATCGTGGGTTCTCCGAACCCGTAGGCTCGGCCAAAAATATTCCCTTGGAACCCGTATAAACGGGTTCTGGGCCTGTCTATCTCCCCGGATGAAAGCTTGCACTTCGGCAAAGCTTCGTCCGGGTTCCTCTCCGTCGAGGCGGAGAGTTTGACATCAATAAACGGTTTAGCAGCGTTCTCCGAGGCTTACTTTCCTACTACTTTATAGTAAGTGGAAGATTCCACAATAGCCTCATGAGAGAGCGGACACTACAGCACTATTTTTAGTAGACCTTGAACTTTTATAGGTTTAATTCCTTTCAACAGATATGGATATAATTCCATATTTTATACATTGCTTTCAAGGCTACTTACTCTACGACAATAATTCTCAAACACCCAAGATGGCGCTGGGTGCTCAGGGAGTTAGTGGTTTTAAAACCCTTTCAGTACACTAATGTGATTTTACAGTTCGTGCATTGATTCATAAAATTCCTCGTTCTACATACTTTCCCTATCAGTTCTAATGACCCCAGGCCACCCTATCATTAACGGGTCTTTGAATTCGGAAATTTATTTCTCATAGACTACTTTTATAATCAAGTTTATTAAAATTTCAGTCTGCCCTATTATTTACGGGGAAATTGAATTTATAGTTTCCTTTCTCCTGGTGTGCTTCCCCTACCAAAGTTAAAGAACACAGTCTACCCTATTATTAACCGGGATTTGAATTAAAGTATCCTCCTCCTAGGGTGGTTTCATAACCAAAGCTGACAATTTATCCGGCTCTTATTTGCAGTGATGTAAATTCAGAGATTGTTTCTTTCCAGCCTGCTAGTCCTACTAAGCCTAAAGTAACCAGTCCGGTTATCTATTTAAGCATTTACTAGGGAAAGATAGATTCATGCCTTCTTTATCATTTACAAAGATTTTTGTTCAAAGTGGTCCATATACTAGACTGGCTACAACCCAAGGGAGGAGTGCCTAGTCAACATTTCTATTTTACGTACAGCGTGAGGAGGATGTGTCCATGCTTTTTCCGAGGTCATCAATGTGAAGTCAACGGAATCGATTGAAATTTGAACTCGGATCGCGGAAATTTGAACTTAGCACGCTGATAATTCTCTTATATGATTGATTGCCTCGTCTTTATTTCCGCAACGACTGTATTTATTTTTTCTTACAGAGAAGTATTTATTGACGATGACAAATAAAGATCGCTGATGCAAACTGTTCAAGTTGTTAAAATATAATCGATCAAGCAGTGTTTTCGTTGAATCGATACAATCGTTTTAAAATTTTAATTACCGCTTAAGCTCTAAGTTTTTTTTCACGTTCAACATAATTCTTGCCTATTGTCACTAGTTTTTCTATTTTGATATTCTGCTAAATCTCAATTCTTAAGATAATGATTGACTAACCTCATGGCAAGTCCTACGACAATAAAATATACGTCCAATTTCCCCTGTCGTATCCTTAAATATTTGAATTAACGACTTCAAAAAAAATATTGCAATAACAAGTTAAATCATACATTTTAGATGCATCAAGGGTGGTCTTCTCTGATGCACTGTTCTCATCGCCGATTTCGACAATAACTGAACAATACTAAATAGAAATAAGAACCTGACGGGGTAGACTGATCTCGTTCCACTGCTCATTTCTAGGGATATCATCTAGTGGTTTTGAGATCAATCCCTGGGTTGGGCAGTGTGTACTTGCATTCAGTGGAAACGGGCGAGCAATAACTGAACAATACGAAATAGAAATAAGAACCAGACGGGGTAGACTGATCTCGTTCTACTGCTCATGTCTAGGGATAACATCTAGTGGTTTTGAGATCAATCCTTGGGTCGGGCAGTGTGTACCCGCAATCAGTGGAAACGGACGAGAAATAACTGAACAATACTAAATAGAAATAAAAACCAGACGTTATCTGTTATCTGAATTCTCGTTCTTTTACTGTTCTCTAATCTCAATAGTATATTTTGATCATATTCTCTAACACGCATTAATCCCTTGTGTTTTAGTGGCATTACTGCCATCTTGGGATGAAATGACTTAAATATATTTATTATTAGTAGCCAAATAAACTGATCAATAATAATGTTTTGATTCATATGTAGAAAGTATGAATTTGATGTAGACGAGAAAGCGTACCGCCACAAGCCAGAGAATGTGATCGAAAACGACCAAGTCAAGATATTGTGGGATTTCAAAATCTAGATAGATAGATAGATCTCTTAGACTGGAAGTAAAGACTACAAACAATCATTTTCTATCCAAATAACGAAGACCAAACATGATGTATTTTGGTATTAACATTAATACAAGCAACAATAGCAATAGTAGTAATAACATTAATTAAAGAGTCTGTGTAATTGTAGAAATAAAAAGAATGGCCACTTCAAAACAGATGCTTAATCAGTAATGTAATATATAAAGCTGCATTGCAATTTCAAAAAATAATAGGTTTTATTTTTTATTCTGAAACATTTTATTACTTTAAACATTATTTGAATAAATAAATAAATACTTTTTAAAATAAATCAGCGCCTCTTCTCAAATACGGGTATCGCTAAAAATGAACCTACATTATATAATATTTTTCTAATACAGAAAAACACTGATATGGGAGCAACAGGAAAAAACTAAAGGAAAATATAATCTTAAAATATCTAAACTAACGGTTTTCTCAAATTAAGGATGAAATTGAAATAGACGAGAAAGGGTACCGCCACAAGCCAGAGAATATCATCAAAAACGACCAAATCAAGATATTGTGGGATTTCAAAATCTATATATATATATATATAGATAGATAGATAAATAGATAGATAGATATGAACAGACATATGGGAATACAAATTTTACGACTTATCAACATTATTTAACTTTAAAACTGATGACTTTTTTGAGATAATAATGATTTTCCGATAAAAATTTAATCCCTAGCTGGAAGGAGGAGAGGTGGGTTCATACCTTTCCCAACGATATTTGCACTTAAGGGAATATAACGAACTTGACTGGAATTCGAACCCGGCACTCCTATTTTTAATTCCAAGCTGTTATGCATTACACCACCTTCACATCCAAGCTTACAGTACCTGATATTCTCGAGGATTTGCCCGTTTAGGTACTGACCCGGCTCAACGTTGCTTAACTTCGTTTGATCGTACGGGAACCGATGTTATCATCGTGATGTGGCCGTAAGCAATAAACGCAAGTGACGCAATGCCGCCGATTCATGGATTTTTTGAGAGGCACACCAAAGCTATTAAGACAAAAGTTTCATGGGATTGGTTGACGAAAGGCGAATTAGAACACGAGACAAAACGTCTCCTGGTAACCACTCAAGAGAAAACGATGGATACTAATTCTGTGCGGGAGAACATCTATAACCAAATGGATTCGAACAAGTGCAGGCTGTGTGGCATGGAGCAGGGACATGTAACCCACACAATTCGCGCTTGTCGAATGCGTGCGTAGAAAAGAGACAAAGTGATAAAAAGATAAAAATGGCCGCCCATCTGTATTTGGTCCTATGTGGACAGGATGAAGTTGAAGTCGATGAGAATTGGTACCGCCACAAGCCAGAGAAGCTGATCAAAAAAGACCAAGCCAAGATCTTGTGGGATTTCAAAATCCAAATAGATAGATAGATAGATAGATAGATATCCATAACTACAAACAAATATATAATGAAATGAAGTGAACTGCATAAACAGCGAGTTAATTATCTAGCAAGTTTTCTATGGGTTTGAGGTCAGGAGATTGGGGCGGCCATCTCATAACACTCATCTGCTTCTCATCAAAGTATTCCTTCATCAATTTTAATTTGTGACAGGGAGCATTATCCTGCATAAAAATGAGCTTGGTGTGGTCGATTTGCACCCTTTCAGCAGAAGGGAGCAGACAAGACTCTAAAATTCTCTTGTACTGCTCGCTCCTGAGGGTCTTTTCAATAGGTTTTAAGAAACCAGTTCCATGGAAAAAAAAGCATTCTCAGAACATTATACGGAACGGATGCTTGACAGTACTTACTGCTAAATTCAAAGAGCTTTCAAAGCTCTTTCTTCGGATTTTAGATCGCTTATCCTTTGAATTTAGCTCAACTTTCGTTTCATCGGAGATGAGAACATTTAGTAAAAAAAAATCAGATGAGTCACTTTTATCATATATATATATATATAAGAACGCTTACGGAGAAAAGAGACAGACTATAAAATGATAAAAATGGCTGCCCATCTGTATTGGGTCCTATGTCGATGAGAATTGGTACCACCACAAGCCAGAGAAGGTGATCAAAAAAGACAAAGTCAAGATCATTTTATGGGTTTTCACCATCCAAACAAATTGCTTCCTGTAGGCCACCAAAACCAGACGCCATCATCGTTGAAAAAGAAATAAAGAAATTTCGTTCTTATCGAAATGGCTGTGCCTGTTGATCATAATATCAAAGTTAAAAAAATTAACAAGGTTAAGAAATGCATCGACCTCCGGATTGAATCGTTTAAAATGTGGCATATCCAGGCCACAACTGTCGCAGTTATCACTGGGTGAATGTGGTCTATAGCATCGAACATAATGTCCCACATTATGAAAATCGGAATAATTCCTTTAAGCCATCGCTTCAGAAGTTTTTTTTTTAAATCCTCTGCGAAAGATGCTATCTGTTGGATGTCGTACGACATGCTGTAGAACACCCATAATGCAATGGAAGATATCCGGTTGAAAACGAAAAAAGCGCGCGGAAGAAGAAAATATAATAATAATAATAATAATAATAATAATAATAATAATAATAATAATAATAATAATAATGATCAGCAACTCCAGTTGTAGTTGGAGCCCTCGGATTGATTGAAAAAAAAACCCAGATCCATTGAAAGGAATCCTGGTAGCCCATGCCTTAAAGAAATAAAAAAATATGTATTCACAAGAACAGACTACATCTTAAGAAGGTCTTTATCTTTGAAAATGTGTGTGATCTTAGGTTTTTCTTTTTCCACAAGAAATGCTCAGTGTAATACGCCATGATGCTAACTATGACCTTAGGTCTCTGGTCAGGAGCGGGAAAGAAGTGTGTGTGCACCAGAAACCAAAGGAAATAAAATAATAATAATAATAACAAGAACAATAATGATAATAATAATAACAATAATAATGATAACAATAATAATGATATAATAATAATAACAATAATAATAATTGCTATACTAATAACAATAATAATACTAATAGCAATAATAATAACAATAATAATAATAATGACAACAATAATAATAACAATAATAACAATTATAATAACAACAATTATAATAACAACAATAATAATAACAATAATAATAACAATAATAATAATAACAATAATAATAACAATAATAAAAATAACAACAATAATAATAATAATGACAACCATAATAATAACAATAATAACAATTATAATAACAACAATAATAATAATAATATTAAGAATAACAATAATAAAAATAACAATATATATTAATAATAACAACAATAATAATAATAATAATAACAACAACAATAATAACGGCAATAATAATAAGAATAACAATAATAATAATAATAACAATAATAATGTTAACAATAATAATGTTATAATAATAATAACAATAATAATAATAACAATAATAATAATTGCTATACTAATAACAATAATAATACTAATAGCAATAATAATAACAATAGTAACAATTATAATAACAACAATAATAATAACAATAATAATACCAATAATAATAATAACAATAATAATAATAACAATAATAATAATAACAATAATAATAACAATAATAATAATAACAACAATAATAATATTAAGAATAACAATAATAAAAATAACAATAATATTAATAATAACAACAATAATAATAATAATAATAATAACAACAACAATAATAATGGCAATAATAATAATAAGAATAACAATAATAATAATAATAACAATAATAATAATAATAACAACAACAACAATAATAATAATAATAATAATAAAGATGTTGATGATGTAAGTAGACAGACGTAATGTCGATACATCGTTAAACACTGTATTTTCTTTTTTTTTCTTTTCTTACTTCGATCTCTTCGCCAATTACAAAGAATAATATCATTGTAAATCGAAGGGGTGTTGGAATTTGAAACACTCCAAACTAATTTCTGTTATGATACTGAGGAAAGTGCTGGATATTTGAGGAGACATGCTGTTTCTCGGTATCCAGCGATATCAGACATTTGGTGTGAACATAAAAATCTTTGAAATAATAATGAGGAGGAGGACAAAATCAAAACGCGGGAAAAAGTTGTCAGAAATTCGCATTAGTCACAATCAGGTAGAAGGGCCCAATCTTTCTTCACACTCGGAAATCCGCAGTGGGGGTGTTGTTTCTTGTCTAATGACAAATTAATTCAGTTTTGACCCAGCCTTGTTCGCCTTGTTTATTTTTAATTTTGTTTTCGATTCCTGTAAAGTGCTTCGTCGAATCGGAATCAGCTTAAAAATTCATGACATCTTTTCAGGTTCGCCGTGTTGATTGGCTGACATTTCTTTTAAGTTCGTTTTATCTTTAAATGCTGAGAGATTTTTCTAGAAGAAAGGATAAATCCTTGGATTTAAAAGAGGAAGCCGGCAAATAAGTCAAATTCTTCAGTTCTTTTATGTCTTTTTTCTTCTTCTTTTTTTTCATCCATTAATTTCTTTCCTTCTGTTTTTTTCTCTCTTTTGAACCGACTCCTTCTTTTCTTGATTTGACTTTCTTTTACTTCAATCTATGCTTCTTTCTTCCTCTTCCTTTTAATTCCTTCTTTCTTTATTTACAATATTTACATTATTCGGACTGGTATCCTCATCTTCAATGCCATATTCAAAACGTTTCGGCCGTTGTAACCACTGCCTTCTTCAGGATCTGCCTATATCTCAGAGATGAGGTATAGTAATTATTTACATTATTCGGGCTGTTATCCTCATCTTTATTGTCATTCTCACAACGTTTCGACTGTTGTACGCTCCGGCCTTCTACAGGGTCTGTCTATATTTCTGAGATGAGGTATTGTAATCATTTACACTATTTAAATTGTTCGGACGGTTGTCCTCATCTTGGTTGCCATATACCCAGCGTTTCGGCCGTTGAACGCTCCGGCTTTCTTCAGGATCTGTTTATATTTCTGAGAGGAGGTATTGCATTTATTTATATTATTTATATTGTTCGGACTGTTGTTCTCATTTTCATTGTCACATTGACAACGTTTCGGCCGTTGTACTCTCTGACCTTCTTCAGGCAATGAAGATAACAGACCGAATAATTTAAATAATGTAAGTAAAAAAATAATAAAAATCTCTAGATTTTATGATTTTAAGCGCACTGCTCAACTGACAAATAGGTTTCATCATTTGACAATTGAATTGGCTAGATGTAACCGTAAGTTTTATGCTAACAGTTTCTTCTCTCGCATATGCTATAGTTATAGTTTTCTTAACAGCTAGGATTTAGCACAATCTGAGTAATTTCGATTTTACCCCAAGGTTTAAAGTGGATGACAAATGTTAACTAAATTTTGCAGTTGTTTGTTCGGATACTGTCTGTTAATCTTGGAACAAGATATTTTTCTGGGGTGTTATCCTCATCTCCATTGCCAAATTCACAAAGTTTCCGGCCTTCTTCAGGTGACTGGAATTTCGAACCGGACCCTTTATTTTGTCTACCGAGTTAAATTGTTCTAATTCCACGTACCATACCTCTTCCGGATGTCTCAGTTATTTCCGTTTAACTCAACTCTCCAAGTTTTTTGAATCACCACTGCTGTAGCCTGGTACTGAATTCCCAACTCTTTGGGCCCAGTCATTGGATCTAGCCAACGCCTTTTTCCACTCGGCCATGTCCCCTTGAAAACATCTGCGTATGAATTTCCTGAACTTATAAACCTAATGTCTCAGCAAACCTTTTCACGAGTACTTATACTGCATTTTTCCCGTCATTATTATTGCATATTTTTTACCCGAACTTATATTGCAATTTTGTATTGTTATTTATTGCTTTTCTCAGGCACTACTTATTAGTGGTTCCCATATTGTATTCAAAGGGTCGGAGTGTACAACGTTGTGACTGTGGTAATGACGATGAGTATAATAGTCCGAATAATGTAAATAATGCAATTAATCATAATGCCTCATCTCACAGATCCATTCACCTGAAGGAGGCCGGAATGTACAACGACTGAAACGTTGTGAATAAGGCAATGAAGATGAGGATAACAGTACGAATAATGTAAATAATGCAGGTAATCATAATACCACATCTCAGAGATACATTCACCTGAAGAAGGCCGGAGCGTACAACGACTGAAACGTTGTGAATAAGGCAATGAAGATGAGGATAACAGTCCGAATAATGTAAATAATGCAAGTAATCATAATGCCTCATGTCAGAGATCCATTCACCTGAAGAAAGCCGGAGCGTAAAACGGCCGAAACATTGTGAATATGGCAATGAAGATGAGGATAAGTGTTCTAATAATGTAAATAATGTATATAATTATAATACCTCATCTCAGAGATCCAATCACCTGAAGAAGGCCGGGGCGTACAACGGCTGAAACGTTGTGAATATGGCAATGAAGATGAGGATAACAGTCCGAATAATGTAAATAACATAATAATCGTAATACATCATCTCAGAGATATAGAGAGATATTGCTTCATCCTTCTTTTTTTCGTCTTCACTCTCTTTTCTTTAATTGTATTGATTCTTTTTTTTTCTTTCTTTTTTGCGAGGTGGTAGTACTTGTCAGGGTCCCAGCTCTAGGAAAATAATGTCTTGATTTTTGTTTTGTGGTTACCAAAGTCCAGAAATACATTATGGTAAAAATCAGCCGTAATATATTTTTTATACAAACATGACAATTGATACAGCATTAAACTATAAATATACATTTTTCATATTAAAATGACCAGCATTACATTTATCTCCAAACTATATATATAAACATTGCCCTGAAAGAGTCTGTCTATATTTCTGAGATGAGGTATTATGTACAGTATTTACATTAGTCGGATTATTGTCCTCATCTTTGTCGCCATATTTGTCACAACGTTTCGGCCGTTGTACGCTCCGGCCTTCTTCAGGTGGTTGGAATTTCGAACAGAACCCTTTATTTCGATCACTGGGGTAGACTGTTCTAGTTCCACGTGCCATGTTTGATGGATCTCAGTTATCAGTTATCTCCTGCTAGATCCAGTGACAGACCCCAAAGAGTGTGAGTTCAATACCCGGTTAAGGCAGTGGATAACTTTCAGAGAGAGAATTAGCAGGAGATAACTGATAACTGACATCCATCAAACATGGCACGTGGAACTAGAACAGTCTACCCCAGTGATCGAAATAAAGGGTTCAGTTCGAAATTCCAACCACCTGAAGAAGGCCGGAGCGTACAACGGCCGAAACGTTATGACAAATATGGCGACAAAGATGAGCACAGTAGTCCGACTAATGTAAATATTGCCCTGAAAGTATACAATTATGTAAAAAAGTACCAGACTGCATGAATTTTAGCGTGCTTCTAGGCTGGTATCACGGTCCCACCCTGTCACTGTCGAAACCGTTAAATGTAACCGTCTCTTCTACTCCAATAGTTTCATGTTTCGTACCTCTCGCCTGTGGAACTCCCTTCCATTTTCCTGTTTCCCTGATAGCTATGATCTCCAACTATTCAAATGTAATGTCAATCGACGTCTCCAGATGTCGATTGACATTACATTCCCTGTTCTCTTCATCCTTTTCTCCATCACGCGTCTTTACTCTCGCCCCCCTCTCTGTAAACCCTTACGTGCTAGTGGCATCCCACCTAGCTTGGGGTGAAATGCTTAAAAAAAATATCTAGTTTAAGACTTTAAAATGCGTACGGAGATCTAGATTTAGCATTAAATAACCCATAGAGGTGTTGTTATACCGCAAAACAAAAAAGCCAACCAAACAACCTTCTATTTCGGATTTATTTTTTCATTACGTTTTTTTCATAGGTTTTCCTTTTCGATTTACTTTCTTGGTCGTGTGCTTACTTCCTACATTTTCAACTTTGATTTGGACTTCTTGACCAGTTTCTGGCAAAGCCTATACTTCATCTATATAATAAATTCGAATGTCAGTGTGTTAAACATTTTCAAATAAAGGGACACAACTCGCTTTCATAATCACATCTTTTTCATCTATATCATAAATGCGAATGCCAGTGTGTCACCGTGTCACACATTTTCAATTAAAGGGACACAACTATCTTTCATTATCTCATCTATTTCATCTATATAATAAATGCGAATGCCAGTGTGTCACCGTGTCACACATTTTCAATTAAAGGCACACAACTGTCTTTCATTATCTCATCTATTTCATCTATATAATAAATGCGAATGTCAGTGTGTCACCGTGTCACACTTTTTCAATTAAAGGGACACAACTGTCTTTCTTTTATCTCATCTTTTTCATCTATATAATAAATGCGAATGTCAGTGTGTCACCGTGTCACACTTTTTCAATTAAAGGCACACAGCTGTCTTTCGTTTATCTCATCTTTTTCATCTATATAATAAATGCGAATGTCAGTGTGTCACCGTGTCACACTTTTTCAATTAAAGGGACACAACTGTCTTTCGTTTATCTCATCTTTTTCATCTATATAATAAATGCGAATGTCAGTGTGTCACCGTGTCACACTTTTTCAATTAAAGGGACACAACTGTCTTTCATTATCTCATAGTTCATGTTACAGAAATTTAGACTACCAATTTTTCATTACTACAATTGTTTTGGGTGATATTTTTATAACTTGGAAATAAATTTGGGATGAATGCAAATTAACTATGAAATCCAGCGAAAGCTACCCATGAAATCAAAACAATTGTTTGTACGGAAAGTAAGGACCTACGTACATGAGTCTTTAAATCATGTGGCGGCAGAAGGATTATCGTTGAACTTCTAAAAGTTAACCTTAAATTTGCGCATTGCTTAAATGTAGCCATCCATTTTGAGTTTTTCTATTGTATATTGTTGCCTATTGCATACGGCAGCTGTATGTCTCGCAAAAAGAAATCTCTGCCAACAGAGGACCAGACTGCAATCAAAAGAGCCAAGTCTGCAGTTAAGAAAAGAAAGTCCAGTGAAAATGAGAACGCAGATCCAACGGCAGCCAGGAGAGAATCGAATGCTGAGAATATGCAAAGACTTAGCGACTCTGAAACTCCTGAACAAGCCGAAAGCTCAATGAAGGGACCTGCGTAGGGCTAGATGAAATAAGGCGACTTTTAAGCTCATTCTTAATATTTTTCTTTGTTGGGTTATTTTGTGTACGTATATACTAGTGAGCAAACCAAAATGAGCTGACTCATTTTATAGTACACCCATAGAAGGTTAACCAATCAGAAGACTTGAAATATTCGACCCGATGTGTATAAAGGCGGCCATTTCGTTTTCTTTTCTTGTCGGAATATCCGCTGCTAACCTGTCAGCTGAGGAGACCTGCAGAACTACGCTTTCCTACTCTCTCCAAATATCCACTGCCAACCTCTGATATGGAAGACCTTAAGAATTCCTGAATAGCTGCTACTAGACATTGGTGCTGTTACATTGAACAAATTACTTCCTACGTCGGATTGCTACATTCAAACTACATTAAACATGTATTACATTCTTGACTCTTTTTTCGGCTTTTATTCTTTATGTTTAATCATTTGTGATCGTCTATCTGAACAAGTAAGTCATTCTTTCTTTCTTTCTTTAAGTTTCGACTTGATTCGTTTGTTCATTGTCGTACTTGATTCACTCCAGGAAATATCAGATTGTCTGTATCGAATTTAATGTCAATACGCACCCTTTTTTTTTTCTAAAAGAAGTTGATCTGTGGTGGCATAAATATCTCCTGTGCTCACCCTAAGAGATACCAAACGAGACTTTATACTATGTAAGTAAATAGAAAAGCGAAACCTAAGTTTTAAAATGAATTTTTAAAAATTGAGAAATCTTTCTGGAAGCCTTTATTTTAGTTTTAATTTCAATGTAATAGATTAAATTTAATATTTCCAAAGAGCAAATTACTTTTCTTTACTTCAATACTAATTTAAATTGACTGGAAGGAGTTTTCATTTTGAAATTACTAATATCAGCAATGTTTGGTTCGGAGAACTAAATATCTGGACACTCAGATGTCAAAAAAGATGGAGTTCTCTCTCCCTCTCCCCCCCACACACACATATATATATATATATATATATATATATATATATAGAGAGAGAGAGAGAGAGAGAGAGATGTGTGTGTATACATTGAGTTCAACACGCCTCTGCGTGTTCATCTCAATATCCTTTCATTTATATATATATATATATATATATATATATATATATATAGTCAAACCTAATGAGCCAGACACACCTACCAAGGTTTCACTTAGGCAGATCGTCAGGGTCGGCTTGACTAGGTTTGCTCTACGCTTGTATTGAGCTCTTTAGTTAGTTGTTTACTCGTATCGGGGTTTTTTCTTTGGGCCTTGAACCTGTATCTGTGCGATTATTTTCGACAGACTTTCATGTTCCTGGCTCTTTCTTTTTTTAAAACCTTCTTTTCCTTCGTGATTGATTTGGCTGTTGTTAAATCAAGAGTTCGAAGGTTTTTCGACACGAGTATAGTTACCTATATTTATATTTATATATATATATATATATATATATATATATATATATATATTTAATTTACAAAAAACTAGGTAATCCGTATGGGTAGACCCAAGGAGGATAAAATCCAGAGAGCTCAATGGAAATCAGAGCTAATAATTTAAATAGAATCAGACGACTTTAAAATTCCATATAATGAATTATTTAACCACAGCCCTTTTAAAGTAAAATCTGATGATCCGCGGTCCTTTAAAAGGACTGTGGTGAAATAATTAATTATATGGAACTTTAAAGTGGTCTGTTTTTATCTATCTATCTATCTATATATATATATATATATATATATATATATATATATATATATATATATATATATAGTTATAAGTTGTGCAATATTTTATGCGATAAAGTGCTCAATATCAGAGATAGAGCGTATGCAAATATAAAAGTGAAGATTGAAATCAACACTCAGAGACTGTTTCATGCTAGACGCAATCATCAGGCCGAGAGTGTTGGCTTTTTTTCTCGACTATTTTATATATGGATCAGTGGTGCATTGTGGGTAGTCCATTTCTAACGGTTATTTGGGCGGGAGTGGTTTATTTATTTTGAATAATTTATTTTACTTGTTTTTTTAATTTATTTCTATTTTATATATTTTATTTATTCTTTTCGGTTTTCTATTTTTTTTAGTAACGTAGTAAAAACGAGTTCTGATCGTTTATTTAGTAGTTTGTTTTGGTCTTTGAAAGAAATTACAGCTATTTTTCATCCAAATTTCGGAGTGCTTGTTGTAGTCTATTCTAACAGTTTTTTTGGCGGGAATTGTTTGTTAATTTGTTTATTATTTACTTAATTAATTTTTTTTATTTGCATTGATTATTCTTTTACTTGTTTTTTTTTCTTATTTACTTTTTATTCTTATTCATTTTTTTCAGTCTATCCTAACGCTTGTTAATGCGAGGGCGGTTTGTTACTTTGTTTATTATTTGCTTGAATTAATATATTTCACTTGTTTTATTTTTATTATATTTATTTTTATTTATTTTTTCAGTTTTCGATTTTCAAAGTATGTAGTAAAAATCTGTTTACATGTCTTCATTTTGAAATGAGATCTTTTGTTTTGTTCTGGGAAGGTAATAATAGCTAATTTTTCCTTCAAGCGAAGTTTGCAGTTTTGGGATTGATTGTTGAAGGCTGGTGTTCTTTTCCTTATTTTCCATGATATTTTTGGTGTTGTTTGCGTTTTGTTTTTAATTTCCCAGATATACTTCGAAAGCATTATGCTGTTTGCATATTTACTATTTGTGAAAGATGTTTTGTGTGCATAGTTTCTTTGTTTCCAGGATCTTTCAGTTATACCTATGAGTAGTTTTTCTTCATTATCTGGTGATTTTACCGTGGCTTAGTATATTATGTTGTTTTCTAAGCAATTACCGTTTAACATACATTCTTTATTCTGCAGTTACGCGGAGTTTTATTTTGTTCGGTTGTTTTTTTGATAGTTTTCCTTTGTGCTTTTTTATTTTTTGTGCCATGTTCTCAGTGCGACCGTAGTTGATTTTTTGATATTTTTTGTTGTTGAATATTTTGTGTAGGGTATTTGATTCCGGGAAGCGTTTGTTTAAGAGTTCGAAGAATATTTTTTCTACGTATGTTTTTAAGTTTTTGCTGCAGGGATGGTGAAACCATGTGATGTTTCTCTTGCTGTTGGCTATTTTTGTGCTCTGTGGTGTGTATGTGAGTGCTGCCAGGAATCCACATCTTTTAGGGCTGTTTCGTATTCTTTCTTAGCTTTGTTAAATATGGTTTCAATTGTCGGAAAGCCTGCGTTTAATTGATATTGGTATCTGTTCGATTATAGATGATTGGAAGAGATGTGTATATATAGGGGTTTATCATTGGGTTTTCTGTATGGTTTATAAGTACCTTTTCTTAGGTTGAAGGTAACATTTAGTATATATATATATATATATATATATATATATATATATATATATATATATATATATGTATATATATATATATATTTAAATGTTAATATATGCATATATTATTTATATATTATATATGCGCAGTACTTATTGAAAGGCGCTCAATATTAGTGATAGAGCTAACATATTTAGTTTGATCGATGTGAGTTTGTGACCCTGGGTTTCCCGCTATTTGTCGATCGCAAATAGCGTGAAACCCAGGATCACAAACTCACATCAATACAACTATATATATATATATATATATATATATATATATATATATATATATATATATATATTACACCGGGTATAAATGTAAATTGTCCAAATCGTGTAAAGGCAAAATTGTGTGACAGAGAGAGTTTGGGAAACACACAAACACACACACACACACACACATATATA
>OZ038509.1:48043104-48050604 GCA_964036315.1 Acanthosepion esculentum | reverse complement strand
GTTCGGACTGTTCTCCTCATTTTGGTTGCCATATTGACGACGTTTCGGCCGTTTTACGCCCCGATCATCTTCAGGATCTGTCTATATTTCAGAGATGAGGTATTGTAATTATTTACATTATTCGGACGGTTCTCCTCATTTTAGTTGCCATATTGACGACGTTTCGGACGTTTTACGCCCCGATCATCTTCCGGATCTGTTTACATTTCCGGGTTGAGGTATTTTAATTACATTGTTCGGACGGTTGTCCTCAACTTTATTATCATATTCCCGACGTTATACGTTGGAATTTCGAACCGAACCCTTTATTTCGTCTACTAGGTGAGATTGTTCTAGTTCCACGTGCCATGCCTTTTTGTGGATATCTCTGTTTCAGTTTATTTCCATTTAGTAACCCAATGGATGTTTTTTTGTTCACCTTTGCTCTGACCAGGTTTTGAACTGGCAATTTTTGGTTCAAGTCACTGGATTAACACTAACCGATGCTTTTATCCATTCCTCTATGTGTCTTTAGCTCAGTGGATAAAAGCGTTGCTTAGAAATTCCTTCGTATATCACCTGAAGTGCAGAGAATATAACGATGGAAACGTCGGCAATATAACAATAAAGATTGGGGAAAACAGCCCGAATAATGTAAATAGTGTAAATCGTTTTATAATTGTGCTTCGTTTCCTTGAAAATTTCTTCCAACAGACGAATTGTCGGAAAGAAAAAGACTGTTGCTTCTGCTTGATTATGATAAATGCATGTTTCCAGGAAGTGGCCATGTAATGTGTATTTTCTTTCGCTTTCACTACTGGCTGTTAACCGCCATTGTGGAGGTAGTTTGTTGTCTCTTATTCAATGATAACTAAAACAAAAGCTAGATGATCTTTAGCGTTTATATCGTCAAAGTTGCTCCTAAATAACACATTAGAAAATACTGGATTTTACAAGTCACAAGTGCCACTCAACGTATAGGTTTACTGAATGAGATATTAACATGTATATACAGGTATATATTTATAACAAATAGTTTAGCTATACGATATGAACCTGCGTCACCCAGGAGAGTTGGAAGCTATTGTCAAGCCCGACACTCACTAACCAACTTAGCCATAGGGAACAGTCGGTCAGGCGAGTCTAAATTTTGGGACTTTAAGCGAGATTTCTCTAGTTATAGATCTTTCAAAATTTTTCATATCGTCACAGTTTTGTATTCTAACGTAAACAAAGGTATATGTCTACAACGTGCGATGCGTAAATTGCCGCCATTTAATATTTTTAATTTCGCGCATGCGCGTTGTTTGTTCTTGATTTTGTCGACAGTATAGTAGGGTCAGTTGGGTACCTTCTGTCAGAAAAAAGAGACCCATGACGCATTTCACTCCGCCATAGATTTTGAAACGGCATGGTATTTGCGCCGGAAGCTCCAATACAAACCATTTCAGAGTGTTTGGGTGTCAATGTGAGAGCAGGGCAGACGATTCAGGGCAGACGATTCAGAAAGAGATGGATGAGTCTATTAGCGGTTAAGAAGGTGTTTGTAGAGATTACCAGTGATGACGACGTTATACATCCATTCATGTTCCAACAGGGCCTCAGACTCAACACCGATGCCTACATTTAAGTGACTTGATGACATATTGCTGTCCTTGATCAAGTGGGGGGCTGCTGGAAGAACCCATGTCTGAGAACAGGACTTTACGCCATGCCGCATAAACTGGTGAACCCTGTGATTGCCGTGAGACAATTTCTGAGGCCACATCTCCTTTTAGATCTGGCCAGCTCACTCCCCAGACTCCAACCCCCTTGATTATTATGTATGGAGAGCAATTGAGCGAGATATCAACAAAAAACTTGTAAGACCAAAGATGAACTGAAGGCAAGGATTATGGAAGCATTCACCAACTTAAAAAAAGTACCAGAAGAATTGCAGAAGATTTCTAAGTCTTCCGGAGGCCGTGGCTGAACGCAATAGCAATAGCGAATAAATGTACTCTTTAGTAGTTGAAGATATTTTTGGCGTAATTTTGGTGCATATATCTACTAGAATATTTGCGTAATTTAGACAGCAGTTTATCCATCGCACACTGTATGTGTATCATGTCTACCTAAAAGAGGATAGAGGAAATTAAGCTTACAAAGGTTTGACGGAAAGGTAACTGGATTTGAAGTGGTTTGACTTGTAGTCCTCTGGGAATCATCCAAAGACAAAAATCTCTTCCATAAAGTAGCTGCGTTTTCTGTGGGGAATGCTCTTCTTACAATAGTAATTCGCAGCTTTTGAATGCCATAGCAGGGGCGGGGCTCATAGTAGGGACAAGCTCATGGCTTCTTTTGTATATTCTGTGTCCCTTCGGGACGTGGCGCTCCACAATTTACTGTCATTCGTAGCTCTTAATAAATTTTCCGTTTTTGCCATTTCTCTTAAATCTTGTTTACTTTCATGTTCAAATGCAGTTTTAAGGCCTGGAGACTGTGTTCAAGCATTAAACAGACTGTCGTTATTAGATGTAGAATATTAGGTCCATATTTTATATGGGCAGTATGTCTGGCAGTCTACCTGGCGTGGATTCGGGTAGGTTCGGTATCAATTTCCCGATTGCTGTCTAAGTTAAATTCTAAGTGGCTGATTCCGATACGAACACTGTACCAGGGCTGAATAATACCAACGTACTTAGTGTTGTTTGAAATGGGTCTATAGTCAAATGAAGTAATTTTGGATTTTTTTGTTGTGTGATATATATATATATATATATATATATATATATATATGTGTGTGTGTGTGTGTGTGTGTGTGTGTGTGTGTGTGTGTGTGTGTGTATATAATTATTAAAAAAGGCATTGGTCAGATTTGAATTAGACCAGGAAAGAGTAATATTAAAAAGTGCTCAATATATGTATAAATAAAATAAAATAAAAATTTAAAATACAGTGCTTTTAAATTAAATTTCTCTTTTAAAATGTGTGCATTATGTCTATTGAATTGTGCGTGTATATATATATATATATATATATATATATATATATATATATATATATATATATATATATATATATATATATGTGTGTGTGTGTGTGTGTGTATATATATATATATATATATATATATATATATATGAAGAAATATAGACACGAGGGTCGGCTGAAAAGTTTATAGGCTGACCATAAAGGTGTCATGAAGGGGCAGTTAAAATTGCATGCATTAATTACAACTCTTCTTATTAATAACTGTGTTGTTTCTTTCCAGACACTAGGGTGGGCTGAAATAGGCTGAACATAAAGGTGTGATGATGGGGCCGTGAAATCTTGCATGCATTAATTACAACTCTTCTTATTAATAACTGCATTGTTTCTTTCCAGATACGAGGGTGGGCTGAAAAGTTTATAGGCTATCCAAGAAGGTGTGATGATAGGGCAGCGAAATTTTGCAGGCATTAATCTCAGGTCTTATTAATAAATGCAATATTTCTTTCCATGAACCACCCTGGGCAGAAAAGTTCATAGGCTGACTATGAAGGCATAACACTAGGGACGTGAAATCTTGCATGCATTAATTTCAAAACTTCTTATTAATAACAGATTTGTTTCTTTCCACCTACGAGGGTGGGCTGAACATTTTATATGTTTACTATGAAGGAATGATGCTAGAGTTGTGAAATCTTGCAATCATTAATTTCAACTCTTCTTATTAATAACTGCATTGTTTCTTTACAGGTACGAAGGTGGGCTGAAAAGTTCGTAGGCTGACGATGAAGGAATGATGCTAGAGCTGTGAAATCTTGCAATCATTAATTTCAACTCTTCTTATTAATAACTGCATTGTTTCTTTACAGGTACGAAGGTGGGCTGAAAAGTTCGTAGGCTGACTATGAAGGAATGATGCTAGAGCTGTGAAATCTTGCAATCATTAATTTCAACTCTTCTTATTAATAACTGCATTGTTTCTTTACAGGTACGAAGGTGGGCTGAAAAGTTCGTAGGCTGACTATGAAGGAATGATGCTAAGGCTCAAGGGTATTCATACTGACATGGTTATGGTTGAGCCAGTTACCCACCTCTTACTATCATCACCGAGCACATTTTGGGACCCGGAAAGAAATGAATATACACCAGAAAGCAAAGGAAATAATAATAATAATAATAATAATAATAATAATAATAATAATAATAATAATAATGTTAGCCTATGCCTTAAAGAAATACAAAAATACAGCTCACAGCTTACGAAGGGCTTTATCTATGTAAAGAATGTGTGAGCTTATGTTTAAAAACGTTCAATGGAAAATGTCATGAAGCCATTTCTAATCTTAGGTCTCTGGTTGGGATCCGGAAGGAAATGGGTATACAACAGAAATCAAAGGAAATACTACTACTACTACTACTACTACTACTACTACTACTAATAATAATAATAATAATAATAATAATAAGTTAATAAAATAAATATAAATATAAACAAAAAAAATAATACAAAAAATATGAAAAATAATATATACACATATTAAAAAAACACATATACACGCATTTACATATCCCCAATTACAAACATACAGGGTGTCCATAAAGTTCGTGTGCACTTTAAAAAATTTATAACTTTATTTGTATTTGCGAAAGAAATAATTAGTAAAAAGGATTAGAAAGAAGTAAATCTATATTTTTTTATGGTTTTATTGAAATTTTATTTAAGTTTCCACATGTCCTCCATCATTAGCAATACAAAGGGTTAATACGATTTTGCAGTTCACGGAAAACATTTGCCAACTGATTTACAGTAATGCCTGAAATCACATTAATTATTTTAGCTATACTTAAAACTAGGTACATTAAACTTTATAACATTTTTTACAGATTATTTCTATCGCAAATACAAATAAAGTTATAATTTTTTTAAAGTGCACACGAACTTTATGGACACCCTGTATAATTATAATTGAAACAGAAGTATATACGCATTTAATAAATAATTTTAAATATAATCCAAGCGTACATGTACGATGAAATATAATCATATATACAATATATATATGGCCCGATAATTGCATCTAGCATGAAACAGACTGTCGCCTCTAAGTGTTGACTTCTATGTTCACTTTATATTTACACACGCTCTATCTCTGATATTGAGTACTTTATCCCATAAATATAGCACATTTTAAGACTATATTTATTCATATATATATATATATATATATATATATATATACATATATTGAGAGAGAGAAAGAGAGGGGGATAGATAGATAGATAGATAGATAGATAGATAGATAGTTGACTGATTATATTTTAATATACCGAATATGAGAAATATTTAGTAGAGATTTTAAAACGTTGGTGCTTTTCTTGAAGTTTTTTTTTTTTTGTAAAGCAAACAAACAAAAATTAAGATATGCTTTTCCTATTGAAATCGGCCAAAATACGTTTTGGTAATTCGAAAATATTTTTTTCAAAATTGTAGTAAATCATGGTAGAATTTATTGCTTTTTTTTTTTTTTTTTAATAATAGAAATCTTTCATCTCCTTGTGCCTATGTCATATTTTAGAATTTATTTATTTTTTGTTTGTTTGTTTCTAATTTTCAGTTTTTCTTTTCTGTGAACCGAAAGTTAAAAAAAAAATATATAAAAAGTAGTTTTCAAGATTATCACAAAAATGTCGTCAGGATTCTTTAAATTCTAAATCATCGTTTCTGTTTCCTCTGTTGAGAAAAAGGAAACCGCATTAACTTCCGAGTTTTTTTGTTTGTTTGTTTTTTTTTTTGTTTATTTGTTTAATTTTTCTTTAAGAAAAAGTCATGCTTTTTTAAAAAATTCTTCCTTTATTTATTTAATAAGATTTTGTTTTTCAACTTTCATACATTTTTTTTCTTTCATTAATTTCTCGACCAGGACATGTAATTTCGTTCTTTCCAATAACGCTTCCCCTTTCTAAAAGCTTGATTTCGTTTTTTTCTTTTCTTTTATTCTGTGTTTATTTTCTTCTTCAATATTTTCCGCTTTTTATCATTTGTTTACATTTTTAATTGTAAAATTGCTGGTAAAACATGCCGTGATTTTAGTTCAAACTTTAAAAGTTTCACACCTTCACCAGGTTTCGTTTCGTTTCGTTTTGTTTCGTTTCAGCCGCTACGTCGATGATTTCAATATTTAAACATTTCTTCTGTTGCTGAAAAATATAACTTCATTTTATTCTCGACTTTACAGTAAACGTCTTTTTCTCTTCATGGTTTAAATAATTATATTTTTGAATTTCATTTTTTTCTAATTATTTTCTTGTTTCATCATTTTGCTAATATTTGAAATTATTATCAATTACAACATTAAAAACAAATAAGTCTTTCGTCGTGAAATTAAAATGAGCAAACTATTTACAAAAAAGCATCAATATATTCGATACTTTTGATTTTCTTCTCAATCCTCTTTATATCTATCTATCTATCTATCTATCTATCTATCTATCTATCTATCTATCTATCTATCTATCTCAGTCCGTTCATATCTATCTATCTATCTATCTATCTATCTATCTATCTATCTATCTATCTATCTATCTATCTATCTCAGTCCGTTCATATCTATCTATCTATCTATCTATCTATTTCAGTCCGTTCATATCTATCTATCTATCTATCTATCTATCTATCTATCTATCTATCTATCTATCTATCTATCTATCTATCTGTCTATCTATCTCAGTCCGTTCATATCTATCTATCTATCTATCTATCTATCTATCTATCTATCTATCTATCTATCTATCTATCTCTGCCTGTTCATTATCTATCTATCTATCTATCTATCTATCTATCTATCTATCTATCTATCTATCTATCTCAGTCCGTTCATATCTATCTATCTATCTATCTATCTATCTATCTATCTCAGTCCGTTCATATCTATCTATCTATCTATCTATCTATCTATCTCAGTCCGTTCATATCTATCTATCTATCTATCTATCTATCTATCTATCTATCTCAGTCCGTTCATATCTATCTATCTATCTATCTATCTATCTATCTATCTATCTATCTATCTATCTATCTCTGCCTGTTCATTATCTATCTATCTATCTATCTATCTATCTATCTATCTATCTATCTATCTCAGTCCGTTCATATCTATCTATCTATCTATCTATCTATCTATCTATCTATCTATCTATCTATCTATTTCAGTCCGTTCATATCTATCTATCTATCTATCTATCTATCTCAGTCCATTCATATCTATCTATCTATCTACTGTTTTCTTCTTAATATTATCATCACAAGAAATACTAGCGAAAATTTGACGGTCATCCTATTTTAATTGCTTTATCCCGAGTCTACGGCAATAAATTACATGTACAATTCCCCCGTTCTATCATTAAATACTTGAGCTCAACAACTTAAACAAAATATTTCTATAATAAGCCTGAGTATGAATGCAGGACATTATTTAAAGAAGTAAGAGGGTACAAATGAAAAGGTTTGGGAATGTCAAGATTTTAGATTTTATTAGAGCAGACGTTAAACAC
>OZ038509.1:47983104-48035604 GCA_964036315.1 Acanthosepion esculentum | reverse complement strand
AGTGTTCCAGACCTGCAAATCGCATTTCGGGTTCATCCTTTTACTGATTACCATTTATTCTGGGTTTTTTTTTTGGAAGTTTATGCTTAGTACCTTCTTCACACTCTCCGTCGCTACCTTCTGTAGGTAATTTTGTAGTTTCTTTTCCGGGCCTGCTATCAGTACTGTGTCATTTGCGTATCGTATGTTAAGATTGTGTCCGCCAATGTTAAATCCCGGTAGAGTTTCCAATTCTCTCATAATTGGCTTGCGGTATAGGTTGAACAAGTCTGGTGAGAAGACGCATCCTTGCCTTACACCCTTTTCTATTTTTGTATATTCACTGAACTCGTTCCCTATGAGCATGCATGCTGTTTGCTGCCAGTATAGGTTCTTGATTATTCTGATATTTTTCTCGAATATATCAAGGTCGCTGAGCAGTTCCAGAAGGTCCTTGTGGCGTACTTTGTCGAAGGCCTTTGCATAGTTAATAAAAGATAGATACACGTCGTTCTGAATTTGTAATTAAATTCACCAAACACAAATATATTTGTAAACGGGTGTAGGAAGATGGCCTTGTCTATATATAGGTTCTTGATTATTCTGATATCTTTCCCGAATATATCAAGGTTGCTGGGCAGTTCCAGAAGGTCCTTGTGGCGTACTTTGTCGAAGGCCTTTGCATAGTTAATAAAAGATAGATACACGTCGTTCTGAATTTGTAATTAAATTCACCAAACACAAATATATTTGTAAACGGGTGTAGGAAGATGGCCTTGTCTATATATAGGTTCTTGATTATTCTGATATCTTTCCCGAATATATCAAGGTTGCTGGGCAGTTCCAGAAGGTCCTTGTGGCGTACTTTGTCGAAGGCCTTTGCATAGTTAATAAAAGATAGATACACGTCGTTCTGAATTTGTAATTAAATTCACCAAACACAAATATATTTGTAAACGGGTGTAGGAAGATGGCCTTGTCTATATATAGGTTCTTGATTATTCTGATATCTTTCCCGAATATATCAAGGTTGCTGGGCAGTTCCAGAAGGTCCTTGTGGCGTACTTTGTCGAAGGCCTTTGCATAGTTAATAAAAGATAGATACACGTCGTTCTGAATTTGTAATTAAATTCACCAAACACAGATATATTTGTAAACGGGTGCAGGAAGATGGCCTTGTCTATATTATCAGAAATAGCACTCAACAGTCAGGAGATGAAGGGGAACGTTAGAGAAAGATGAGACAGCTGACGGGATTAAGTAGAGACAGACGGAGACACGTGTAAGAGTGGTATGGAGATTCAAGACAGAGTTCCGTAGCCAGTGGCAGATGTCCATGGACGTAAACTCCCATGCCATGCATGTGAACAGAGTCCTTTCTAAGGAGGAGAAGAAGATAGCCAAGAATCTAGAAATCAGAGGAAAGGACTGAAGAATTAACATTAATTTCACAGTGAGCTAGAATGTCCGAAGACTTTTCGAAGTGGAACAGTTCCACATTGAAGAAATTGGTACGACTACCACGAATATTGAGGTGCTTACGTGATTTTTGTTGAGCTAGTTTTGTTTTATATCATTGGTATTTTATAGTCATGGCGCTTTTTGCTTTTTTGGTAAGGAAATGTCTAGGGTAGTAGTAGCAGTCTAATGTATCATGTACAGGAAGAGAACTGGCAGAGACGGCAACATAGTGTAGCCTAGCGTTTGCCCCCCGGAGCTGCTTGCAGGGACACCCTTCCATGCGTGACATGGCAGTGCAAGAACCCGGATATTATGCAAATGTTGATAACAGCAGCCTCCCAAGACGCTACGTAAAAGATCGGGCTATTTTCTCCCAGTCGGGATCAGCAACCAGAAAATTGCCATATAAATTGATCTATAGCTTCAACAGAGTTCTTAACATTATTTCAAAACTAAAAGTATGAACGGTCATACGGCCATATCACGTTGAAACAATGGTTCTCGTACGATCAGCGAAGTTAAGCAACGTCGAGCCTCGTTAGAACCTAGATGGGTATCCGCTTGGGAATACCAGGTGCTGTAAGCTTGGTTGTATGGATTTGGCAATGGATAATGGCTCGGAATTGTTCGAATTCCAGTCGAGTTCATTACATTTAGTTACGTGCTAATGACATTGGGAAAAGGCATGAAACCATATCTTCCCACACCTCAGATAGTTGAACGTCTCTTTCAACTAAGCGGCTTCACACTGGGCGCTTTATCTCCGTACTGCTGAATTCCACGAATGGTTACCGGGTTTAGGTGTTTTTTGTTGACCAAGTTTAGAAACCTAAACATACTTAACTTTCCAATCCCCTCCTTTGATTTCTCGATATCTTTGTTTATAGTCATGATCTGTTATTTTTCTAAGGAAAGGCCTAGGTTACTAGTAGCAGTCGGTCGTCTATTGTAACATGTCCAGGAAGAGAATTGACGCAGACTGCAACATAGTGTGGCCTCGCGTTTACCCACCGGAGCTGCTTGCAGGGAAGCCTTCCATGCGGGATATTGCAGTGCAAGAACCCCGATATTATGCAACTGTTGATAAGAGCAGCCTCTCAAGACGCTACGTTGAAGTTCGGGCTCATGTTTGAAGATTGTAGGTGTTTGAGAAGCAGACAACCGGACGGAAGTTACATAGAATATAAAAGAAGGGGATTCAGGAAGACAGAACATAGTGATTGACGATACATTGAAATGTTTGAAGATTGTAGGAGTTTGAGAAGCAGACAACCGGACGGAAGTTACATAGAATATAAAAGAAGGGGATTCAGGAAGACAGAACATAGTGATTGACGATACATTGAAATGTTTGAAGACTGTAGGTGTTTGAGAAGCAGACAACCGGACGGAAGTTACATAGAATATAAAAGAAGGGGATTCAGGAAGACAGAACATAGTGATTGACGATACATTGAAATGTTTGAAGACTGTAGGTGTTTGAGAAGCAGACAACCGGACGGAAGTTACATAGAATATAAAAGAAGGGGATTCAGGAAGACAGAACATAGTGATTGACGATACATTGAAATGTTTGAAGATTGTAGGTGTTTGAGAAGCAGACAACCGGACGGAAGTTACATAGAATATAAAAGAAGGGGATTCAGGAAGACAGAACATAGTGATTGACGATACATTGAAATGTTTGAAGATTGTAAGTGTTTGAGAAGCAGACAACCGGACGGAAGTTACATAGAATATAAAAGAAGGGGATTCAGGAAGACAGAACATAGTGATTGACGATACATTGAAATGTTTGAAGATTGTAAGTGTTTGAGAAGCAGACAACCGGACGGAAGTTACATAGAATATAAAAGAAGGGGATTCAGGAAGACAGAACATAGTGATTGACGATACATTGAAATGTTTGAAGATTGTAAGTGTTTGAGAAGCAGACAACCGGACGGAAGTTACATAGAATATAAAAGAAGGGGATTCAGGAAGACAGAACATAGTGATTGACGATACATTGAAATGTTTGAAGATTGTAGGTGTTTGAGAAGCAGACAACCGGACGGAAGTTACATAGAATATAAAAGAAGGGGATTCAGGAAGACAGAACATAGTGATTGACGATACATTGAAATGTTTGAAGATTGTAAGTGTTTGAGAAGCAGACAACCGGACGGAAGTTACATAGAATATAAAAGAAGGGGATTCAGGAAGACAGAACATAGTGATTGACGATACATTTAAATGTTTGAAGATTGTAGGTGTTTGAGAAGCAGACAACCGGACGGAAGTTACATAGTATATAAAAGAAGGGGATTCAGGAAGACAGAACATAGTGATTGACGATACATTAAAATGTTTGAAGATTGTAGGTGTTTGAGAAGCAGACAACCGGACGGAAGTTACATAGTATATAAAAGAAGGGATTCAGGAAGACAGAACATAGTGATTGACGATACATTGAAATGTTTGAAGATTGTAGGTGTTTGAGAAGCAGACAAGGGGTATTCAGGAAGACAGAACATAGTGATGGACGAATACATTGAAATGTTTGAAGATTGTAGGTTGTTTGAGAAGCAGACGAAGATTGTAGGTGTTTGAGAAGCAGACAACCGGACGGAAGTTACATAGAATATAAAAGAAGGGGATTCAGGAAGACAGAACATAGTGATTGACGATACATTGAAATGTTTGAAGATTGTAAGTGTTTGAGAAGCAGACAACCGGACGGAAGTTACATAGAATATAAAAGAAGGGGATTCAGGAAGACAGAACATAGTGATTGACGATACATTGAAATGTTTGAAGATTGTAAGTGTTTGAGAAGCAGACAACCGGACGGAAGTTACATAGAATATAAAAGAAGGGGATTCAGGAAGACAGAACATAGTGATTGACGATACATTTAAATGTTTGAAGATTGTAGGTGTTTGAGAAGCAGACAACCGGACGGAAGTTACATAGAATAGAAAAGAAGGGGATTCAGGAAGACAGAACATAGTGATTGACGATACATTGAAATGTTTGAAGATTGTAGGTGTTTGAGAAGCAGACAACCGGACGGAAGTTACATAGAATATAAAAGAAGGGGATTCAGGAAGACAGAACATAGTGATTGACGATACATTGAAATGTTTGAAGATTGTAGGTGTTTGAGAAGCAGACAACCGGACGGAAGTTACATAGAATATAAAAGAAGGGGATTCAGGAAGACAGAACATAGTGATTGACGATACATTTAAATGTTTGAAGATTGTAGGTATTTGAGAAGCAGACAACCGGACGGAAGTTACATAGAATATAAAAGAAAGGGATTCAGGAAGACAGAACATAGTGATTGACGATACATTGAAATGTTTGAAGATTGTAGGTGTTTGAGAAGCAGACAACCGGACGGAAGTTACATAGAATATAAAAGAAGGGGATTCAGGAAGACAGAACATAGTGATTGACGATACATCGAAATGTTTGAAGATTGTAGGTGTTTGAGAAGCAGACAACCGGACGGAAGTTACATAGAATATAAAAGAAGGGGATTCAGGAAGACAGAACATAGTGATTGACGATACATCGAAATGTTTGAAGATTGTAGGTGTTTGAGAAGCAGACAACCGGACGGAAGTTACATAGAATATAAAAGAAGGGGATTCAGGAAGACAGAACATAGTGATTGACGATACATTTAAATGTTTGAAGATTGTAGGTGTTTGAGAAGCAGACAACCGGACGGAAGTTACATAGAATATAAAAGAAGGGGATTCAGGAAGACAGAACATAGTGAATGACGATACATTGAAATGTTTGAAGACTGTAGGTGTTTGAGAAGCAGACAACCGGACGGAAGTTACATAGAATATAAAAGAAGGGGATTCAGGAAGACAGAACATAGTGATTGACGATACATTGAAATGTTTGAAGATTGTAGGTGTTTGAGAAGCAGACAACCGGACGGAAGTTACATAGAATATAAAAGAAGGGGACTCAGGAAGACAGAACATAGTGATTGACGATACATTGAAATGTTTGAAGACTGTAGGTGTTTGAGAAGCAGACAACCGGACGGAAGTTACATAGAATATAAAAGAAGGGGATTCAGGAAGACAGAACATAATGATTGACGATACATTGAAATGTTTGAAGATTGTAGGTGTTTGAGAAGCAGACAACCGGACGGAAGTTACATAGAATATAAAAGAAGGGGATTCAGGAAGACAGAACATAGTGATTGACGATACATTGAAATGTTTGAAGATTGTAGGTGTTTGAGAAGCAGACAACCGGACAGAAGTTACATAGAATATAAAAGAAGGGGATTCAGGAAGACAGAACATAGTGATTGACGATACATTGAAATGTTTGAAGATTGTAGGTGTTTGAGAAGCAGACAACCGGACGGAAGTTACATAGAATATAAAAGAAGGGGATTCAGGAAGACAGAACATAGTGATTGACGATACATTGAAATGTTTGAAGATTGTAGGTGTTTGAGAAGCAGACAACCGGACGGAAGTTACATAGAATATAAAAGAAGGGGATTCAGGAAGACAGAACATAGTGATTGACGATACATTGAAATGTTTGAAGACTGTAGGTGTTTGAGAAGCAGACAACCGGACGGAAGTTACATAGAATATAAAAGAAGGGGATTCAGGAAGACAGAACATAGTGATTGAAGATACATTGAAATGTTTGAAGACTGTAGGTGTTTGAGAAACAGACAACCGGACGGAAGTTACATAGAATATAAAAGAAGGGGATTCAGGAAGACAGAACATAGTGATTGACGATACATTGAAATGTTTGAAGACTGTAGGTGTTTGAGAAGCAGACAACCGGACGGAAGTTACATAGAATATAAAAGAAGGGGATTCAGGAAGACAGAACATAGTGATTGACGATACATTGAAATGTTTGAAGATTGTAGGTGTTTGAGAAGCAGACAACCGGACGGAAGTTACATAGAATATAAAAGAAGGGGATTCAGGAAGACAGAACATAGTGATTGAAGATACATTGAAATGTTTGAAGACTGTAGGTGTTTGAGAAGCAGACAACCGGACGGAAGTTACATAGAATATAAAAGAAGGGGATTCAGGAAGACAGAACATAGTGATTGACGATACATTGAAATGTTTGAAGACTGTAGGTGTTTGAGAAGCAGACAACCGGACGGAAGTTACATAGAATATAAAAGAAGGGGATTCAGGAAGACAGAACATAGTGATTGACGATACATTGAAATGTTTGAAGATTGTAGGTGTTTGAGAAGCAGACAACCGGACGGAAGTTACATAGAATATAAAAGAAGGGGATTCAGGAAGACAGAACATAGTGATTGACGATACATTGAAATGTTTGAAGATTGTAGGTGTTTGAGAAGCAGACAACCGGACGGAAGTTACATAGAATATAAAAGAAGGGGATTCAGGAAGACAGAACATAGTGATTGACGATACATTGAAATGTTTGAAGACTGTAGGTGTTTGAGAAGCAGACAACCGGACGGAAGTTACATAGAATATAAAAGAAGGGGATTCAGGAAGACAGAACATAGTGATTGACGATACATTGAAATGTTTGAAGATTGTAGGTGTTTGAGAAGCAGACAACCGGACGGAAGTTACATAGAATATAAAAGAAGGGGATTCAGGAAGACAGAACATAGTGATTGACGATACATTGAAATGTTTGAAGACTGTAGGTGTTTGAGAAGCAGACAACCGGACGGAAGTTACATAGAATATAAAAGAAGGGGATTCAGGGAGACAGAACATAGTGATTGACGATACATTGAAATGTTTGAAGACTGTAGGTGTTTGAGAAGCAGACAACCGGACGGAAGTTACATAGAATATAAAAGAAGGGGATTCAGGAAGACAGAACATAGTGATTGACGATACATTGAAATGTTTGAAGACTGTAGGTGTTTGAGAAGCAGACAACCGGACGGAAGTTACATAGAATATAAAAGAAGGGGATTCAGGAAGACAGAACATAGTGATTGACGATACATTGAAATGTTTGAAGACTGTAGGTGTTTGAGAAGCAGACAACCGGACGGAAGTTACATAGAATATAAAAGAAGGGGATTCAGGAAGACAGAACATAGTGATTGACGATACATTGAAATGTTTGAAGACTGTAGGTGTTTGAGAAGCAGACAACCGGACGGAAGTTACATAGAATATAAAAGAAGGGGATTCAGGAAGACAGAACATAGTGATTGACGATACATTGAAATGTTTGAAGACTGTAGGTGTTTGAGAAGCAGACAACCGGACGGAAGTTACATAGAATATAAAAGAATGGTTTCAGGAAGACAGAACATAGTGATTGAAGATACATTGAAATGTTTGAAGACTGTAGGTGTTTGAGAAGCAGACAATCGGACGGAAGTTACATAGAATATAAAAGAAGGGGATTCAGGAAGACAGAACATAGTGATTGACGATACATTGAAATGTTTGAAGACTGTAGGTGTTTGAGAAGCAGACAACCGGACGGAAGTTACATAGAATATAAAAGAAGGGGATTCAGGAAGACAGAACATAGTGATTGACGATACATTGAAATGTTTGAAGACTGTAGGTGTTTGAGGAGCAGACAACCGGACGGAAGTTACATAGAATATAAAAGAAGGGGATTCAGGAAGACAGAACATAGTGATTGACGATACATTGAAATATTTGAAGACTGTAGGTGTTTGAGAAGCAGACAACCGGACGGAAGTTACATAGAATATAAAAGAAGGGGATTCAGGAAGACAGAACATAGTGATTGACGATACATCGAAATGTTTGAAGATTGTAGGTGTTTGAGAAGCAGACAACCGGACGGAAGTTACATAGAATATAAAAGAAGGGGATTCAGGAAGACAGAACATAGTGATTGACGATACATTGAAATGTTTGAAGACTGTAGGTGTTTGAGAAGCAGACAACCGGACGGAAGTTACATAGAATATAAAAGAAGGGGATTCAGGAAGACAGAACATAGTGATTGACGATACATTGAAATGTTTGAAGACTGTAGGTGTTTGAGAAGCAGACAACCGGACGGAAGTTACATAGAATATAAAAGAAGGGGATTCAGGAAACAGAACATAGTGATTGACGATACATTGAAATGTTTGAAGATTGTAGTTGGTTGAGAAGCAGAAAACCGGAAGGGAGTTTCATAGAAAATAAAGGGAAATTCAGGAAGATAGAAGATGGCGATTCAGGTTGCATTAAAACGGTTGAAGATTTTATGTGTTTAGGAAGCGGACAAAACCGGCAGGGATTTCCATAGAATATAAAACAAACGGATTCCGGAAGACATGGGGTTTGACATTGCATTGAAATGTTTGAAGATTGTAGGTGTTTGAGAAGCAGAAAACCGGAAGGAAGTTACATAGAATATATGAGAAGGGGTTTCAGGAACACACAACATAGCAATTAACGTGCATTGAAATATTTGAAGATTGTTGTTGCTTGGGAAGCAGAAAACCGCCAGGGATTTCCATAGAATATAAAACAAGGGGGATTCAGGAAGACAGAAGATGGCGATTGACATTGCATTGAAATGTATGAAGATTGGAAGTGTTTGAGACGCAGAAAACCCGGAAGGGAGATTTGCAGAAAATAAAAGAAGGTCCTTCAAAAATGCAGAAGTTGACGATTGCATTAAAATGTTTGAAGATTTTAGGTGATTGAAAAGCAGATAACCGGAAGTGATTTTCAAAGATTGTAAACGTTTGGTTCGGTTTGTTTTGTTTTACGGCATATCAACCTCAATGGGTTACTTTAATGCCGACAAAATTTTTATTGCTGGTAATAGGTTTTTCTTCAAAAATCTATGTCTGGAAATATTTTTCATTGAAGAAATTTACAGCTGGAAATTTTTTTTTCAAAGAATGTATAGCTGTTTGCATTGCTGGTACTTTTTTTTACGGTATTGCTGATAATAATTTTTCCTTCAAATATTATTGCTGGTAATATCATTTTTTTAAAAGTATTTCTGGTATTAAAACCTATTTTTACACAAGATTGGGTGCCAACTATTTGCGCATTGCTGGGACTCTAACAGGTACTACCACCCCGGGTCAGGGTGGACCTGGGAACGCCAGCAGAGGCCTTGCTGATGGACGTAGTTTATCGTCTTAAATAGGAAGCGGATGTAGTTTATCGTCATACCCAGGACGGAAAGATTGCAAAAAAGGGGAATTAAGAAGACAGAAGATAGCTATTGATTTGCATGAACGGTTATATCTTGTTATTTCAACGGTAAAACGGTGAGACCTAGTAGCCAATATAATACTCCGCAGCAAATCATGCAGTCGGTGTACAAAGGAGGAGCGACCATTAGAAAAATTGCCGCGTTGTGACGGTGGGGAAGTGGCTCTAGTCATGATGTCTTGTCAGAATTCATGACATTACAGACCGTTCTTTGTATTTTCTCAACAATCTCGACACATACTGCAGAAACACCGGACCAGATATAATTTTCAAAGAGCAGCTTAGATTTGGCACAACGCTGAATGTATGAGGCACGAAGTGAGGATTGAACTCTCTATTCAGTCGTAATTGTTCTGTCGAGACAAGCTTGCTAAGTCTTGCACCACGTCAAGATGCTCACACCAGACCAACAATATTTTTGTGTACTAAACTCAAAGAAATATGAGTTTTTCGAAGCTCCGAAAAATAAACTGATTTTAAGTTTTACGGGTAAATGTAAATATTATTTTGTAATTAATTTGCTATTATTTATTCTTATTTATTATCTATATTATGATTATTATATTTATTTGAAGTTATATATATATATATATATATATATATATATATATATATATATATATATATAGTGCTGTTCGATAAAAGTGACTCACCTGATTTTTTCTACTAAATGTTCTCTTTTCCGATGAAACGAAAAGTGGAGCTAAATTCAAAAGATAAGCGATCTAAAATCCGAAGAAGAAGCTTTGAAAGCTCTTTGAATTTAGCAGTAAGTACTGTCAAGCATCCGTTCAGTATAATGTTCTGGGGATGCTATTCTTTTCATGGAACTGGTTTCTTAAAACCTATTGGAAAGACCCTCAGGAGCGAGCAGTACAAGAGAATTTTAGAGTCTTGTCTGCTCCCTTCTGCTGAAAGGGTGCAAATCGACCCCACCAAGCTCATTTTTATGCAGGATAATGCTCCCTCTCACAAATCAAAATTGATGAAGGAATACTTTGATGAGAAGCAGGTGCCGCAATCTCCTGACCTCAACCCGATAGAAAATTTATGGAGCATTATAAAGTACAGGCTCTCGAGAAAGCAGTTGAGCAACAAAGAGGATTTGATTGTGAATTTCATATCCGAATGGAATTCAATGCTTGGAGATGAGATTTGCCAGAACCTAATCAAGTCAATGCCAAAAAGGGTTGAAAAGGTTATTCAAAATAAAGGAGGACCCATAGATTATTAAATATTTCGAACTATATTACCTATTATAAATAAATTATACCTCTATTATTCTTTATTTAAAACTGTTTGGTTATGTTTCTATTGATTACTAGTTGCAGGAAATCAGTGAGTCACTTTTTTTGGCACAGAGTGTTTCCCCATAATCTCATTTATATCCAAAATTATAATTATCAATAGAATACCTTAGAGTGAGTAAACTTTTTTTTACTAGGTGGTCGGGAAGGGGGTCTTCATATTAGTCAGATTAAAAATTAGTTTGACCCCCAAAACAATAGAACAAATTTGTAAGTAAAAAACAAAATCAGGTGAGTCACTTTTATCGAACACCCCTGTATATTCATTGCTTCTTTCAACTTTTTCCAAAGTTTCCGTTTTTTACTGTAAAACTAACCGGAAGGCCGTTTGTTTTATTTTTGCTTCCTGTTTTCGCTTATCTACAATTATTTATCAACTTAGCCTTTTTTCCTCTCGTTCATTTTTTTATCAACTGTTATTTTACGTGTCGTATTCTATGTTAAGTAATGACTTGAATTTTTTCTAGTATTTTAGGCTGAAATCCTGATTCACATTTTCATTTCGTTCTGCTAACGTTTTTTTCTAAAAATTAAAAAAAACTTTTTGATATTTGTGTTTTTTTATTTATGTAATATTTCCTAATTTGTCTGGCTTTCTCGTGTTTGTTTTTTTTTTATAGTTATTTAAATTTAAATTCAACGTCAATCGCCATCTTCTATCTTCTTGAATCGCGTTCATCTCTTGTCCTTTCCTCAATCCTCCCTATGCCCAGACTTTTCGCTCATTTTCACTCCCTGTTACCCACGTTTTCGTACTAGAGACACTCTCGCCTTGCTTGGCGTGCAATGATTTTAAAAAATGAATTGTAACTGGGGAGATATGAACGTCTCGAGAATCTGAGAAAGGTTTGCGTATATAAGGCACTACTCAAATTTGCTTGGTCGTAACTTAACGGATTTTAAGTTTTACTGAAATACGTTAATATTGCTTAAATGTGATATAATGATTTAATTTAATTTGCTATTATATATTTTATTTTATTTGTTATCTATATTATGATTATTATATTTACTTGAAGTTATATATATATATATATATATATATATATATATATATATATGTATATATATATATATTGATATTGATATTGTTTCTTATTATTGCTTTCATCTTTTTCCAAAGTTTCCGGTTTTTACTGTATGAGTATTTGTTTTTGTAAAACTAACCGGAAGATCGTTTGTTTTATTTTAACTTCCTGTTTGTGTTTATCTGCAGTTATATTTATAACTTCGCCTTTTCTCCTCTCGTTCATTTTTTATCAATTGTTATTTTAGGCGTCAAAGATGTAGTATAAATTATTTTATTTTATGTTAAGTGATGACTTAAAAATCTAGTATTTTAGGCTTAAATCCTGATTTATATTTTCATTTTCTACTGCAATCTTTTTTTTTTATCTACAATTAACAAACTTTTTGATATTTGTGTTTGTTTATTTCTGTACTATTTCGTAATTTGTCTGGCTTGCTCGCGTTTTTGTTTACCTGTTATTTTTTGGAGCTTCTAAATCACATAATGTACATTTATATACGCATTTTATATATGTTGCAAAGGTTGTTATAGCCGTGAGGTGGTGATAGTGGGGACAAGAAACCTCTCTCCATGCCTCTCAAATGACCTCTGAAAATTAAGACCAGTTCCAAGCCTGAGAATGTATGAAGGCGCACAACTGTCGCTTCATAACCAGCTTCTTTAGGTAGATGGTGGTCGACAGCCCAGGAAGGCAGTCCATCTAGCGGAGGGAAATCAATAATTTTAAACGGTCATATCCAGACACGAAAAGGCCGATTATTATTTCATTCAACATTTACTACAGGTTTTTTTTTTTTTGCGTACAAGTATGCATTGAACACGTAAATGAACGTCTTCGAAAACGAACCGGCGTCATGTGCGCAGTTTTCCAAGAAAAAGTGTAAAAGACAGATAGAAAACGAGTATGATAACAAGAAATGCTTACCCGAGTAAACAACGAGATATTTATTTTGCATGAAATACAAAAAAGTGGCACAAGGTAAAAAAGGGGGTATAGTGGGAGTGGCATTGTTCTGTTTTATAATTAAACTTAATGATGTGGACCCGAAGTAGGGGCCACGGAAGGAAAACACGGAACACGGGTTAGCGGTAAGAAAGATATATTAAACAGAAAAGTTACAAAGAATAGTGTAAGCAGAGCTTACTATCCAGTGGTGTCCGGTATTGGTATCGTACGCGGCTGCGCATTACTGGTGCTACTACTCCCATGATACTACCATTCACATAATAATATAGTACTGGGAGAGTCCATGATGTAGGGAAGTATTGGTCTCACAACACTTAACTAGCCATAATCACTGATAAAAGCATACACATTTGATAGTCCATTCTTCTCGTTTGCTTTATTACACTTTTCCTTTCTGTGGACAATACATTCTGTCTACTTACAGTATATAATTAGTACTTAATTCTCGCATTAATTTACTAATTTCTTCTTTTTCTAAGGAGAGTACATTCTGTCTTCTTAAGGTTAATAGACCTTTATTCTCGAGTTCATTTAGTACATTTTTTCTCTTACTAAAGACAATACATTCTGTCTTCTTACAGTTGATAGTCCTTTCTTCTCGCTTTCCTTTGAAACGTTTTCTCTTTCAAAGGACAATGCATTATGTCTTCTTACGTTGACAGCCCTTAATTATCGCTTTCCATTAATTCATTTTTCTTTTCAAAGGAGAATATATTCTGTCTTCTTACAGTTGAGAACCCTTCTTTCTGGCTTTCTTTAAAACGTTTTCTCTTTCTAAGGACAATACATTCTGTATTCTTACAGTTGATAGTCCTTTCTTCTCGTTTTCCTTTAAAACATTTTTCTCCTTCTAAGGACAATATATTCTCTCTTCTTACAGTTGATAGTCCTTTCTTCTCGCTTTCCATTACACCATTTTTCTCTTTCTAAGGACAATACATTCTGTCTTCTTACACTTAACATTTAGTCCTTTCTTCTCGCCTTCCTTCACGACTTTTTTCTCTTTCTAAGCTCTACATATTCTGTCTTCTTACAGTTGATAGTTATTTCTTTCTTCTCGCTTTTTTTACTACCTTTTTCTATTTCTAAGAACAATATATTCTCTCTTCTTACAGTTAATATCGTTTCCTTTCTTCTCGCTTTCCTTTACTAGTTTTTCTCTTTCTAAATGAATCTAGCTAGAATACGGAGATTGGGCGTAGGTTTACAACTGGCACCACATAACCTGCCGTTTAGCTAGATGGAGCTCGATAGCCCCGAATGGCAGCCCATCTAGTTGAGGGAAAACACGGATTTTAAACTCCAGTAGCTCTGCGGTCATATGCAGACGCAGAAAAGACCGTGGAAGTAAATCCAGACAGAAAACCCGGACTTTCATCCCGAACACGGTTGGTTGTCAATACTCACGACGTTCAGGCAACTACTGCAGCCAAGGCGTCTCCAAATGTAATAGACTGTATTCCTTTGGATAATGATGGCACGGCCGACAGAGGGTCATGTAGTCTGAGCTGTGCACGCTCTCTATATACCATCGCCCAGGCCTGTGCTCTGGATAGGTCATCCCAGTTTCACCATGAAAGGATTTAATTTTGACTAATCAGGACGCTGCATCTATCTCGCGAGATAAACAAATTCCTCATCTTTGTTGCCATATTCATCACAATGCTTCGGCCCTTCAGTATCTCTATATTTCTGAGATGTACACTATTTACATTATTCGGACTATTGTCCTCATCTTTTTCGCCATATTTACTACAACGTTTCGGCCGTTGTACGCTCCGGCCTTCTTCAGTTAGTTGGAATATCGAACTGAACCCTTTATTTCGCTCACTGGGGTAAACTGTTCTAGTTCCACGTGCCATGTTTTAATGGATGTCAATTATCAGTTATCTCCTGTTAATTCCCCTCTCCAAGTTCTCCACTGCCTTCACAGGGTATTGAACTCACACACTTTGGGTCCTGACACTGGATCTGACTAACGCCTTTATCCACTGTGCTATGTGTTCTTGTGTATGAATTTCTGGGTATTATAAACCTAATGTTTTCAGTACCAGTTTTTACCAGTATTCATATTGCAATATTTTCGACATTCTAACCACCTGAAGAAGGCCGGAGCGGACGACGGCCGAAACGTTGTAATAAATATGGCGACAAAGATGAGGACAATAGACCGAATCATGTAAATAGCGCGCGTAGACTGTCGTGATAAAATCCCCTAACATTTCAAGCGCCTATAATCTATATGTGTTTCCTTCGCGACTTGCCCTATTCTTCCTTCATCTGTAACGGACCGTTTGTCCTGTCTGAAACCACAGGACGCACATGTCTAATGTTGGAAACTCGGTTGGGTCAACACATACACGTACATCTATGTGTCAACACAGACGTGCATCTATTAGGTGTCCCGTAATCTGCGTAGGAATCTGCGATTGGACGACACCTTTTAGAGAATGAGCTAGGCTCCTCCAAATTATCTGTCAGCTCATTATCTATTTCGAGCAAGTCTCGTTCCAAACACCATCTGCAAATCTTGGAAGCTGTATGTATTAAATTACAACAACCTTCTTTATGTTTATTTTTTAAGCTTATCACCCCAAGCAAGGCTGGAAGCCACTAGCACGCAAGCGGTTACAGAAGGTTTGGAGGAAGAGCAGATAGGAGTGGTAAAGGAGAGGATGTGGAGAAAGATAGTGGATCGATTAAGGCAAGGGGGTTACAGAAGATTTGGAGTGAGAGCCGATAGGAATGAAAGGTGAAAGGATGTGGAGAAGGGAAGTGGATAGATCAAGGCAACTGGAGATGTCGATTGACGTTTACACTTAAATAGTTGGAGATTATATTTGTCAGGGAAACAGGAATAAGGAAGGGAGTTCCACAGGCGAGATGTGCGAGACATGAAGCTATTGGAGTAGAAGAGACGTCTAGATCTAACAGTTTCAACGGTGAATAGGTGGGAACGGGGTTGCCAGCCTCGTAGGACGTTTAAATTCATGAGGCCTAGGAACCAGGGAAAGCAGCTCATCAGAGCAATTACCGTGAAAGTATTTGTAAAAAAGACAGAGCGAGGCAACGTCGCGTCTGTGAGAGAGCGACTGCAGACGAGATGACAGATCAGGGCCAATTGCATTGCCTATCCGTCTCTGGATCTTGTCAAGAACCCTGAGGCAAACAGCAGGGGCACCAGACCATATATGGCAGCAATACTCCATGAAAGAGCGAATGGTCTAATTTATAGATTTGGAGGATCGATTCCGGGGAGAAAAATTTCCTGGCTCGGCACAGGGAGCCAACTTTCCTTGCGGTGGATGAAGCAATTGACTCGATGTATTTGTTAGCAGAAGGAGAATATTCTTCTGTCGCCTTATTTATTTGGAGGATCTTGAATATTAATTTCTTTGAGATTTTACACACACGTTGGAGTATTTACAGCCTTTTGCATTTATGTATATTTTAATCGTTAATTTACATATTTTAGACGTACTCCACATCATCCACCATATTATATATTGATACCAATTTTGATACAATAATTTTGCCAACGTTGGTCCCTGAAGGAGTGTTGGCCAAAAGGTGCCTTGGTTAAAAAAATAATGGGAATAAATATTTGACACCATGTGGATACTAGAAGAAAGGTTTATTGTACACAAGAATTACAATATGAAATACAGTACAGTTATACACACAGGTCAATTTAGTAGTGAGTGCCACTAATTGGAAGGTCCGACGTGCTTGCGACTTCTCTTTCTCACTCTACGCCAAGTCTCTCCTAGACAATTGACTTTATAGGTACTTACTACCTATAGTGTAATCATTCATGGGGGTGACTGGTTATTCCATTACATCTCTACTACTATTCAATGCACGGACGAATGGCAAATTTTTAAATGTGCGAGATGGATCCTGGGGAGAAGAACTGTTTTTAAGGACACAACGAACCAACTTTCTTAGCAATTGATTCAATATCTCTCAGTAAGACTAAGTAAGCACAGAACGTGAAAAATTAATTCAAACCTTATAAAATTTTGTACATCTTTCTTAAGGTGGGTGTGAAGTGATGACCCCAAAGCTACAAAAAATTCTGTATTAATTGTAACAAGACAGATATATGAGAACAACCTGAGACAGATAGAGAGAAGATAAAACAGACGCAGATAGATAGATAGATAGATAGATAGATAGATAGATAGATAAAAATGTGAACAGCCTGAGACAGATATATAGACAAATAGTATGAAAAGACACAGATAGATAGATAGTGTTGTGGGGCAGACCCCTTTTACACAAAGTGGACTCGTCCTAAGTATACTTATACTGACAGAGAGAATACCTGCAGGTTGAGATACGTTGAGTCAGGGTGAGAGATACGGAGACAGTACACAAGGGGTTCGCAGAGCGTTATACGAGAGTCCAGACAGAGAGATAATTACGGCTTCACTTACAGAGACTTCTACATATAATTTCTACTAACCCGTATTCCTGGACTACTAATCTTCACTTCAAGTCTGTATTCTTACGTTTAATACACTTATTTTTCTATCTCAATTACTGGCATTGTTTATTTATTTGTGCAGGATTCCATTCCCGGAATCCACAACAACTTGGCGACGAGGATTACGGACCCACAGGGAAAAAAAATTCGCTCGCCAACACAATAACTGGCGACGGAAATTTGAGAGTCACGTCGACCACAACAACTTGGCGACAAGACTCGAAAAAACTCACACTGAGAACTGCAAATTAACGACGAACATAAAAGAACGTACATAAGAGATAGAAAGAAAAATTTCGTCACTGCCTAAAAAATGGAAGATTTTCAAAAAGCAATGCTTGAGTTTATAAGAAGTGAAGAATGACAAATGCAACTCCAGGAATTAATGTTAAAAATTCCAGTTAACGCACAACAAATGATTATCGAAAAAGAGGCGACTTTTTCTCAAGACTCAGTTTGGAATACAATAGAAACATTTAAATACTCTCTAGAAGATGATAAAAATTTCGGGGACTATTACAGACGTCATGAAGACATTTTCAACATTGATTGCCAAAATTGGACGGAAGCTAAGAAGCTACGTTTATTATTCAGGAAATTGGCAACAGAGGACACAAAATTTGTGGACTATATTCTACCGAAAAAGACAAACGATTTGACGTTTGACGAGACCTTACGGAGCTCTTCAGTCCAAAGACTTCACTTTTTCACAAAAGGTGGAAATGTCTTAGCCTCGTAAAAAGCGAAAATGAGGACTACTCCACGTTCGCCGCAATTCTGAACAAACATTGCGATAATTTTAAATTGGCTGAATTAACTCCGGAGAATTTTAAGTGTCTTATTTTCGTACAGGGATTAGTCTCAGCCAAGGACAGTGAAATACGAAAATGAATGCTCACGAAGCTTCAAAACAAGCAACAACGCTACAAAAATTGTCAGAAGACTGCCAAAGATGCTTGAGCATAAAAAAAGACTCTAAGGATATCGAGGAATCGGGAGTAGCACACATACATAAGTTGAACAAAAAGTTACGCCCCCCCCCCGAAAGAAAAACATAAATTTAATGAGAAAGAAAAAATGACAAGGTATAAGGCGATTAATGACAGAGATCAAAGCAAATATAAGCCCCCTCCCATCTGCATGTTACAGATGTGGTGGAGTCTACTGGAATAAAGACTGTCGATTTAAATACAAGAACTGTTTAGCTTGTGGAAAAATGGGACATAAGGCATCTCAATGCAGAAACAAAAAACACTAAGAACTACTAGAATGGACTATGAAGACAAACTAAACACAAGAAAATACGTGGAACTCGAGATTTTAAATAAGAAGGTAAAATTACAGTTAGACTCAGGATCGGTTCTAACTATAATTAATTTACAAACATGGAGGACGCTAAATAGACCGACCATGATGCATACACAGAAAATAGCCAAGTCTGTTTCAGGGAAGCGTATCAATTTTGAAGGAGAAGTAATTCTAAACGTAAAATTGCATGGTAAAACGAAAAAATTGAAGATATTTGTAATGAAGGCACAGAAAATTTGGTGGGGACAGACTGGATGCAAAAATTTGACGTATAGGATTTACCCATTAGCTCATTTTGTAAGAAAATAGAGTGCGAGCCGTCAGAAGCTACAAAATTAAAAGAAGAACTACACAGTCAATTTCCCCGAAGTATTCTTGAGCGGTTTTGGACGATGTAATAAGGTTGCAGCTAAAATTTAACTAAAGGAAAATTTTCAGCCAGTATTCAAGAAAAAGCGAAACGTGCTTTCGCAACCATAAAAAATTGACAAGGAGTTAGATAGATTGGTACAAACTGGAATCCTTTCACAAATCGAATTCAGTGAATTGGCTGCACCAGTGGTCTACGTAAAGAAAAAATCCGGAGAAACCCGTGTTTGCGCAGATTTCTCGATTGGGTTAAACAAGGCTATCAAGGATTATCAGTACCAATTGCCAAGCCCGGAGGAAATATTTACCAAGATTAACGGTGGTAAGGTATTTCCTAAGATTGATTTAAGTTAAGCTTATCTTCAGACTCCAGTAGAAGAAGGAAGTACAAAAAATTTAATGTATCAATACTCACAAAGGACTTTACAAATTTAACAGATTGCCATTTGGGATAAAATTAGCACCGTCAATCTTCCAACAGACTATGGACACAATGCTCATGGTACTATTAATTGTTTACACGAGTTATTCGCAAGATTTGGCGTTGTAGATTGCCTTGTAACGGATAATGGTACCCAATTCACCTCGAGCGATTTTCAAGAATTCTGTGCGACTTATCAAGTCAAACATATTAAAATAGCACCATACCATCCACGATCTAACGGGGACGTCTAAAGGTTTGTGGACACGCTTAAGAGAGCCTTGAAAAAAGCAGAGGATGTACCAACAGAAAGAGCCGTACAACAGTTCCTACAAGTCTACAGAATCAAACCGAACGGAAACACACCATTTGGCCTTTCGCCAGCTGAAGTGATATTTGCCCGCAAAATACGGTCTGTTTTTGATAAACTATTACCCAGAAAAAATAAAAACTGGCATACACCGATAGTGACTAAAAGATCCTTCAAACCAGGCGAACGGGTCTATTTCAGAATGTTCAAGAACAATACGGCATACTGGGAACCAGGTACGATAATAAACAGACTGGGGAACTCGTCACCTTCCGAAAATGAAGATGCGATGGGGGGGGGGATTTTCGAAGGCTTCGAAATCCAAAAACCACAAGTAGCCACGGAGATCAGAAGAACAAGCCGAAAAAGAAAATTCGCGGAACCACTGATAATAGACCATAAGCGAATATGAACTCCCCACAAAAAAGAAGCTAGGGAAGGGGGTGTTGTGGTGCAGATCCTTTTTACACCAGATGGATTCGTCCACAGTATACTTATACTGACAAAGAGAATACCTGCAGGTTGAGATACGTTGAGTCAGGGTGAGAGATACAGAGACAGTACACAGGGTGTTCACAGAGAGTTATACGAGAGTCCAGCGAGAGAGATAATTACGGCTTCACTTACAGAGACTTGTACATATACTTTCTACTACCCCGCATTCCTGGACTACTAATCTTCAATTCAAGTCTGTATTCTTACGTTTAATACACTTATTTTTCTTTCTCAATTACTGGCGTTGTTTATTTATTTGTTCAGGATTCCATTCCCGGAATCCACAACAGATAGATAGATAGATAGATAGATAGATAGATAGATAGATAGATAGATAGATAGATAGATAATGAGCAGGCATAGATAGATAGATAGATAGATAGATAGATAGATAGATAGATAGATAGATAGATAGATAGGTAAGGCTCTGAGAATGCAATTGAATAAAATGTTTTAATAAATATCAAACGAATAAAGGACAAGTATTTTAAAATATCAATCAAAATTAAAATTAATTATTTGTTCAATGAATGCCGACGGTTACCTTGATGGACATCTCAGCATACCGTTACCATCTGGACCAGTCAGCTTTCAATTGCTTTTTTCTCATGTGTTAAGAGCTTCCTCAGCCGCTTCCCACGTCAGATGAAGTCTTGCAAATTCCAATTTACATTGTTGATTGATAATTTTCAGAGTTACAAATACGAAGAGAAAGAGCGGAGGAATAAAAGCTCCAAGACGGTTGTGCAATACTAACTGAGATTAATAAATCAATGGACTTATTCTAGTGTCAAAAAGCTCAGGTTCCTTATTATGGTCATAAATAGATAAACGTTAATGTGAGATAGATAGATAGATAGATAGATAGATAGATAGATAGATAGATGTGAACAGACTGAGAAAGATAGATAGATAGATAGATAGATAGATAGATAGATAGATAGATAGATAGATGTGAACAGACTGAGATAGATAGATAGATAGATAGATAGATAGATAGATGTGAACAGACTGAGTTAGATAGATAGATAGATAGATAGATAGATAGATATGTGAACAGACTAAGATAGATAGATAGATAGATAGATAGATAGATAGATAGATAGATAGATAGATAGATATGTGAACAGACTGAGATATAGATACGGAGATAACGAAAATAGATAGATAGATAGATAGATAGATAGATAGATAGATAGATAGATAGATAGATAGATAGATAGATAATAGCAGCTTTTGTTGGAGAATGTAGTCCCCTCGCCATTTCGATAGATAATTAGCAATATACTATGACATATATGAATATACAGAGATAGATATTAGCACTCATGTACACACACACACACACACACACACACACATATATATATATATATATATATATTTATATATATATATATATATATATGATGAGAAGGGTTGAGTAGTTAATGTTCGGGTGTGTAAGGGTAATTTCATCAAAGAGAAAAACAAAAAAAAAACGTTCTTTCAAAGGGAACCGGACTAATTAAATAAAATAAGTGAATCACAGAAAACGTAAACGAATATTGAATGCTACGTGAAAACGTGGAAAAACGAGAATTAGCGAGAATTGACAAATAAGGTGGAAAAGCCGAGGAGAAGGAAGACTCATAAAGAAACAATTGCAAAATGATCGGGAATGTGGAAAAAGGCAGAATCTGGGGAAATTATTTCGGGAATTGATAAAAAAAAAAAAATGTACAACAGTAAAAGTGAATGTAAAAGTTGGAAGGACAAAGGAGAAAGCAAAAACCGAAAGAAAAAGGTGGGTAGAATGGGGGGAGGAGTTAGTAAAACCGTGCAATGGAATCATAATCAAAAAGCGTAGAAAGAAACAACGAGAACAAATGGAAAGAGACGCTACGTTGGAAGGTAGTGAGGAAAAGAAGAATGTTATTTGAATGGAGGAGAAAAAAAAATGAACAAGAACGATCCTGTTTTACTTTTTGGTCTCGATGAGGGGGGTATTTTTGTTTATTTTTTCCCCCCTCATATTGATCTTGGGTTGTTTCTTTCTTTCTTTCTTCGTATTTTTAAAATTCCTCTAGTGGAATACCTCCCCTACGCTTTGAAAGCAGATTTGACTCATTTGTCTATTATTTTTATATCACATCCACTTTTGTACTCCATATAGCCTTTCATCTTCATACTTTTATCAAAACTGATTTCGTTTGCTTTTTTTTTTCTTTCTTTCATTCGATTTGTCTTTCTATTTTTCAAATCTATTCTTTCTTTCTTTCTTTATTTATTTCAAATGTATTTTTCTTCTTTCAAATGTATTCTTTTCTTCTTTCTTTCTTTCTTTCTTTATTTCAAATGTATTCTTTTCTTCTTTCTTTCTTTCTTTATTTCAAATGTATTCTTTTCTTCTTCCTTTCTTTATTTATTTCAAATGTATTCTTTTCTTCTTTCTTTCTTTCTTTCTTTATTTCAAATGTATTCTTTTCTTCTTTCTTTCTTTATTTCAAACGTATTCTTTTCTTCTTTCTTTCTTTCTTTCTTTCTTTTTTTCTTTCTTTCTTTATTTCAAATGTATTCTTTTCTTCTTTCTTTCTTTATTTCAAATGTATTCTTTCTTTCTTTATTTCAAATGTATTCTTTTCTTCATTCATTCTTTCTTTCTTTCTTTTATTACTTCTTCCCCCGATATAGGTTAATTAGTACGACTTGCATCAATAAATCATTAATATATTTAAAAAAATATTAAGATTCGTCACTATATATCATTATTATCTAAAAAAAAAAAAATTTACAGTCTAAAAGTACTTTGTACCTTTAAATGATCTCCAAAAGTTTAATAAGCCGTAAAAACAAATCAATCCATCTTTCTTTCTTTCTTTCTTTAATTATTTTCGCATTTCTTAGTTTTTACAATTCGAAAAGCAGACATATTAAAAAGCAAATCATATACAAAAGAAAGAATTCATAAAAAAAAAAAACAGGTGGTAATCAAAAATATATATTACCGTAAAATGGTAATACCGATATATAAGAACGATTAAAAACGGTTAAACCAGTTAACCGGTCTTCAAATCTCAGCGATATTCGAGGGCAATAATGTTTACAGCTACTAAAAATGTACAGCCCGAGACTAACTTTATATACCTAAAAATATATTTAAACAACAACAATGATAATAACACTAAATGCTAATTAGCTTTAAGCCCACCAATACAGAGAGATCGCTGGTAGGACTTAATATATACTGACTACAAAACAACTGATAATCGGCAGGAGAAATATTCAGCACTGAAACATGTCCGGGCTATCAGACAAATGACAATGCTGCTTTTGATGAAAGGTCCACCGATAGCTGAACCTGATATTTTGACGCTTCTTTGTAAATTGTCCACCTTCTAATTGCGAATATTGACCGGCACTTTAATTCGTGCTGAGAACATTTGATCTTTTTCCTATCGACATAGCATAGATAGGGAGAACATTGTTCGGGATCGGTTTTACGGTAATATATATATATATATATATATATATATATATATATATATATATATATATTATATGAATCATTCATACAAAAAACAGATATTGAATTTAATGATATAAATGGCGAGAATACATCTTCGCAAACAAATTTAATAAATGACATTAACCCCGAACCTGTAGATTAATGTTATGATCCCTATTTATAAATTCCAGTTGCATAAGGTCTTTTTTTTAATTTTTTTACAAGCTTTCATCTGTGCATACAGACATCATCAGGTAGGAAAATATATTAATTTTTTTACATCCAGGTAATAACAGGACAACGAAAGAATGGATGTAATCCGAACGATGTTTTTAGAAATGTGTTCTTGTTAATTGTAAGACATTTGGAGCGTGCGATCGCAACGCTGAGGTTGAATTTTTAAATTTTAAGATTGTGCGCATTTGTACTAATATGGTAATAGGAGAATTCTTTTGTACTGGTAGGATTTTCAGTCAATGTGGCCTGAACTAAATTGTTCAATAAATAGAGGAATGTGACAGTTATTATCCGAAAGTTGCACGTTTCTAAAAACATTTTTCGGATTACACCTATTCTTTAGTTGTCCTGTTATTACCTGGATGTAAAAAACAAATATATTTCCCTACCTGCTGATGTCTGTATCCACTGATGAAAGCTTGTAAAAAAAAAGAAAAAAAGAAAGAAAAAGACCTTATGCAACTGGAATTTATAAACAGGGATTATAACATTCATCTACAGGTTCGGGGTTAATGTCATTTATTAAATTTGTTTGCGAATATGTATTCTCGCCATTTATATCATTAACTTCAATATCTGTTTTTTGTTTGAATGATTCATGTAATGTAAATTGAAGTGCACCACATACTTGATATATATATATATATATATATATATATATATATATATATATATATATATATATATATATATAAAAACGTGTGGATGGCCCTGCACAAGCCTTCACCACTATAATCAAATCCCATGTGTCGGTGTCGGGTCTTTTAGTTTCTAGGAACTGATCTGCCTGACCCTCATACGTCGAATTCGACGGGAGAGTCGATCATATATATATATATATATATATATATATATATATATATATATATATATATATATATATATATATATATATATATATATATTTGTGTATTTAGGCAGCAATCCTTCTTTCAAGCACATTTTATTAAAAACGACTGATAAGGTGCTTTTATTTAGTTTTTTCTATAATTTCTCGGAACATTCGGACAAGTTTTATATAATTTATCCTCTGAAAAGAAAAACTTTATTAGATCGAACGAGAAATTATATAAAAAAACTAAATAAAAGCACCTTGTCAGTCGTTTTTAATGAATATATATATATATATATATATATATATATATATATATATATATATATATATATATATATATATACATTATTTGTTATGAATTGTCTTTTTCATGCTATGAATTACTTTTAATATGCTTGCTCTCGGAATTTCTTTCTTTCGACTCTGCCGTTTAAACTTACCATCCTTCTACAGAGTTTGTCTGTACGATTCATTTCCCTTTTTTTCAAAATTTCTTTCTTTCTTCTTTAATTAAATTCTTTTATTCATTGATTCATTCAATTTTTTATGGCTTATCAACCCCTGGGAGGTTATTTAAAGCCAGAAAATATTTTTAGATTGTAAGAAAGTTTTTGTTTTTTTTTAGATACGAATGATTTAGTGGTACCAGACTTACTAATTAACACAGAACTGGGGGGACGAGATTCATACGCTCCCTAAAGGTATCTGCACGTAAGTGTATATAACGAACCTTACTGGAATTGATACTCGGCTAAGCGTTTATAAATTCATTACACCAGCGGTACAACAAGTGATCACCCATTTAGGTACAGAACAGGCTCAATTTTGCTTAAATTCGGTGATCGTACGGGAAAAGATGTTCTAACTTAGTGCAGCCGCAAGCCATGACGACTGTTAAATTATTTGATCAATTGTCTTATATAATATCGAAATTCACTGAAAATCAGAATGTTATGGAATAAGGATATTATATGTATAATATAAATTCATTATTAATATTTTACTGTAGAAATGCACTGAAAATCAGGAAGACAGGGATTGTCAGTGGTCTAGAATGATGCAATAGTTTGGGGAATCAGGGTTGGATATTGGGGATCTGGGGTCAGCATCGCAGGACCTAGCAGTGAAGAGAGGGATTGTTAATGGATTTCCAAACATCCATAAGAAGGTGGAAAAATGATGCTGATTTCAATCCAGCTCCAAGCTGGAGAATGATTGATGGGGTCACAACTAACACTCGTTGATTCTGGTAGACAGCACTCGACAACCCGAGGAGGCAGTCTATCTCAGGGAAGGAACACTTTACTTTTAAATCTCCTCTGCCTTGAGGTCATATCCAAACACTGGTAAGACTCTGGAAGTAAATGCAGGCAGAATGTCGAGAGAACATCACAGAGGGTGGTTGTCTGTCAACACTACCTTCCAGTAGATCCCAGAGGGTGGTTGTCTGTCAACACTACCTTGCAGTAGATCTCAAAGGGTGGTTGTCTGTCAACACAACCTTGCAGTAGATCTCATAGGGTGGTTGTCTGTCAAAACTACTTTGCAGTAGATACCAGAGGGTGGTTGTCTGTCAACACTACCTTCAAGTAGATCCCAGAGGGTTGTTGTGAGTCAACACTATCTTCCAGTAGATGGCAAAGGGTGGTTTCCTGTCAACACTACCTTCAAGTAGATCCCAGAGGGTGGTTGTCTGTCAACACTACCTTGCAGTAGATCTCAAAGTGTGGTTGTTTATCAAAACTACCTTGCTGTAGATACCAGAGGGTGGTTGCCTGTCAACACTACGTTGCAGTAGATCTCAGAGGGTGGTTGTCTGTCAACACTACCTTGCAGTAGATCGCAGAGGGGGGCTGTCTGTCAAAACTACCTTGCAGCAGATGCCAGAGGGTGGCTGTCTGTCAACACTACATTGCAGTAGATCTCAAAGTCTGGTTGTCTATGAAACCTACCTTGCTGTAGATACCAGACGGTGGTTGCCTGTCAAGACTACGTTGCAGTAGATCTCCGAGTAATGTTGTCTGTCCAAACTACTTTGCAGTAGATACCAGAAGGTGGTTGTCTGTCAACACTACCTTCAAGTAGATCCCAGTGGGTCGTTGTCTGTCAATACTACCTTCCAGTAGGTTCAAGAGGGTGGTTGTCAGTCAACACTACCTTGCAGTAGTAGATCCCAAAGGGTGGTTGACTGACAACACTACCTTCCAGTAGATCCCAGAGGGTGGTTGTCTGTCAACACTACGTTTCAGTAATTCCAAGGGGGTGGAGGTCTGTCAACACTACCTTCCAGTAGATCCCAGAAGGATGTTTTCTGTCAACACTACCTTGCAGTAGAACTCAGAGGGTTGTTGTCTGTCAACACTACATTGCAGTAGATCTCAGAGGGTTGTTGTCTGTCAACACTACATTCCAGTAATCCCAGAGGGTGGTTGTCTATCAAAAATACCTTGCAGTATAAACCAGTTAGTTGTTGTCTGTCAACACTCCCTTGCAATAGATCTCAGAGTGTGGTTGTCTGTCAACACTATCCTGCAGTAGATCGCAAAGGGTGGTTGTCTGACAACACTACCTTCAGTAGATTCCAGACGGTGGTTGTCTGTCAAAACGACCTTGCAGTAGATCTCAGTGTGTGGTTGTCTGTCAAAACTACCTTGCAGTAGATCTCAGAGGATGGTTGTCTGTCAACACTACCTTCCAGTAGATCTCAGAGGGTGGTTGTCTAAATATTACCTTCCAGTAGATCTCAGAGGGTGGTTGTCTGTCAACACTACTTTCCAGTATATCCCAAAAGGTGGTTTTCTGTCAACACTCCTTTCCAGTAATTTCCAGAGTGCGGTTGTCTATCAAAACAACCTTGCATTAGATACCAGTGGGTGGTTGTCTGTCAACACTACCTTGCAGTAATTCCCAGAGGTTGGAGGTCTGTCAAAACTACCTTGCAGTAGATCCCAAAGATTGGTTGTCTGTCAACACTACTTCCAGTAGATTCCAGAGGGTGGTTGTCTGTCAACACTACCTTTCAGCTGATTCCAGAGTGTGGTTGTCTGTCTACCTTGCAGTAGATCTCAGAGGGTGGTTGTCTGTCAACACCACCTTGCAGTAGATCTCAGAGGGTGGTTGTCTGTCAACACTACCTTCCAGTAGATCCCACCGGGTGGTTGTCTGTCAACACTACCTTGCGGTAGATACCAGAGGGTGGTTGTCTGTTAACTCTACCTTGGAGTAGATCCCAGATGGTGGTTGTCTGTCAACACTACCTGGCAATAACCTAACCTTATCTTGTTCAGAGAAACGTATGCCTACTTTTACGAACTTAGCTTTTGCCTGAACAGTCTTTGAATATTGCTATCATAACTGAGCTGGTACACTTCCTCTATAATATAGGATATTCTAACCTTATCATGTCAGACAAACGAATGCCTACTATTACGCGTTTAGCTTTTGTCCGAATAGTCTGAATTGGTTTTATATGATTATAGTTTTGAGTGCCTATGCGTTAATCAGGAAAGAAAAGTGGCACTGAAACCGGTATACAAAACTTCACTGTCTCCCGAAGAAAGTTCTAAATACGCGCGCAAAAACAAAACGAAACAAGAAACGTCATTCTTTTCTTCGCTTAATTGGTTAGCAACAACCGGTGTTAGAAAAGAAATACCTTCTTAATTGAGCAAATATACGAAATGGCGAAGACAAAAAAGAGGATTGCAAAGAAAACAAACAAAGAAAATAGAAGAAAAATTAAAGACAATTAAACAATTATCTCTTTGATTGAAGAATTTGCTAATTCTTCCTTTATTTTTCGCTGGCGTATTTTGAGTAAATTTTATTCTCTTTCCGAGAACCGAGTCGTTTGTTTTGAAACTTTCAAAACCTTTATTCTCTCTCTCTCTCTCTCTATCTCCCTCTCTCTCTATCTCTATCTCTCTATCTCTCTCAATCTCTATCTCAATCTCTCTCGCTGTATATATATATATATATATATATATATTATATATATATATATCCCTATCTCTCTATATCTATCGCTTATAATTTGAGTATATATATATTATTCTGTTGTCTATCTATCTATCTATCTATATATCTATCTGTCTATCTCAGTCTCTTCATATCTATGTATCTATCTATCTATCTATCTCAGTTCTTTCATCTATCTGTCTATCTATCTATCTATCTATCTATCTCAGTCTTTTCATATCTATCTATCTATCTATCTATCTATCTATCTATCTATCTATCTATCTCAGTTCTTTCATCTATTTATCTATCTCAGTTCTTTCATCTATCTATCTATCTATCTATCTATCTATGTATATATATATATATATATATATATATATATATATATATATATATATAAATATATATATATATATATTATTCCCCCTCTCTCTCTCTCTGTCGCTATCTATCTATCTATCTATCTATCTATCTATCTATCTATATATATATATATATATATATATATATATATATATATATATATATATATATATAGATATATATGGTCCAACGATATAGATCTGATTCCGTTGTCTGTCTGTCTGTCTGTCTGTCTGTCTAACAATCAATAATATATAAGCAAGAGTAGTTGGTAATAGCCATCTATATTGAACTTAGAAACAAAGACTTTTCAACCAGGGGTAAAGACCTTATATATGGAGCACTTTTTTTTATTGCCCGGAAGTGCATAGCATCAACGTTCCATATTTGATATTCCTTGTATCAAAATACATTTGGAAAATGAAACATAAGCAGGAATTCTAAACCAAAAATAAGAACGAATATAGTTGGAAAGGAAGAGTTACACGGTGGAGTGGGGGGGGTAGAGTTTGTAAGTCATACCAGGAGAATTTACCGATACTGATGCTTCCATATCCAGGGGCTGAGAGCTGAAATTATGGCAAGATGTTTACACGAAAATTTTTTAATATCTAATAAGGAACCCAGATTATATATATATCCGGGTAAATATATTTATGTTGCGTATCAGGAGGTAAGTAAAGCTAAGACAAAAACTGGCCTGACGCTTCTTCACTTTGTTGGCGAAATTCGAGTAATGTTGGATTTCTTCCTTATTCGTTATTCTTAAATATTCTCTGTGTCGTGATAGACAGTTTTGTTGTAGAATCTACCTTACATATGTCTACCATTTGTCCCAAAATGTAATATTATCGTCAAATGCTTTCCAGTTAATTCTGATCTTCAAAAGTTTACATGCAGTGCCAATGGTTATCTACTACCCCCCTCTTTGTTTTTATTGCTCCCGCTCACTTCTGGCTTGTGGAAGATTCTTTCAAATCCATGCTTTACAGCCAACTTTGATCTTCAAAAATTTAAATGCAATGTCAATCGTTATCTACTGTCTTCCTGATTACTCTTCTATTGTTATCGCTCAATTCTCGCTTGTGGAACACTCTTCCAACTCCATGCGTTACAGCCAACTTTGATCTTCAAAAATTTAAATGCAATGTAAATGGTTATCTATCTTCCTGATTACTCTTCTATAGTTGTCGCTGAATTCTAGCTTCTGGACCACTCTTCCAACTCCATGCTTTAGAGCCAAATTTGATCACAAAAAATTTAAATGCAATGTCATTCATTATCTACTGTCTTCCTGATTACTCTTCTATTGTTCTCGCTCATTTCTTTCTTGTGGAAGACTCTTCCAACTCCATGCTATACAGCCAACTTTGAGCTTCGGAAATTTAAATGCAATGCCAATCATTATCTACTGTCTTCCTGATTACTATTCTATAGTTCTCGACCACTTCTCGCTTTTGAACACTGTTCCAACTCCATGCTTTGCCGCCAAATTTGATCTTCAAAAATTAAAATGCAATGTCAATCGTTATCTATTGTTTTCCTGATTACACTTCTATTGTTCTCGCTCACTTCTCGTTTGTGGAAATCTCTTCCAACACTATGCTTTCGAGCCAAATTTGATCTTCAAATTTTTAAATGCAATGTCAACCATTATCTACTTTTTCCTTCTATAGTGCTCGACCACTTCTCGCTTGTGGACACTCTTCCAACTCCATGATTTGCCGCGAATTTTAATCTTCAAAAATGTAAATGTAATGTCAATCTTTATCTTCTTTCTTCCTGATTACTCTTCTATTGTTCTCGCTCATTTCTCACTTATGGAACTCTCATCCAACTCCATGCTTTATAGCCAACTTTGATCTTCAAAAATTTAAATGCAATGTCAATCGTTATCCATTGTCTTCCTGATTACTCTTCTATTGTTCTCGCTCACTTCTTGCTTGTGGAACTCTCTGCCAACTCCATGCTTTACAGCCAACTTTGATCTTCAACAGTTTAAATGCAATGCAAATCATTATCTATTGTCATCCTGATTAATCTTCTATAGTTCTTGCCCACTTCTCGCTTGTGGGATACTCTTCGAACTCCATGATTTGCCGCCAATTTTGATCTTCAAAAATTTAAATGCATTGTCAATTGTTATCTACTGTCTTCCTGATTACTCTTCTATTGTTCTCGCTCACTTCTCGCTTGTGGAAGACTCTTCCAACTCCATGCTTTAGAGCCAACATTCATCTTCAAAAAGTTAAATGCAATGTCATTCGTTATCTACTGTTGCCCTGATTACTCTTCTATTGTTCTCGCTCACTTCTCGCTCACTTCTCGCGCGTGGAACTCACTTCTTCCAACTCCCTGACTGTCCTCCATCTTTGATCTTCAAATATTTAAATGCAATGTCAATCATTATCTACTGTCTTGCTGATTACTCTTCTATTGTTCTCGCCTACTTCTCTCTTGTGAAGCACTCTTCCACCTCCATTGCTTTGCCGCCAACTATTATCTTCAAATATTTTAATATGCAATGTCATTCGTTATCTACTGTTATACTGATTACTTTTGTATTGTGCTCGGCCCGTAGTAACGTTTCTGAGTGTGGTAAAATTTGAGAACATAAACATTACATTATGGCCATCATTTGCCCATTGCACCCTGTAAATGAGCAAGATGGATTCTGACGCGTAAATTAGGAAGTGATATTCCATTTTCATGATAATTAAAGAAATTTGTCCTTGTGCCACATCTAAAGAAAATTATTATTTCTTCAATTCTAAACATGGTATATATGCTGAGAATGCGACCATTTACTATTATTGTCTGATTAGTTCGATATGTTTAAACTGGCAACTGATCTGATATCAATAATTCCCTTCAATCTGTTGTAAACTGGGACAAGGAAGGGCTTGCTAATTTTAACGCCTCCAAACGAAATTTATATCTAACAATCACCAGAAAAAAACATTTTTGCTTTCCATCAGGACGGCTGATGCTAACGTCTATGACAGTGGATCGTTGCAACTTTTCATGTTAACCCTCTTGTCTGACATAAAATGGAACGATAATTATTGCATTTATTGATAGGTCACCTACTAAGAAACTTTGTTGGTGGTGTCGTGCTAGACAATATTACTCGCTTGAATCTATCCTACATATTTATAAGTCTTTTTGTCTTTTTTGTCTGTAACCTCTCAATCTTTAATTATATTGAACCAATTTCTATGTCTGCAGCGAAGAAATTTGGTTCATTACACTTTTCTAGACAGATTCTCTCGCCAGAATCTATCTTACGTATCCATATGTCTACCATTCGTCCTTTTTTAAATATTACTGCCACATCTGTTCTGGTGCTCCTGCTATATATTTAGAGATTCTTGATAAAATCCAAAGAAGAATCTATCTTACATATTTACAAGTCTACCATTCATCCTTGCTTTGAATATTTCTGTGACATCTGATCTGGTGCTTCTGCTATATATTTAGAGATTCCTGATAAAATCCAAAGAAGAATCTATCTTACATATTTATAAGTCTACCATTCATCCTTGCTTTGAATATTTCTGTGACATCTGGTCTGGTACTTTTGATATACATTAAAGAATGTTGATTAAATCCAAAGAAGAATCTACTGTATTATTGGTCCTGATGTGGCATCTCAACTTAAGTCACCTTCCTACCGCCGTAATATAGATGCCATGTACCTTTTCTATGAATACTTTAATGGTTCTCTGGTAACATTTTCTTCTATTGCACTTCTCTATCGTGAATCTCTCTCAGCCCCTTGCTTCCCAGTCAACTTTGATCTTCAAAATTTCAAATGAAATATCAATCGGTATCCACCTTCTTCTTAATACTTGTTTTTTTTTTCTCGCCTTAATAGTAATTTTTCTTATATTCTCTAACACTCAGTAAACTCTTGCGTGTCAGTGGCTTTATTGCTGTGCTTAGGATGAAAGGAATGATATCTATATGAATATATATAAAACAACGTCTGTCTGTCTGATTCAAGTTGCCACTTAAACCTGTAAACCAATATTGATGAAAAGTTGCACACATATTAAAGTAATATCTAGTCTGTTAATAGACTAATATCTTTTTTGTTTTATATAAAAATCTATAATGGGACTGCAAGGGGCCCCTCGATAGCAGCTTGCCGCTTGTTACGGGAAACGTTCTTTATTGTGTTTAAGCAAGGGAGATAATTTGTCTCGCAAAATTTAGAAATCAATATACACGTTTTACAAAATAATATAACACTTCTAAAGCTTAAAATTCTAGACAGATATGGATCTTTGTCCGATTTTTAACATTATGGGGACAATATATGAACTCAATTAAATTTCTCAATAAAAATAAATAAAATATGAATAACATCTTTATTTAACACAATAATTCGGCATAATCTTTTTTTGAATGCGATCTTCGTGACATGATTACATTGCAAAACATTAATACATTTACCTGTCTATATAGATGAGGTATTATGTACATTATTCAGACTATTGTCCTCATCATTATTGAACTCACACTGTTTGGGTTCTGTTACTGGATCTAACTAACACCTTTATCCACTGTGCCATGTGTCCCGGCTAAAGCAGTGGAGAACTTTCAGAGAGGAATTAACAGGAGATAACTGATAACTGACATCCATTAAACATGGCACGTAGAACTAGAACAGTCAACCCCAGAGAGCGAAATAAAGGGTTCAGTTCGACACTCCAACCACCTGAAGAAGGCCGGAGCGTACAATGGCCGAAACGTTGTAATAAATATGTCGACAAAGATGAGGACAATAGTCCGAATAATGTAAATAATGTAATCCATTTACATTTAAAAAAAAAAATACATAAATAAATAAATAAAAATAATTCATTTCAAATTTCGCTATGAGCGTCATTAAATTCTCTAATTTCGAATTTATTAAATAGAAAGAAATTGTCTCGATCCATTCGGTCATTTAAACGTAAAATGACATTCAAATTGATATTATTTCTGAATAGAAACTTTACCTAAGCTCATATTTCAACCTCCACTTAAAAAGATATATTGTAGTTATGGTTGTTGTTGTTGTTGTTGTTGTCTGTGAAATAACAAACTGTTTGAAGGACACTTTTGTCTGTGTAAAAAAAAAATCTTGCTGAAGAAATAAAAGATTTAAACGTCCTTATTCGGCATGAGCCACTTACACTCAATCAGTTTTACTTTAAGTTACGTCGGTTTGGTATCTCCACTAATTTACCAAATAAACGGCATAGCATGATGAAAAAAAAGACCCTAAACTCTACGTTCTACGTAATATTTAGCATTAGTGTTTTAGCACATTTTTTCAGGTGAAAAACACATTGAATAGGAAATTCTTGCAAAAATCAAATAATTGTCAGATTTTAATGAAACATATTTATAAAGGATTCAAATTATTTTAGACATGTGTTTTTAGAAAAGCATGGTAAAAATATTTTTTACATTACTTACATAATTTTATGAAAACTTGAGAAATTCGACGGCATAACTTTTATTGATTAGATTAGTTTAAAGCAGAAGACTTTGAAAAATATATATCATCGATATATTTGTATATCAAATCACACAGTTACCAAAACTTCAGCTCTAAATTGTAACATACAAAACCCAATAAAACATTATTTAATTAGAAAGGCTTTTAATGGCTTTTATGAATAATATAGTTTAAGGACAATAGTGTCTGAAGCCAAAACATTTTTCCGATGAGAAATGAATTGTTACAAGAATTGTGTTCCATTTTTTTTCAATTTTAAATACAATTTGTGATAAAGTTTTTAAATATTTTAAGATTAAGTTTCAATCTGTGCAGTTCAGGAATTTCTGTTATTAAGTAGGGTTATCTTTACAGATTATAAATTTGAAAGCTTGTTACAATGTGCGGAACACATGCATTTAAAAAAATAATTTTATACTCTTTTTGAAAATATTATATAGATAAATGAATTGGCTCCCTTTGTAGGGGTCGTTATCACCGGCCCCTGGGGTGGGCTGAAAGCAGCCTATCACGGCCTCTTTTTTTCCTGTGCCACTGACGAATCAACATAGACTTATTAATTCCGTAAAAACTCAACCAGCAGCCACATGGTGTCCGAAAATGGAGCATCCAAGAATACAACATAGGAACGAGGATGTCCCAACAGTTGCAGTAATGCATCCGAAAACTGAGTCCATCTTCGACCTGAAGACGAATATATTCCGACGTTGAAACAAAAATGAGAAGAACTGTTAACCGAACGAACTTTACTGCCGCCAGTTAAGTCTTCGCAAAAACCACTGATTTTTTTGCAATGATTTTTAAACCCAATTTTTCTATATCCTCTTTTCTTTCTTCCTCTTTCTGATATAAAGCCTTTCTTTTTTCCGCTCAAGTTTGGTGTTGTATTTTTTCTTTCGCCGTGTCGCGTCAATGCTCTTTTTAACCTTATTTTCTACAGACGACAAATTATTGGTCACATAAATTCAAAAGGTGTAAAAACGCGCATATAGTATTTTAAATTTTATTTTTCCACAAATCATCTTCAAACTTAAGCTAGAAAGCTAAAGTACCGGAAAAAATAAAAAAAAGTATTTTTTTAATTTTTTAAAATACTGTGTAGTTAAATTAGTTCACTTAAGATTCGAAAAAATTAGATCACTTCTGTTCTTTCGTCCGATAAATTTCCCTGAATTGTAACAAGCTTTCAAATTTATGATCTGTAAAGATAGACCTACTTAATAACAGAATTTCCTGAACTGCACAGATTGAAACTTAATTTTAAAATATTTAAAAACTTTATATCACAAATTGTATTTAAAATTGAAAAAAAAAAAAAATGCAAACATTTCTTGTAACAATTCATCGATCTAAATGTTAGTCAAAATCTCCAAAATATCTCACATGCTTTTTAATGATATTCCGCTGATGAAAAAAAAAAAAATAATAAAATAACATATTTAATCGTAATTTCGAATGTTCTAAAAAGAATGAAAAAAAATTCAACAAAATAACCAAAAATAGCGATGGCCATCTTCTCAATACTACTACTACTACTACTACTAATAATAATAATGATAATATAAACATTTATATGATAATTTTTTTTTTCGTCAAGTTTGGAGCGTTTTTTCATCATGGTATCCTCCTTTTCAGCGAATTTATGTAGATTACTAAGACGGTATTAATTCGAATCGCGAAGAAAAGTGAAACGGAAATCAGAAATTTATTAAAGAATTGGTTTTTTTAAAAACCTTTCACTCTATTCAATATAACACATATAAAGCTTAAAATTCCAGATAGATATGGATCTTTGCCCGATTTTTAAAATTTAAGGAACAACATCTGAACTCATTTATTATTTCTAAATAAAATATAAATAAAATATTTATTTAACACAATGATTCAGGCATAATCTTTCTTTGAATACAATCTCCGTGGCAGGATTACATTGCAAAAATAAAAAAATAAAAATTCATTTACATTACAAAAAAAAAAAAAAAAAAAATTCGTTTCAAATTTCGCCATGCGCGTCATTAAATTCACCTCGTTCGAATTTATTGAATACAAAGAAATTGTCTCGATTCATTCGGTCATTTAAACGTAAAATAACATTTAAATTGAGCTTATGTTCGAATAGAAACTTTACCTAAGCTCATATTACAACCTACCCTTAAAAAGGTATATCGTAGTTATGGTTGTTGTTGTTGTCTGTGGCATAAGAACCTGTTTGAAGGACACTTTCATCTTTGAAACAAAAATCTAGCTGTGGAAAAAGACATCCTTCTTAAAAGATTTAAACGTCATTAATCGGCACCAGCCACTTACGCATGAAATCTATATGTATGTAATCTATCAACTGGGCAGATATATTTCTTCTAATGAGGGAATGTGAGGCAACCCGGGCTTTAAAATCCACGATTTCAGCTAGGATTCACCACTGTTGGATGCCAACATAAATTAAACATTAAGCCCAACATAAATAAATTTCTCAAAATGTTTTACTTCTTGGAGAAACCTTGTACAGGGTGAACGTTAATGTAAAAATAACAACAACAAAAAACGAGGACTATAGTCCGACTATCAGTCAGTTATGTGCCATGCGTGATACACGCTTAGGCGATCATGTATTTTTCAATACATGACTGACGAGGCAGATTTTTTTCCCGCGGTAGGTTGCCATTTCTTTCTGCGATAGACCTGTTGCCATCCAAAGCTATAGAACACGGTCTGTCCTGCTATTTACCCGTATCTTGTGGTGGAGAAGAAGAGGATTCATACCTTCCCAAAGGGTATTAGCACATAAGTGAATGTAACGGATTCGACTCGAAAGTCAGTCGTTCAGTTATGCGCCCTGAGTGATACACGCTTAGGCGACCATGTATCTTTCGATACATGACTGACGAGGCAGATATTTCCCCTAAGTAGGTTGCCATTTCTTTCTGCGATAGACATGTTGCCATCCAAGGCTATAGAACCAGGTCTGTCCTGCTATTTACCCATAGCTGGGGGGAGAAGAAGAGGATTCATACCTTTCCAAAGGGTATTAGCACAGAAGTGAATGTAATGGATTCGATTGGAAAGTCAGTCGGTCGGTTATGTGCCATACGTGATACTCGCTTAGGCGATCATATATCTTTCGATACATGACTGATGAGGCAGATTTATTTCCTGCAGTAGGTTGCCATTTCTTTCAGTGGTTGACCAGTTGCCATCCAAGGCTATAGAACCTGGCCTGTCCATAGCTTGGCGGGAGAAGATTCAACTGGAATTCGAACTCGGGCCGCTATCGGTTACTCCACTCTGCTTTCGAATATAAATAGTGTAAACAATGATAACTTTTCATCCCAGAGAGTAAAAAAGTAATATTTATGAACCGGGGTAAACTACAGTCTGATTAAAAACATTTTTTTGAAGAAAATGTTTATTTCTGGATTCATAGAACTCAAGAAGATGCAGAGAATAGGCGTATTTTGTCTATTTCTTTTTGATATCTTTCAATCTGGCTTTGTGTTTCATGTTCGATATTATGTCTGTCGATAGAGTTTAAGTGGGTGTGAGGAAAACGAGATCTATTTGGAAAAGAGCAACCCAGAAATTAAACTGGGAACAATTCGTCTGCATACGGGTAGGAAATGAATTGAGTGCTATACAAAAACAGAAAGGTCATGGCAGAGGGATGTGTCTTCTCAGCAAATTCATTCCAGATCTACCTGCAACTCTATCCAAAAAGAACTGGAAATCCTACCAGAATTTCTCGTCGATGGTTGCAATCGTAACAATATAAGTAGCTACCTCCAAGCATTCGCTAAACATTGAGCATACGTGATGAAAAAATGCCCCAAACAAAATATAGAATAAGTTTTACCGCCAGACCTTTATGTTAGTGTTAAGAGGAAATACAAATGGATCTTTTTGATTATTAAATTATAGATTTTATGCTTTCTAGAACCTACAAAATTTTGGTTCGATTCTACAGGAGTTGGACAAAATAATTGGAACAGGTGCAAATTCCACTGCTATATTTCAAAGACCTATTATATTAAGAACTTTAACTAAAACTTCGTAATTGGTGATTATATCTATTGTAAATACATTTATTTATCTAATTTACTGTCTTTGTCTTATTTATTTTTAGAATTTAGTAAAATTTAAGCTAAATGCGTGACCTCTCCGAGTTCGAAAAAGAGCAAATTGTTGGAGCTCGCATGGCAGGAGCCTCGATCACTAAGTTTGCTGAACTATTTGGTTTTTCAAGAGCTACCATATCAAGAACTATGACGCAATTCGGGAAACGGGGCAAAACCTCTAGCAACCGTAGCAATTTGGGCCGGACTTGCAAACTTATTGACAGGGACTGTCGTGCATTGAAATGCAATGTGGCAAAAAATCATCGGAAAAATGCGGCCAAAGTGACTGCTGAGTTGAATAACCATCTGAATAGTTCAGTTTCTACTAAAACTGTTAGCCGTGAGCTCTATAAGGCTGCATATCATGGAAGAGCCGCCGCAAGGAAACCTCTTCTCTCCACTCGCAACATTCAAAAGAGGTTGATGTGGTGCAGAGATCACAATGCCTGGTGTGCAGAACAATGGAAGCAAGTCATATTCTCAAACAAGTCCAGGTTTTCTCTTTTCCCAACTTCAGGGCGAGTTTATGTGTGGAGGCAGCTCAAAGAAGCTTACAACCCTGACTGCCATATTCCAACAGTGAAGCATGGAGGTGGATAAGTGATAGTTTGGGCCGCCATATCATGGAAATGTCTCAGTCCAATAGTTGCCCTGCATCGTAGACTCAACAGCAAAGATTACCTGAACATTTTGGGAGATTATGTTCATCCAATGGCCCAGACTTTATTCCCTGATGGTGACTGCATCTTCCAAAATGATAATGCTCAAATACATACCGCTCAAGTGGTTAAGAATTGGTATGAAGAGGATGAAAGTGAGCTAGAACATATGGAGTGCCTCCCCCAATCTCCAGGTATCAATTATTGAACATTTGTGGTGCATTTTGGAGCGACAAGTTAGGAGCCGCTATCCTCCACCGTCGCGTCGTAAAGACCTGGAGAAGGTTTTAATGAAAGAATGGCTGAAAATTCCTCCGGATGAAGTCAGGAGGCTGTATGATTCCATTCCTAGATGTATGAAAGGTGTCTGTGAGGCTAAAGAAGTACCAACTCCATATTAAATAAATTTTCTTTGAATTTAACAAGTGCCTAAATTATTTTGTCCAAACCCTGTATTTTTTTGCATCAACGGCTGACCATAAATTAGTAGAAGAAATTTTAATATCTTTTGGCGGTGAAAACACATTGATTTCAAATTCTGGCAAAAATCAAATAATTTTCCGGATTTTAATGAAAGATTCAGGACTTATTCATAAATGAAAGAAATTGTTTTAGAACCGTGTCTCTTTTTTTAGAGATTCTTGGTAAAATATATTTTTTTAAATCTATTACACCCCCATTCATTTAATTTTACGAAATTTTGAGAAAGGCTTTAATGTCTATTTATTAAGCAAAAATTGAAAAGCTAATTACTATTCAATATTTTAAAAATAATTTTAATTCTGTTTCTGCATGTTTATAAACGTAACGGTTTTTGAAAATACAGACATCCATAGGTTTTCAATTTTTGCTTAATAAAAATTGTAAGGTAAAATGTAGATTGTCTACAATTTACAGTTAATTCACTACTTTGATTTAATTAGAAGTTTTTATCAAAAATTCTGATATTTTCCAATTTTTCATGTAAACCAATAAAACAGGTTTCATATAAAGATCTACATGTTTAAGATTAAGATATAAAAATTTATGCTGGGTATTATATTCCTAGATGGATGTTTTCTGAGTCGAGATTTTTGGACGAGCTGCTCTGACTGTGTGAATCAGCACAGTGCCATTCATCCCACGAGTGGGGCTCTTTTGTATATATCTCGGCAGTATAGTTGACATCTTCCAGATTGTTTTCTGCTCTATTGTTCGCAAATTAATCAAAACCAACATCAAGTTTGTCGGTGAATCTTTTGCGCGGCTGGCATTGAGGATGCTTGCCTTGTTTGAACCGCACCTATTTCGGCTCGAGCGTCTTCTAAGCGGAAAAATTCACCAACCCATTTAAGTCGACCTGTGACATGGTAAGGCGCATTCAAAATCTCTTCACTCGAAAACAAACATTTTAGAAGTGAATTCCTTGTTGATCTGAAATTCTTCATCATCCGATTTCCCCACGCCCCCACATCGGTTGTTCCCAGGTGGTACTATCACCTCTGACCTTTTTACCTGTCTCGTTAACCCTATTTTAGTCACGTCGTATTTCCGAAAATAGACAGTCATCTGGAAGCACATACTCACCATTACAAAAATGTTGTGTTAGACCATTTGTTTTTTTTCTATCTATCTATCTATCTATCTATCTATCTATCTATCTATCTATCTATCTATCTATCTATCTATCTATCTCAGTCTATTCCTATCTATCTATCTACCGATCTATCTATCTCATTCTGTTCATATCTATCTATCTATCTATCTATCTATCTATCTATCTATCTATCTATCTCAGTCTGTTCATATCTATCTAGCTAGCTAGCTAGCTAGCTAGCTATCTAGCTATCTAGCTATCTCAGTCTTTTCCTATCTATCTATCTATCTGAGATAGATTGATAGATAAATATGAACAGGCTTAGATAGAGAGAGAGATAGATATGCACTGACTAGGGTACCTCGAGGCGGTATAATGGTTAGCAAGTTTGTCTCGCTCGAACATTTACGAATGAATAGTGAGTTCGATCCTCACTGAGTGCCACGTACTTTCGGCCTTGTGCCACATCTAAGCTACGCTTGGAAAATCACTAGATATGCACTGACTGAGACAGATAGATAGATAGATATGCACAGACTGATATATATATATATATATATATATATATATATATATATTCTGCTCATACATTGTTTTTACAGATACAATTTATTTTAGTAAATGGTATGGTTTTTTAATTATCCATTATTGAATAATTAGTATCTATAACAATAACGTATGAAGAGAATAGTTATTAAAACGTAGACTTAAATAATTAAAATTTTAACTTAGATACATTTTTTAAAAACTATATGCTAAAAGCATTTCAGAATATTTGTATTTTCTTGGTTGTATATATATATATATATATATATATATATATATATATATATATATATATATATATATTGTCCACTAATAATCTTCTAAATAGCGAACGTGGACAGGAATGTTTTTGTAGATGTTGAACAATGGAGGAGAAATCATGCATGTGTAGTGTGACCCTTCTTGATAATATTTGTTTTAACCATCAATGCAGTAAATATTGAAAGAACTTGGAAAAAATAAAAATTCAATATATATATATATATATATATATATATATATATATATATATATATATACGCATATATTTATATATATATATATGTGTGTGTATATATATATATATATATATATATATATATATATACATATATATATATACACACACACACACACACACACGAGGTATTTTCACAGGTCACCATATTGCATGAATTTTAAGCATATTACTAGGCATCTCACTCCCACCCTTTCACTGTAGAAATGGCTAAATCAACACGGCAATGTGACTTTCAACTTCACACATTTCTTTCTTTAAATATATATATATATATATATATATATATATATATATATATATATATATATATATATATATATATATATATATATAAAGTAAAAGTTTATTTTATATGTTCGCTCCTTGGTGTTGAGTCATTTTTAATTCCTATTCTATGTAATATATATATATATATATATATATATATATATATATATATATATATATATATATATATACTGATAACTTGATAAATTGATATAAAAATGGCAGTATTTAAAAAAAAAAAACACTGATTTCATAAAAAGATTGAAATAAAGGAAGAAAAATGAACTTGCTGTAGAATAAATGTAGATTGCAACACTGTGGAACCGCGGTTCACGAATTTAATTCGTTCCTGAAGCCCGTACGTAACCCGAAATATTCGTAAACCGAAACTATTTTTCCAATAGAAATCAACGTAAAGTGGATTAATTCGTTCCTGGTCCCAAGGTGATTGCTTATTTAAACTTTTACACCAGTACTTTGTGTACAACTTTATGCACAAAACTAATGAAAAAAATTAAATCTAAGAAAAAAATCAATAAACCCAATACAAAATAGATAAAATGTAGGCGAACACTTTAATTTTACCGTAACTGTGAATAGGGGAGTTGATGGCGTAAGGGGAAAGGACGTGTGGAAGGAGATGGAAAAAGATGTCATTATTTGAAAAAGAGAAGGAGAGGCATGATCGTTTCTTTATTGATAAGGATAGTATAGATCATTGAGTGGAAAAAGAAAGGCTTTATATCAGAAAGAGGAAGAAAGAAAAGAGGAGATAGAAAAATTGGGTTTAAAAATCATTGCAAAAAAATCAGTGGTTTTTGCGAAGACTTAACTGGTGGCAGTAAAGTTCGTTCGGTTAACAGTTCTTCTCATTTTTGTTTCAACGTCGGAATATATTCGTCTTCAGGTCGAAGATGGACTCAGTTTTCGGATGCATTACTTCAACTGTTGGGACATCCTCGTTCCTATGTTGTATTCTTGGATGCTCCATTTTCGGACACCATGTGGCTGCTGGTTGAGTTTTTACGGAATTAATTAGTCCATGTTGATTCGTCAGTGGCACAGGAAAAAAAGAGGCCGTGATAGGCTGCTTTCAGCCCACCCCAGGGGCCGGTGATAACGACCCCTACAAAGGGAGCCAATTCATTTATCTATATAATATTTTCAAAAAGAGTATAAAATTATTTTTTAAAATGCATGTGTTCCGCACATTGTAACAAGCTTTCAAATTTATAATCTGTAAAGATAACCCTACTTAATAACTAAACTGAGTAGGAAGAGACAATATCATCAACAATTTTTTTCCCTTAACTTTTCTTTTTTCCTTTAGCAATATCACTGCTAGTTTTCTTTGGATCCATGACTAAGGGCTTAAGAAAGAGAGAGAAAAGCAAGGCACAACACACAAAGGTATACAACGTGGCGGTCGACTCAGAATTTATTCCGTTCGGGTTAACTCGGTTCGGCTGGTTTTCAACAATGCTATTCGAGAACCGAAATTTTGTTCGGTAACCGAGGCATTTTCATCTCAAATTTCCCGTTCGGAAACCGATTCGTTCGACATGTGAGAGGTTCGAGACCCGAGGTTACCCTGTATTTTTTGTAATAAGTATTGAATTATACAGGTAAGAAAAGAGAAAATAAGAAATCTTTACTTACAGAAACGCATAAATAACGTCACATTGGCAACTGATATACAAAGCAACATTCAGTCTGGAGTAAAGGATGTTACTTGTTTATTTTAACATCCCTAAAACGAAACTTCTCTCATGTGAAAGATCCCTTTTTGTCTTCCATCTTACATGGTTCATGCTAACCTCCATCGGTATGATTCGTGGCGTCTTCTCAGTCTAACCTTGTCGGTTGACATAAAATGGAAAGTTTATATTAAATCAATTGTTAGGTCTGCTGCCAAAAAAATGGGTTCACTTTGTCGTTCTAGAAAAATTTCTTTTAATAACCTATCTTCTTATATATCTATAAGTCTACCATTCATCCTTGCTTTGAATATTGCTGCCACATCTGATCTGGTGTTTCTGCTATATATTTAGAGATTCTTGATAAAATCCAGAGGTGAATCTATCTTACATATTTATAAGTCTACCATTCATCCTTGCTTTGAATATTGCTGCCACATCTGGTCTGGTGCTTCTGCTATATATTTAGAGATCCTTGATAAAATCCAGAGATGAATCTATCTTACATATTTATAAGTCTACCATTCATCCTTGCTTTGAATATTGCTGCCACATCTGGTCTGGTGCTTCTGCTATATATTTAGAGATTCTTGATAAAATCCAGAGATGAATCTATCTTACATATTTATAAGTCTACCATTCATCCTTGCTTTGAATATTGCTGCCACATCTGATCTGGTGCTTCTGCTATATATTTAGAGATTCTTGATAAAATCCAGAGGTGAATCTATCTTACATATTTATAAGTCTACCATTCATCCTTGCTTTGAATATTGCTGCCACATCTGGTCTGGTGCTTCTGCTATATATTTAGAGATCCTTGATAAAATCCAAAGAAGAATCTATCTTCCACATTTATAAGTCTACCTTCATCCTTGCGTTGAATATTGCTGCCACATCTGGTCTGGTGCTTCTGCTATATATTTAGAGATTCTTGATAAAATCCAGAGAAGAATCTATCTTACATATTTATAAGTCTACCATTCATCCTTGCTTTGAATATTGCTGCCACATCTGGTCTGGTGCTTCTGCTATATATTTAGAGATCCTTGATAAAATCCAATGAAGAATCTATCTTACATATTTATAAGTCTACCATTCATCCTTGCTTTGAATATTGCTGCCACATCTGGTCTGGTGCTTCTGCTATATATTTAGAGATTCTTGATAAAATCCAGAGATGAATCTATCTTACATATTTATCAGTCTACCATTCATCCTTGCTTTGAATATTGCTGCCACATCTGGTCTGGTGCTTCTGCTATATATTTAGAGATCCTTGATAAAATCCAAAGAAGAATCTATCTTCCACATTTATAAGTCTACCTTCATCCTTGCGTTGAATATTGCTGCCACATCTGGTCTGGTGCTTCTGCTATATATTTAGAGATTCTTGATAAAATCCAGAGAAGAATCTATCTTACATATTTATAAGTCTACCATTCATCCTTGCTTTGAATATTGCTGCCGCATCTGGTCTGGTGCTTCTGCTATATATTTAGAGATTCTTGATAAAATCCAAAGAAGAATCTATCTGACATATTTATAAGTCTACCATTTATGCTTGCTTTGAATTGTGCTGCCACATCTGGTCTGGTGCTTCTGCTATATATTTAGAGATTCTTGATAAAATCCAAAGGAGAATCTATCTTACATATTTATAAGTCTACCATTCATCCTTGCTTTGAATATTGCTACCACATCTGGTCTGGTGCTTCTGCTATATATTCAGAGATTGGTGATGAAATCCAAAAAAGAATCAGCAATCACATTGGTCCTGACCTGGCGTCTCGACTTCAGTCACTTTTCAACCGCCGTAAAGTTGCCTCCCTGTTACCTTTACATCAATGCTTTCATGGCAATTGTCCGGATGAACCTTCCGTGGCCCACAGCTCATCTCTCAGTTGCGTCTCTGTATTTGAGCAGAGGGCGACACAGTTGTGGTTCTCTCTCCGGACTGAGACTGAGCTGGTGGAGGCGCCTGGTCTCACTCCGCCATTGTGCTAAAGAGTGGGGATCGGTTATCATACCGATGCCGAAACATACGACGGCTGCGGGGCTGTGCAAATTTTTCTCCCTTGCCTGAGTGTACATGCTCAGGTTCCACACATTTAACTCGATTTTTTGACTCATCCCGTCTCAGTGCGGAGACTTGGGCAAATGATACTTTCCGCTGCTGTAACTTGGTTTTATAAATTTAAACGCAAGGTGCCACCAACTGAATTGGCTAGATACATCCATAAGTTCTATACAAACAGTTTCTTTTCTTAATTGTGGAACTCCCTTATGGCCCCATGCTTTTCAGCCAATTTTGGTCTTTAAAAAATAAATGCCCCGTCAATCGCTATCTACCGTCTTCCTGGTTACTCTTCTATTTGTCTCGCCCCTTACTAAGGCTTCTCTTTTTTCTTATTCTCCTTTTCCTTGTGTCTTAGGGGCTTTACTACCTTGCATGAGGTGAAATGATAAAAGATGAATAGAGAGTAACAAAGAAAATAATTATAACAAAATGAGTGAATATTTTTGTTTTTTAATAAGGATTAATTTCGTAAGAAAAACAACGAAATAAAAGGTCTCCATCTTAAGTATGTACGAAGCAATGGTCCATCACAAATATTAGTTTCCCACCTTAGATATTAGTTTATTATGGCGATTAGCTGCGGTATGTTTTTCCCGTTCTTCACGACTCAGTGCGTCGTGTAAAGTGATCTGACTTGGACGCCATATTTATTGGTATAATTTCCAATTTGCTTTAGGCAGTTGTTCAACTTGTTCTGTCGGAGGAGTTCATTTCAGCGAGTGAAAGACAGCAACAGTTATTCGCCCTCGGGCTATGAGAGAAGTAAAGAAACACATTTGAAGATCTATCTATCTATCTATCTATCTATCTATCTATCTATCTATCTATCTATCTATCTATCTATCTATCTATCTATCTGTCTGCCTGTCTATTTCAGTTTGTACAAATCTATCTATTTCAGTTTGTACAAATCTGTCTAACTATCTGTCTGTCTATTTCAGTTTCTACAAATTTATCTATCTATCTATCTATATTATCTCTCTCTCGATATATATATATATATATATATATATATATATATATATATATATATATATATATATATATATATATAATTCTGTCTATATGTATCTATCCTTATACATGATCATTTTCCTATCATATATACATGTGTGTGTGTAACAATCTTCTCATATCTATCTATCTATCTATGAATGAATGAATGAATCTATCTATCTGTCTGTATTTCAACAATATCTAATCTTTTTTGTTCTTAGTTACCTTTTCGTTCATTGCAAAATTCTTACATGTTTTTTCTTTATTTCCTTTTTCGGGCTTTCATTTATTCGTTCCTTTCTTTTTTCTTTCTTTCTATTCCAACCTTATACATTGTTTGGTTGTATGTTTCTTTCTTTTTCTTTCTTTCCAACTTAATCTTTCATTTTTCATTCTATTATTTCTAAATTTATAGAATCTCCTTTTATTCGTCTTCCATTCCGTTTCTCGTACTTCTTTAATGTTTTCCTTTCTTTCTTTGTTCTTTGCCTTTTACGATTGTTTTTTTTTCTTAGCTCTCTTTGTCATAATTCCCTTTTCTTTCTTTTTTCTGTATGAGTTTTTCTTTCATTTTTATTTCTTCCTTTCTGCCTTCCTTTTTTATTTCTTACTTTTTTGTAGATTTCTTTGTTTCTTTCTTTATTTCATTTTTTTCTTTCATTCGTTTCAACATTATAATTCTTCCGTTTTTCTGACGTTATATTTTTCTGATCTTATAATTCATTCATTAATTCTTTATTTCTTTCTTTTCTCTCTTTCATTCGTCCTACCTCCATAATACATTCTTCTTTCTTTCTTTCTTTCTCCATTATACATTCTTTCTTTCTTTCTCCATAATACATTCTTTCTTTCTTTCTCCATAATACATTCTTTCTTTCTTTCTTTTTTTCTTTCTTTCTTTCTTTCGTCATACCTCCATAATACATTCTTTTTTCTTTCTTTCTTTCTTCCATTTATTCTACATTGATTAATTTATACATTTTTCTTTCTTTTCTTTTCTGACTTTCATTCGTCATACCTTCACAATACATTCTTTCTTTCTTTCTTTCTTTTTTCTTTCTTTCTTTCTTTCTTACATCCTACCTCCATAATACATTCTTTGATTTTTTTATTTTTTTATTTATATATTTATACATCTTTCTTTCTTTTCTTTTCTTTTCTTTTCTGGCTTTCATTCATCATACCTTCACGATACATGCTTTCTTTCTTTCTTTCTTTCTTTCTTTCTTTCGAATTATTTGTTTTTAATGATTAAATTTTTTCTGACTTTATAATTCTTTCTTTCTTTATCGCTTCTTTTTGACTTTCCCTTTTAATGGACACACACCACATCATACATCTTTGTTCTTTATTTTACCAAAAACTTTAGTCTCTGCTATTTATATCTCTCTCCCTTTCTCTCTCATACACACCGAAACACATTCCGGCGCACACACACACACACGCACACACACGCACAATCGCACACACACTCAGTCACACACATTTCGAGCTGAAATTTTTCGCGCCAACTCACATATAGAATTCTTTGTTCAAAATGAAGGGAGACAAGGGGGATTTTTTTCGTGAACCTGTATTAATTGAGCACAGATGTAGATATTTCCATTACTTAGCAAACATACCCCAGGATAAGAAATTACTTATATCGCATAATCAGCTTATCAGCCCTCCAAATGCATGCATATATATATATATATATATATATATATATATATATATATATATATATATATATATATATATATGCCGGGTGTAACAATAAAATTGTCTAAATCATTTAACTTGTACAATTGTTAGATTAAGCTCTGAACCATTGTATCTTAGAAATATATATTATTCCAGGATCATTTTCCAACTTTTTCAAGATGATCTTCGCCCTCTCTGAACTTCTAGCTTTCTGTCCTGGAGTAACAAGGTGCCTCACTGTTTCCACGTACGATTTCATTTTCAAGTTTTTTTTCACTGCTCTTAGAACTGTCATAGATGAAACTCCACATTCACGTGCCTCTCATTGATTGAGTTGGATCTTTTCTTATATATATATATATGTGTGTGTGTGTGTGTGTGTGTGTGTGTGTTTTTGTGTGTGTTTATGTGTGTGTGTGTTGATAAAGTCTCTCAGAAAAAGAAACGCGACGTCTAAGATGAGATTTCCTTTTGTCTTGATATATATATATATATATATATATATATATATATGTGAAGAAATATAGTCTTGAGGTGTGCTATATTTTTGGGATAAAGTGCTCAATATAAAAGATAGAGCGTGTGTAAATATAAAAGTGAACATTGCAGTCAACACTTAGAGGCGACAGTCTGTTCCATGCTAATTGCAATCGTCAGGCCTGACGATTGCATCTAACAACTGAATTTTTTAACAACTGAATTTCAGCCACAGTCAACAGGCGGAGGCTCGGAATAAACACTCTTAGTTGTATTCCAAACAACACAAAAACAAATCTTAAACGATCAAACACGTGGAGGAATTAACTTCACCTATAAACAATCCATATAGATAGTGGCTAAATAAATGGCCGAGAGCGATTGAATCAATAGACAATGTGGACAATTTCTGCAGTCCTCTACTGCCACCAAACGAACAAAATGTCAGAATGTTGGAAAAATAAATAATTAAATTTTCCTTTTCTGTCATATTCAATGAAACAGGTTTAAAAGATAGGCTGTTGCATAAATATACATTAATATATATATATATATATATATATATATATATATATATATATATATATATATATATATATATATATATATATATATATATATATATATATAGGCGACGGGCTATCTCGTGCTAGGCGCAATCGACAGGCCTCCTGGCGATTGCGTCTAGCATGAAACACCCTATCACCTGAATGTTGACTTCAATGTCCACTTTATATTTATATTTACATACGCTCTATCTCTGATATTGAGCACTTTATCCCATAAATATAGCACACCTGAAAACTATATATATATATATTAAAAAATATATTAATATATCTGCATATATATATATATATATATATATATATATATATATATATATATATATATTAAGACATTTTTATATAACATTTACCGACCTGAATGTCCGAGAAATTTCATTGAAAATATTCGTCCTCCGACAGGATTCTAACCTGTATCCTATACGGAACCGTCATATAGCCTGACGTGGCCTGTCTTTTGATGTTATTAATTTCCTTGTTTAATTAAATTCATTTCGTTTTTTGCTTTGGGAAAGTTCACATTGGACGAAACGCGTCAGCAATTAATAGTGTTTTCCTATTGTCATTTATATATATATATATATATATATATATGTGTGTGTGTGTGTGTGTGTGTGTGTGTGTGTGAGAGAGAGAGAGAGAGAGAAATGCAAAGTTTGTTTCTAGAAGTATGCTTATTATTATTTTAAAAACTTAAAGCATCCTTTTCTACCTCTTTTCAAATTCAGAGTTGTTCTTCTCCTAGACCGGTTACCAACCGACGTTACAGAGCCAGTTCTATCCTGATATACAACGCATATTTCAAACAGCGTAACCTTTCAGGACTTAGGTGATTATAGACCCCCGCACACTATTATCTGTGAATTGCTATGACTTTTTGGGTAAACATGTTCTATATTTGCGAGGATGTAACAGACTGATTGCCAGCGAAGTCTTCATACTGCAGTCTAGCTTTCTATTTAACCTATAGCTAGGGGAAGAGGAAAATCGATTCATGCCTTTCTCAATGGTATTAAGGAGAAAGGGAACTAGAATACAGCCGCTGATTTGAAAGGACATGTTAGATAAAAGATCACCGCCTGTGCTCTGCTCGATAGCCTATTTCGCTTGATGGACATCGTAGAATGATTTCGTTTGGCGCCAAATTAATCATATTCTTTTAGTCGTCTTGCTGCTAAACTCCTTTACGCAAGGAATGAGGCTAACTATTTTTGTTGAGACATCGTAAACACGATTCTCCTTTATTCTTGTGTTGATTTCCACTTCCTTTTCTGGCTATTTACATTTTCTTGTCGGTTTGTTAAAGGTTATACTTCCTGTGATTCGCACACGTCCGTTCATCTTATGCTTTTCGCCGGAAACATATTAAGGCCTTTTTTCACCTGCGAAAATATATACGGTTTTTCTCCGCCATATTCTTCAGCGTGACTCGATTATCTGCAATTTGTAGCTTGTTGTGTAAGCAAGCCTAATTTGGAGAGATTGAAACAAAACAGTAACACTTTGAAATGTAAACGTTTGAAAAGTCATTGGAACTCAACAATGTGTCTTTTCCCTATGCGTTCGCGAAAATCGACTAAAGTTTTCAAATTTTGATCCCGAACATCTTTTCTATAGCAGCTTTTGAGTACAACACGTAAGGAGACTTTGAAGGGCCAGTAATCCTATTGTATTTGTTTGTTTAACAGCATAGGGTCATTTAAAGCCGAAATTTAATTTCCTTGAGAGCCTGAGTAACTTCACAAATGTATTGCTGGTAATATTTTTTCTTTACAACAAGGTATAGCTGCTAAGATTCTTTTTCCTTACAACAATGTATTGTTGGTTCATCGTTTTTTTTCTTTTAATGTGCCGTGTCCTTTCAGGACGTAGGCGATCATGGCCCTCCAGTTCTCTCTATCCCTTGTAGCTCTCAACAGGTTTTGTGTTTCTGCCAACTCCTCCCCCCATTCACCTGCCTATGCCCGCCACGTATGTCATGCGCTGCTTTCTCCCGTCTCATTTCCCTTCTATTCGTCCCGTGAGTATCAGATTCTCCAGGCCCTCCTTTCTCATCATGTGTCCCAGAAATTCCATCTGTCTCTTCCTTATGCTATATTTCTACTTTCCTTACAATAATACATTGCTGGTATTTTCTTCTTTAAAAAAATGTATTACCTTATTATTATTATTAAAAATTATCATTAAAATATTATGATTATAATAATTATTATTAAAAATGTATGTATTAACGAAGCAAGGTTATCAGAGATATTAAAAGCTTTAAATTTGGGGTTCTAGTAAAATAGAATATGTCCTAACTAATAAGTATTAAATTATATGATAAAATTAAAAATTAAAATTAAAAGTAAAAAATTACCCATTTAGAAATCTAAATCTAATCTCTATTAAGTTTAAAATTATAGAATTACTGAGGAGAAAATAAAAAATACATCGTTAATTAATTTGAAACATTTAAAACCATTTATTCTAGATTCAACATCATCACTTGATAAGACACCAGAAGTGTTGAAACAAAATGGCTATTTTTCTAGTGATTTTATAACATATTTATGTTATAATATTTAAATAAACAATTATATCTGCTCTACTCTGTATTGTGCAC
>OZ038509.1:47968104-47980604 GCA_964036315.1 Acanthosepion esculentum | reverse complement strand
TTTCTTTTTCATATGGATTTAATTTCTTTTGCAGATTAAAAAAAAACTTTGAGAGTTTTGGCTCGTATATATAAATTTACAGTTAGAACACATTACAAAAAATGTTTCTTTAGGTATTTCTAACACAGATTAAAGAAACATTTCGGCTGATGATACATATGTTTAAGCCTTTAATCAAACAATCAGATTTTAAAAATAATAAAAAAAAAATCATTTTGAATTTTTTTTAAATATGATTCTTTGACTGAATACCTAAATATATGTAATACGAGTAGTAAAAGTTTAATTAATCTAATTGCGTTAGAAATACATACAAAAAAACATGCAGCTGGGTTCCCTTCCCAAATCGAACCCGTAGGCCTCGACCGTGGTGATTGAAAGTGGCCGAATGGCATTACCCTCTTCCCTTTTAAAATGTGTAAGTCGTTGATTTGGGATGCGACCTGTGCAGATACATTTTCGGCCGGTAATTTGATCAGGTCCGCGGTTGAGTCGGGGTTCGGCGCCCGAGACGCAGAGATAAAAAAAAAAATATGTAATTATTCTTCTCTTGCTGACAGATTTTTTTTTTTACTCCAGTGGCAGTGGAGACTTCAGGGGTTATTGGCCCTGGTTTGATGGCGTTCCTTCGGAGGATTGGCGCGATTGCGTCTCGATTAAGGAAAGAGCCTCGCGAAACGGAGTGGCTCTTGCAGCGTGTCTCACTGGCGACGGTTCGAGGTAATGCTTTCTCCATCATAGCGGCTGGCAGAGGATAGAAAAAAAATTGTTTATAGTTACGTTGTTCTGGAATTGTCATCATTGGTCGACTGAACTTGCTTTGTTTCAATGACTTTTGTTTTGTTATTATTAGTTACTTTGTTCAATAAAGATGATAATTAATTAAAAAAAAAAACCCAAAAAAACTAAAAAATGTAAGGGAAAAAAACGAAAAAATCGAAATGAAATCGGCTAGATAAAAAAAAAATCTTTAAAATTTCCCAGTATTCATCACTCGTGTCTGTGTCTCGTCGAGCCAAAATAACAAATGCAGTTCGATGAAATCCTAAAGGACGATCGCTTCACATGAAAAGTTGCGGGCGAATAGGTGGGTTTTATGCAAATCTCCCAAAATTCAACCAGTCTTTTTCTTTTGTTTTCTATTTCACATTTCCAATTTTGGAAGATCCTCCTCCTCCTTCGGGAGGAGCCATCATATGATGTCAGCTTTTCTGACGTCATCTCCTGCCTTCATTTTATTTACAATTATAATTTTTCTCAGAGGAATCTTTGGCTGACGACCTCTCAGCACATAGTCATAGCAGACCTCAACCTCTGGCCTCTGATCCTGCAACTGTTCGCTGTATCTCATTGTTTGACTTTTTCAACAAAATTCATACATCTATTCCCATATCCTGGGAAAATAATTCTCTTTCTAACAAAAATTTAAAAATCGTTTTGTTTAACCCTTTTCGTCTGTTTCACTCTTTTTGTCCGTATGCCATGTTAAATATTGTTACATTCCATCAAACAGTGTTTTAATACCGGAATATTTTTTCAACCAGAAGGGCTTTCTCCTCTGGCAAGTGGAAAGACGTAAAAGCCAACGGAAATGAGAGAGTAAAAGTATGAGGATGATGGGAGAGAAAAAAGAATGAAATAAAATAAATTATAAGGATAAGAGGAATGGAGAAAAGGGGAGAAAAATGTATTTTTATTTCGCTCATCCGGGTTCATAGATACCAAAATAATATTTACTTAAATGCCTGCACCCTGACATAACCTCATTTCTCTCATTTAATAAAACACCTTTATCTTGATATGTGGCAATGGCCAATTTCTCTTCTGTGCACAGCCGTAAACAGTTACCAGGAATTCTGTCAGGTTTTACCTTTCTTACCATGTTCCACTTTACATAAGTGCTCCTACCATACGTCTCTCTGTATTTCAAGATACAATCGACCGGGTTGCGAGCTTAGCAGGCATTTTAACCTTTTCTCATATATATATATATATATATATATATATATATATATATATATATATATATATATATATATATATATATATATATATATATATATATATATATATATATATATATATATCGAGAGAGAGAGAGAAAGAGATTTAGGCGAGAATCATGGGAAGCGTTATGGTTGGGTCTATGCTTAAATTTCCTTATAGAGTTACAGGTTTAAACTACTTGAATATGTTGGGCCCTTGCTTTTCTAGAAGGGCTTTACATTTAACGACGTTTCGGCACTACTTCTACTGAATTCAGTCAGTTATGTGATACACGCTTAGGCGATCATGTATATTTCGATATATGACTGACGAGGCAAATTTTTCCCGAAGTAGGTTGTCAATTCTGCGGTAGACCATTTGGGTCATTTGGTCGGGGTGAGTGACGAGAGTATCCCTAGGGGATTTCTGTTATAACTTGCGGGATTACACGTCTACCGAATTCCCAAACACGCACAGTCCCACTTTTATTTATATTTGTAGTCAACCAATATGGCGGAACCCACTTCCGGAAGTGCCGCACACAATGACATCGGAAACACTTCCGGTTTTCCTGATTGGCGTAGTTACTACAATTTCTATACGATGAAATGACTGAAGAAAAAAAAGACAAGTGCACAAGTGACAATTGAGGTTTGAATATTAAATCAAGAAAGGGTCTAAAATGGAAAATAAACAGGGAAAACCTTAGCCTCGGTCGTACAGCCGGGTTGAAAACAAAAGGAGAGGCTTTTTGAACAGAATCGTGTTGGATCTCAAAAATAATTTAGGAGAGATATTTGTAAAGGTCTTAATGTTAAGAAAAATATAATTTATCTCCCTTTTTTGATAAGATTCCTGATAGGGAAGGATGAGTCTACTTGAAGAACACAGGGGTGAAAGGACGCGTTTTAGCCTACTCCAAATTACAGGCGAAGCTGACCGCGAGCAAAGTGTAATAGGCATGTTAACGCATCGACCATCAGACAACGGAAGAAGAGAAATGATCAATTTCATATAAGTGTTTCTATCCATTTCAAACAGATTCATATACTGAACTTCGTTTACGATAAACTGACATTCATTGCTATAGATAGATAGATAGATAGATAGATAGATAGATAGATAGATACACCCTTGTAAAAACTAAGTGAAACAACCACTTTAGTTTCCTTTCTTTCACTATACGGTGAGTTTTAGACCCATTGGAGTGACAGGGTGTAATAGATTTCTATTTTTTCCTCAGATTCGGTCATTTGCAGGGGTGTGCAGTAATATGAATCTATTTTTGATAGATAGATATGAATAGACTGAGAAAGTTATATACATCCTTGTACAAATTAGTTGAATCAACGCTTTAGTTTGCTTTCTTTCAACATAGGGTCAGTTTTAGACCCGCTGGAGTGACAGGATGTAATCGATATACTATTTTATCCTCAGATTATGTCATTTGAATCTATTTTCGGGCTGTGAGATGAAATTTGTTTGGTCTTTTTTCTCTCTCCTTAATAGGGCTTTGTTTTCTCATATTCTTTAACACTCAGCAACCCCACTGCCACCTGGCGTCTTAGTGGCTTTATTGTCTTGTTTGGGTGAAACAATAAAAACAAAAAAATAACAGGAAAAATATGTATCTCGTTGAAATTCACGCAGTATATGGAACATTGGATTTATTTAGAAAACTCGAGAACGTTCCTTTCAACCAGATACAACATGAACGTGGAGGAGGGATAAAATAGAAAATCATTTGCAAAAGATAAAACGTTAATAAATATTTTAAAACATATGGTAGTTCAGTTCAACTCATGGATATCTTTCCTGTATGACACACACGCACACTTACATATATATATATATATATATATATATATATATATATATATATATATATATATATATATATATATATATATGCGTGTGTGTGTGTGTGCATTCAGCATAAGTATCCATTTCACTTGTTTACGGTGTGCACTGCAATTGACACAGATAGCCGGAGTACAGAGTAGCATCATCTATTAGCGGTAATTAATTTGTACGCACGTGTACACGCGCTTTGTGTACGGCTCGCTGAACAGCCTGGGGGTCTCCCGTATCTAAGCCTGAAGGGGTCCGAAGACATGGGAAGCGAAAGGCCGAATACGAGCAGACGGGAAGCGAGAGGTGGCCATAGAAAATATTGGTTGAACAGAAAGTACCGTATGTTGTGGGACAGAAAAGGGTGGGGCCGTCTAAATTTGCTATTTATTATCTTTCTTACTATTTGGCTGATTCCCGACATATCTATCTATCTATCTATGTATCTATCTATTTCAGTTTCTTCATATCTATCTATATCTATCTATCTATCTATCTATCTATCTATCTATCTATCTATCTATCTCAGTTTCTTCATATCTATCTGTCTGTCTATCTATCTATCTATATCTATCTATCTATCTCATTATTTTCATATCTATCTATCTATCTATCTATCTATCTATCTCAGTTTCTTCATATCTATCTATCTATCTATCTATCTATCTATATCTATCTATCTCATTATTTTCATATCTATCTATCTATCTATCTATCTCAGTTTCTTCATATCTATCTATCTATATCTATCTATTTCAGTTTCTTCATATCTATCTATCTATCTATATCTATCTATCTCATTATTTTCATATCTATCTATATCTATCTATCTATCTATCTATCTCAGTTTCTTCATATCTATCTGTCTATCTATCTATCTATCTATCTATCTATCTATCTATCTATCTATATCTATCTATCTCATTATTTTCATATCTATCTATCTATCTCAGTTTCTTCATATCTATCTATATCTATCTATCTCATTATTTTCATATATATATATATATATATATATATATATATATATATGTATATATATATATATATATATATATATATATATATATGTATATATATATATATATATATATATATATATATATAAACAAATAAATAAATAAATGTATGGCCGAGTTGTGAGAACAATTGCTTTGTGACCATGAGACCCGGGTTCGAATATCACCACGGTTGATATTCGATGTTATCGGTCTGGAGGAGGCGATCCCTGTGTGCACTTTGTGACTGAAAACCATACCACCGGTTGGACCAAGCTTTGTGAGTAAAACTAAGTAGACGTCGATAGCTGTGCTAGCACGAAGTCACAAGTCATCGTGACCGAGGGTTTGAGTGTGCTGGTCTTGTTCATATTTTTGATCAGATAACACGGTCTCTCCCAGAAACTGTAACTACGGTCTGCTCAGTTGCAGTATAAACTGCAGGTTGGCAATGTGGGTGCTGAACAAACACAAATGTGCCTGAGCGAGCGTCTGCAATAGGGATTGGCTAGCCACAATAATAGATGGGTATCCTCGAATACGAGTGGCCAGTTATTATATATATATATATTCGAGGACATATATATATTTCTCTTTCACACTATGTATATGTGTGTGTCTTTTCACATCTATCTATCTATCTATCTATCTATCTATCTATCTATCTATCTATCTATCTCTCTATCTCTCTCTCTCTATATATATGTATATATATATATATATATATATATATATATATATATGTATCCATCTCTTCATATCTATCATTTAACTCTTAGTATCTGTCCAACAATCCATATATATATATAAATAATTATATATATATATGTATGTATGCATATATATATATATATATATATATATATATATATACATATAGATAGATAGATAGATAGATAGATAGATAGATAGATAGATACATAGATAGATAGATATGTAGCACCATCCTCAGCCCTCATATATTTACTTGTCTATTCTTGTTAGTTTCCACCTTCCGATGTTTTTAATTTTCACTTTTCGTCATTTCGTCCGCCCCTTTCTCCTCTCTCAGCCCGCCTCACGCAAGATGTAACATGATGTAACAACCATTTCGTTAGCTTCTCCCCACCATTCCTCTGTAGCTGTGGGTATCTATGCTTGTTTAATCTCCCAGTCTAATCAAAATGGCGCATACACTCAGCTTATACGGTTGGCTGCAAATATTAAAAAGAAAAGAAAAAGCAAACGACTAAAAGCCATCTCCTCGTTCGAGAAAATTGGTAGAAATTTGTCAGATATTAATTAGGACTCTCACGAAGCCTATTAGCTAAAACACCAGACAGAAGAATATCATTTCAGGGGATGGTTTCTTCCACTAGATTTTATCAACATTTTATTTATGTATTTGTTTTATTTTCAGATGGGACTTTTTTTTTCTTTTTTCGTGATTAACTAACATGCGGTCTACGACCGTCTCTTCTTCCGCATATTTTAAAACGGGCGGATAACTTGCTTACAGCAAATGTGTCACTCCGCAAACGTCATAACCTTTTCTGATTTAATTCGAATGATGTGACGGGTGTAACCAACCGGACAGAAGAGAACTGAGTGGAAATAAACAAGAAAGAAAATAGTCCAAAATGGTCGATCTTGTTTATTCAAAAAAACATTTTAAAATTATTATTATTATTATTATTATTATTATTATTATTATTATTATTATTATTATTATTAATAATAATAATAATAATAATAATAATAATAATAATAATAATAATAATAATAATGATGATGATGATGATGATGATGATGATGATGATGATAATAATAATAATAATAATAATAATAATAATAATAATCATCATCATCATCATCATAAAAACGATTGCAGGGTGAGGTACTTTAAATATAAATATTTACCTTCAATTGCCAGAGTTCAATACCAGGTAATCATTCCAAATTCTGATTTTAAAGACAAATAGATGAACTCACCTTATTTCGCTGATTGACGCGACAATCATTTTGGGTAGGTTTGGTAATGTCAACAAGATTTTTAGAATAGATTCGTATGAATAGAATATGTATTCTTTGTTTTGATTCATTTTCTTTTACGGCATATCAACCTCAATGGGTTATTTAATGCCGACAAGATTTTTAGAATAGATTCGTATGAATAGAATATGTATACTTTGGTTTGATTCATTTTCTTTTACGGCATATCAACCTCAATGGGTTATTTAATGCCGACAAGATTTTTAGAATAGGTTCGTATGAGTAGAATATGTATTCTTTGGTTTGAGTCATTTTCTTCTACGGCATATCAACCTCAATGGGTTATTTAATGCCGACAAGATTTTTAGAATAGGTTCGTATGAATAGAATTTGTATTCTTTGCTTTGATTCATTTTCTTTTACGGCATATCAACCTAAATGGGTTACTTAATGCCAACAAGATTTTTAGAATAGGTTCGTATGAATAGAGTATGTATTCTTTGCTTTGATTCATTTTGTTTTACGGCATATCAACCTCAATTGGTTATTTAATGCCGACAAGATTTTTAGAATAGGTTCGTATGAATAGAATACGTATTCTTTGGTTTGATTCATTTTCTTTTACGTTATATCAACCTCAATGGATTATTTAATGCCGACAAGATTTTTAGAATAGGTTCGTATGAATAGAATACGTATTCTTTGCTTTGATTAGTTTTCTTTTACGGCATATCAACCTCAATGGGATATTTAATGCCGAAATTAGTTTTATTGGTAATATTTTTTATTTCAAATACTATTGCTACTAATATCTTTTTCCTCAAAAATTCATGGCTTGTAATATTTGTTTTTTCAAAAATCTATTTCTGGTTATAATTATTTTTTTTTATTAAATCCAATTTTTACACTTTCATATTGTTTTGCTCCCAGTTTAGAGTTAAATATTTACCCAAAGCTTGGACCCATGCAGGTGCTATCAAATCGGGTCAGGGTGAACATGGGAACACCAGCAATTAACAGGTGGTTTCACGCTCCTCAAATCCTCTTGATCATACGCTTTGCAGTTGGATGTAGTTTATCATCTTACCCAAGACGCGGATGCAGTATATCATCTTACCCAGCACGCGGACGTTGTTTATCATCATACCCATGATACGGATGTAGAATATTGTCTTACCCAGGAGGCGGATGTAGTTTATAGTCTTGCCCCGGGCGCGGATGTATTTTATCATCTCACCCAGGACGCGGATGTAGTATATCGTCTTACCATGGACACGGATGTAGTTTATCATCTTGGCAAGGGCGCGGATGTACTATATCTTCATACCCAAGACGCGGATGTAGTTTACTGTTATAACTAGGACGCGGCTGTAGGTTTTCGTCTTACCCAGGATGCGGATGTAGCTTATCGTCTTACCCAGGACGCGGATGTAGTTTATCGTCTTACGTAAGATGGACAGTCTTTTTAATCTATTTTTACTCATTGGAATTGGCACCGCACTGTTGCTGCTGTTGCTGCTGCTCCTATTGCTGCTTCTGCTGCATATGCTGTTGCTTTTGTTGTTGTTTCTGGGGGTTTATTTAAGTAGTTTCACCAGGTCTGGAATTTGTCCTCTCAGTCTTGTTAATTAATCTAAAACATCCTACCGTATTTGCAAGCGGAAGAATGACGCTCAGGCATATTAGACGGTACCCCAATTTTATGAAGTCACTTCTTGTTCACACACTTCCTCGGTCTTTTTAAATAAATTAGCGGATGAATTTTTCTGTGTATGACTATATATATATATATATATATATATATATATATATATATATATATATATATATATATATATATATATAAGCTTTTCACTCCAAGCAAGGCTGGAAGCCACTAGCACGCAAGGGGTTACAGAAGGTTTGGAGGAAGAGCAGATAGGAGTGGTAGAGGAAAGGATGCGGAGAAAGATGGTTGATCTATCAAGACAAGGGGTTAGAGAAGATTTGGAGCGAGAGCAGATAGGAATGAAAGGGGAAAGGATGTGGAGAAGGGAAGTGGATAGATCAAGGCACCTGGAGATGTCGATTGACGTTACACTTAAATAGTTGGAGATTATATTTGTCAGGGAAACAGGAATAAGGAAGGGAGTTCCACAAGCGAGAAGTGCGAGACATGAAGCTATTGGAGTAGAAGAGACGTTTACATCTAACAGTTTCAAAAGTGAAGACGTGGGAACGGAATGGCAGCCTCGTAGGACGCTTAAATTCATGAGGCCTGGGAATATATATATAAAGATATTATTGTCATTGACAGACAGAGTGTTTCGCTGTATCACAGCTCTTCAGTGTGGCTAGACATCCGGTTGCCTCTAGCTACTGAATTAGCGACAGTCGGAAATTCTGCTACTAAGCCCTCGGCGCACGGCAGGGAAGAGGGGTGAATTTTAGCGTATTTATTTTTAGATAAACACACAGTGACCGACAGGACTCAATTCGCTTTTGCCGAAGAGTCACGCTATATTAGCCTTAATAGTCGCTGTTTACAAACCCACACTTTCTTCCCCAGGGAGCTCAACTGAAACTAATTTTTCAGGAGCCTATTGCAAAAGAAAAATTCCTACATATACCTTGTTTATTCTATTTTTACTCAATGGATATTGTACCGTACTAGCTGTTATTTTTATGATTTTCGCGGTAAGTAGTTTATTAAGGGCTGGAATTTGTCCTCCATATCTAGTTAATTAATGCAAAAAACCTACAGTATTTGGGGTAGGGTGGACAGGACACACGGGTATATTTGACGACATGCCCATTCTAAGAGGGTACATCCATCCGGTTTGCACTCATCCCCGGTTTTCTAAACATGAGTAGATGTTTATCCCTTGTTTCCTGTTTAGGATTCGGTTTCCGGTCCCTTCTAAATTCTACTTTAACTGTATACGCCTAATGCTTGATCTTTCTTACGCTAATAACACAGTAACACTCTAACTTGAGTGGCTCTAGGGCTTTGTATTGGGGGAACATTTATAAAAAAATTTAAAAGAGCTAGAAGGAACTTTTAGCTTAATTTTGGATGGTGCCTCAAATATTTATGGTTTCGTTTCGTTTCGTTTGTTTTACGGTACACCAAACACATTGGTTTCTTTAATGAAAATATTTGATTGCTGGTAATATTATCTATCTATCTATCTATCTATCTATCTATCTATCTCGACAGCCAAGCAATTTTGTGCATCCATCTATCTATCTATCTATCTATCTATCTATATGTCACATTCTGTTAATTATTTATCTCATTCTGTTATCTATCTATCTATCTATCTATCTAGCCAGCCAGCTAAGAAATTTTGTGCATCTATCTATCTATCTATCTATCTATCTATCTATCTATCTATCTATCTATCTATCTATCTATCTAGCCAGCTAAGCAATTTTGTGCATCTATCTATCTATCTATCTATCTATCTATCTATCTATCTATCTATCTATCTATCTATCTATCACATTCTGTTAATTATTTATCTCATTCTGTTATCTATCTATCTATCTATCTATCTATCTATCTATCTATCTATCTATCTATCTATCTATCTATCTATCTATCTCAGTATATATTGGTTTGGTTTGTTTTGTTTTATGGCATATCAACCTCAATGGGTTATTTAATGCCGACACGATTTTTATTGCTGGTAATATATTTCCTTCAAAATTTTATTGCTGTAATTCTTTTACAAAACGTATTGCTGATATTAAAACCTATTTTTACACTTTCATAGTATTTTGACACCGGTTTGGTGGTTACCTATTTGCCCATAGCTGGGACCCTAACAGGTGTTACCACCCCGACACAGGGTAAACCTGGGAACACCAGCAAGTAAGAGGTGATTCCATGCTCCTAAAAACTTCCTGATCAGAGACCTTGCCGTTGGATGCAGTTTATAGTCTTACCCAGGACGCGGATATAGTTTATTGTCTTACCCAGGACGAGGATGTATTTTATCCTCTTACCCAGGACGCGGATCTAGTTTATAGTCTTACCCAGGACGCGGATGTATTTTATCGTCTTACCCAGGACGCGGATCTATTTGATTGTCTTACCCAGGACGCGGATCTATTTTATCGTCTTACCCAGGACGCGGATCTACTTTATTGTCTTACCCAGAACTCGGATGTATTTTATCGTCTTACCCAGGACGTGGATGTATTTTATCGTCTTACCCAGGACGCTGATCTAGTTTATAGTCTTACCCAGGACGCAGATGCAGTTTATCGTCTTACCCAGGACGCGGATCTAGTTTATTGCCTTACCTAGGACGCGGATCTAGTTTGTTATCTTACGCAGGACGCGGATCTAGTTTATAGACTTACCCAGGACCCGGATCTAGTTTATTGCCTTACCCAGGACGCGGATCTAGTTTATTGCCTTACCCAGGACGCGGATCTAGTTTATTGCCTTACCCAGGACACGGATCTAGTTTATAGTCTTACCCAGGACGCGGATCTAGTTTGTTATCTTACCCAGGACGCGGATGAAGCTTATTGCCCTACCCAGGACGCGGATCTAGTTTATTGTTTTACCCAGGACGCGGATGCAGTTTATCGTCTTACCCAGGACGTGGATATAGTTTATTGTCTTACCCAGGACGCGGATGCAGTTTATCGTCTTATCCAGGACGCGGATCTAGTTTATTGCCTTACCCAGGATGCGGATCTAGTTTATTGCCTTACCCAGGATGCGGATCTAGTTTATTGCCTTACCCAGGACGCGGATCTAGTTTGTTATCTTACCCAGGACGCGGATCTAGTTTATTGCCTTACCCAGGACGCGGATCTAGTTTATTGCCTTACCCAGGATGCGGATCTAGTTTATTGCCTTACCCAGGACGCGGATCTAGTTTGTTATCTTACCCAGGACGCGGATCTAGTTTATTGTCTTACCCAGGACGCGGATCTAGTTTGTTATCTTACCCAGGACGCGGATCTAGTTTATTGTCTTACCCAGGACACGGATCTAGTTTATTGTCTTACCCAGGACGCGGATCTAGTTTATTGTCTTACCAAGGACGCGGATGTATTTTATCGTCTTACCCAGGACGCGGATCTAGTTTATTGCCTTACCCAGGACACGGATCTAGTTTATTGCCTTACCCAGGACGCGGATCTAGTTTGTTATCTTACCCAGGACGCGGATCTCGTTTATTGCCTTATCCAGGACGCGGATGCAGTTTATCGTCTTACCCAGGACGAAAATACTTATGGAACTTCGTCCATGTTACATATTTTGGCCATATCAATTTTAATACCTTTTCGTGAATTTCAAACAAATTTCAGACATTTAAAATTTTTTTTCTTCATAATCAGTTCGCAATTTCTCTACAATGGATGTTTCTTGTTCTTTTCTAACACATTGATAAAACCTGCCGCTGCTGATTTTTTTAAAATCATTTCACCTCAAACAAGGCAATAGAGCCACTAAGACGCAAGCGGTGACTGACGATGAAAGAAGCACAAACGACTATGGAAGAAGATTCAAGTAGATAGTGGGTGACGATTGACATTGCATTTATATTTTCGAAGATCAAAATTGATTGATTTCTATTTTATGGCTTATCGACTTTTTTTCACGTTATTTAAAACCAGAAAATACTTTTAGATTGTCAGAATGTTTTGGAGATAATAATTATTTACTGATACAAGTCCTAATATTTAACC
>OZ038509.1:47953104-47963104 GCA_964036315.1 Acanthosepion esculentum | reverse complement strand
CTATCCGTCTAACTATACATACATATGTACAAATACGCCGATATACAGATATATATGCATACATACATACCTAAACATGCACACACACACACATATAAACACATCTACATCTACCTATATATACATACTTCTATATATGCATATACACATATATCCACACACACATCTATATATCTACACAGACACACACACACATACACACATATATATATATATATATATATATACATCCATATATAAACATATACACACACGCATACACACACATATGAATATATAACTCAAAATGTACGAGCTAAAAAATTTCTCAAAATCAAAAAATTCATTAAAAATTTTTGGGGACTATATCCATCCGTATGTACATTTAGCATAAAAATATACGGGTGGAATTAAATTAATTTCTACCTCAAGAACATTGAGGAAGACAACGTTAAGAATATTAAAAAATACTAAAAATATTAAAACTATTAAAAACAGGCAGATTGAGTAACGTTTATCTATCTCTTACGTTTGTATATATACCTAGGTATATAAATATCATAATACTATCTGATTTTGCCAATCAGTTACTAGGGGAAACGTCTACCTACATACCCACTCACACATATATCACCACATGAAAAAGGATAACAAAATTTGAAATACATAGCGCATCACATAAACATACACAATGATACATATAGATAATAGTCATTCCGTTAAAATGTCATGTCCGATGTTATCGAACCAAGATGGAAATGTCACTAGCGACAACACCTTACAAAACCGTGTTTTTCACCCCCCTCTTTAAAACTTCTCTCTGTTAGATTTTAATCCCCCCTTCATCTTTAGACCTTCCTGTTCTTCTCTCGTCTGTTACTCCTCTCTATAGATCTCATTTGCTCTAGCGTTCGTCCCACACTCTAATACAAACACTCTCACTAATTTTTTTTTCTCCCCGGAGTTGTTTTTTCTGTTTTCTTTTCTGTTTAAATCGTTTTATTATATCCTTACTCTGTCCTGGACATTGAGTTCTACCTGGATCATATCCTCTTGGAATTATTTTTATACGTATATGTATGTGTATGTATGTATATATATTTATATTTTAGATATATGATTGCATATGTATGTGAATATTTACCTCTAATATTATCTATCTATCTATCTATTTATCCATCTATCTATCTATCTATCTATCTATCTATCTATATATATATATATATATATATATATAATATTAGTGGTTAATATACACATATATATATCTAAAATATATAAATATATATACATACATACATACATATATATATATATATACACACACACACACACACACACACACACACATATATATATATATATATATATATATATATATATATATATATATATATATATATATATATATATATATATATATACTTACAAGAGAATAGAATACAGGTAGAACTCAATATCCAGGACAGAGTAAAAATATAATAAAAAGGCTTAAACACGGATACACCATTTTATTTTTTTAAATTCCCGGAGTTATTTTTTCTGATTTCTTTTTGAATTTGTAGGTCTGATGAATTGGATCGTTTTCACGATTCCAATGGAATAAATTATGACCATAGAATATTTGTGTTTGAGTCTTTTTATTATATATATATATATATATATATATATATATATATATATATATATATATATATATATGTGTGTGTGTGTGTGTGTGTGCGTGTGTGTGTGTGCATGTGTGTGTGTGTATGTATGTGAATATATTTATATGTCCCACGAAAATAAATTGTAATATACGCCTCAACAGTGTGTAAGAAAAAGAAACCTTACTTGTTATATTTTCCGAATTGAAAACTGGGGTTAAGCCATTTTCTCAACGAACTGGCTTAGGCCACATGCTTTTTCCTGTAAGATCTACCGCTGTGGCCTAAGGACGTCCTTCATCTCTGTGCTCTATATAACAACCGTTCTCGTCAATCTCTCCACTGACGTCATTCAGGGGCCGTCATTTGATCCTCGTGACTATCTCAATGAAAGGAAGAAGGCATTTCTAACACAATACTATTTATGGATCCTGTAGTTTTCGTAGCAGGTACTTTTTTACGGGTTAGCAAATACCCTCTATGTCTAGTAAATTAATATAAAAAAAACATATCGTATTGAAGTCGCAAAAGAAACACCACCTGCACAGACAAGCTTACAGCACCTGGTACTCTCAAGCAGTCACACATCAAGGTACTGACTAGGTTTTGACGTTGCTTAACTACGGTGATGGTATGGAAACTAGTGTTACAACGTGATGTAGATATAGGCCATAACTGACGCACATTCAACCTTACCACACCTAGCATTGCCAATTGGTCACCCATCGAGGTAATGACCAGGTTTGAGATTGCTTAACTTCGGTAATCGTACGGAAACGACTGTTTCAACGTGTTGTAGATATAAGCCATAGCTGTCAAACATCCAAGCGTCCAATGCCTAAGTTCGTCACCTATCTAAGTACTGACCAGGTTTGATGTTGCTCAACTTCGGTGATCGTACGGAAACCAATGTTTCAACGTGATATAGCTATAAATCATAGCTGCCATACATCCAAGCTTACAACACCCACGTGGTCACCCATCTAAGTACTGACCAGGTTTGACGGTGCTTAACTTCGGTGATCGTAGGGAAACCAGTGTTTCAACGTGATGTAGATATAAGCGATAGCTGTCAGACATCCAAGCTTACAACACCCACGTTGTCATCTATCTAGGTACTGACCAGGCTTGACGTTGCTTAACTTCAGTGATCGTACGGAAACCAGTGTTTCAACGTGATATAGCTGCCATACATCCAAGCTTACAACGCATAAGTGGTCACCTATTTAGGTACTGACTAGGTTTGACGTTGCTTAACTTCGGTAATCGTACGGAAACAAGTGTTTCAACGTGATGTAGCTGTAACCTTACTTAATATTTATTCTATTCCAAGACAGGTATAATTTAGTAAAATGATAAAACACCTGGCAGGCTTTCTCTGTACCTATGCTCTTAATTGTAGATTGTAGATTGCTGTCTTGAGAGTAAAATTCTTTCCATTGAATCTAAGTCTACAACATCCTCCAGATCCCTGAGATTGGACTTTATAATTAATGTTTAATCAAATTCACGAACCAATATTTTAATCCACTCGGCTTCTGTTCTGAGTACCATCAGATCACAAATACATTATGAATGTCGGAGGACAGATCGGTTAAAAATCCAGGCATTTCCAAAAAATGCTAATATTAATCTTCTGATTATGCAAAACTCTGATTCTTTTTTGTCGTGAGGGAGAATATTTCCCTACAAGTCTGGACTTGGCCGTCGGACGAAAGATAATAAATATAATCCTACATCAAGAGGAGTAGCAGGAGGAGCAGTATCTTTTTTTGAAAACAATCATTCATGGCTAAACATTCTCTTCCCTAGTTTCTCTTCTACATTATGTTTCCCTGTACCAAAAGGTAATAAACTTCTTGTTCAACCAATTCCAGATTTCTACTGTTGTTATTGATGTTACAACAATATATATATATATATATTCTATTACAATAATATTAGATAACAGCCCAGACCTATTTTCTTTGTTTCTAACATAATTTTCGTTTCTTAAGACTTTGTTTATTTTTGTTGTTGTTAGGGAGAATATTTTCCTACAAGTCTGGACTTGGCTGTCGGACGAAAGACATAAAAATACTCCTACACCAAGAGGAATGGCAGGAGTAGCAGTAGCCTTTGCTGAAAACAGCCATTAAAGGCTAAACATTCTCTTCCATAGTTTCTCTTCTACATTATGTTTCCCTGAACAAACGTAATAAAATTGTTGTTAAACCAATTCCAGATTTCTACTGTTGTTTCTGATAACTCAGTTAAAACAGTTTGTTATTCCGCTAATTTCATAGCCTGTTTAATTACCATTTTCGCAGAAAAAAATCTTTAATTCCTCTGATATAGAATCCATTTCTAATTATCAATTGCAAGAAGACGGAATGCATGACTGTTAGCAAAAAGGAAGAGCCCAACATGCAAATTACAAAATGGAGATGGCAAAATCAAACAAGTACAACAATTTAAATATCTGGGAAGTGTTTTAACAGAAGACAGAAAGTGCGACACTGAAATCTTAATCACTGGGATAGTGAAAGAAGTCTTCCTAGAGTTTTATGTGTTTCAACGTGACATGGCAAACAGCCAGCCTTTTTTACTTAATATTCCTGCTGTCGGCAGATAGGTGTCCCCTTTTTTTCGTAGGTTGTCGGCTACAACCCCATACAACTGCTCTCTGTCCCTATGCTCTTAAATCGTAGTTTGCTACGACTGGAATCGCTTAACCTGTTACCTCCTGTTACCTTTTGATGCCTTGAGAATAAATTCCTTTAACCATAAATGTTATTGTCATATCTACGAGAACCAACCAGTTTTACTGACCCCAATCTCTGAATGAAAAGACTCCCACCACTTCATACCTGTCGTACATCGGACACGCTTCTCTACACCTTGAAACTTCCCAGACAAGTTTTTGTTTTTTTTTACTTTACCATTACTCATATTTTCTTTCAGTTACATCTCTTCCTTCTTTTGTTTCATTTAAGAATATCAAGAAGTCTTTTGTTTCATTTAAGAATATCAAGAAGTCTTTTGTTTCATTTAAGAATATCAAGAAGTCTTTTGTTTCATTTAAGAATATCAAGAAGTCTTTTGTTTCATTTAAGAATATCAAGAAGTCTTTTGTTTCATTTAAGAATATCCTCATTTTTGCTACTGTTATCACATTTCGGCCTTTGTGCTCCCCGGCCTTTAAAGCGTACCTTTCGACGAAGAGACCTGCAAGTAAATTCGAACTGAACACTTTATTCAGTCAACGGAAACCGATTGTTTTCGTTCATCTCACCAAGTACAAGGATATATTATTCTCATGTTGTATTTACTCAGTTACAGATTAGCCTGTTCTCACTGAAGCTATGTCCGCATTACTCTGCCCTAAGATTGAACATCTTAATTACTATGTCAAGAAATTCGGATCGACAAGTATCAAAGGAAGGTCGGAGGCCGAGTATTTGTCCTAATTACAAAAAAGATGAGGACAATAATCGGAATATAAAGTAAATAATAATAATAACCCCTCATCGCAAGAATCCAATCTATTGATTTCCTGTGATCGTCTTATCGAAAAATACGGGATGAAGGTCGTAGGACAAAACGGTTGAAAAGATGTATTAATAACTTCAAGTAGGAGGAAAATAATCGGAATGCAAATGAAGTAACTAATACTCCCTCCATTCCGAAATAGTTGTACCAAAAAATGTTCATGTTGTTCCAAAGTAATTGTTCCAGTAGATAAAAAAACACCAAAAAGAACAAAAAATATCATTTATTCCCATACTCAACAGTAAATGAGTAATATTAGTGAATTGTCATATAAATAAGTGTGAAATACATCGAAACTGATATACATAAACAGTTAAATTAATAACAAAAATAACTGGGGAAGGTTTACTTTAACAAAAGCAGTTTTTGTTGCAACTCGTCAGAAATAGAAATGGATACTTCAAGTTTTCCTTCTCTTTCAAACTTCTCTTTAGACATGTGCCGGAGTTTATAGTTGTTATCGCCGTCAACTAAAATAACCTGTTCCATTGCTAACTGCAAACTTAGAAAAGTATTGTTAAGCTTCGACTTCTGAAGTTTATTGAAGCTTTCTTCCACTGCTTCAATGTGCTGGTCAACATTATTTGGAGCTTGCTGGTGCTGAATTGATTGGATTGCATTAAAATAACCCAGATCAAGGACATTGAGATCAGAACTATTTGGAGGCTTGCAAACTAATTCAATTTGTAAACCCAGACGTTCTGCAGCTACGTTTAATTCATCTGCAACCTGTTTTATTGCACCACGCTTCAGGACACGATCAGTGGATCTTTCCAGCAGTGCTTGCAACACAGCACTACGTTCATTATTTGTCAATTTGTGCTTCTTGCAATTTCGTTTAGCATTTCTACCAAATGGCTTCTCTTCTCCCATCATAATCTCTTGCCAGCGGGTTGTCTGAAAAAAATACAATTTTAATGTGGTGAAAAAGTGATATAATTTGCGCTTCAAATTATTCTACCTGAATAAGCTAATATAAATACTTGAGGAACATCAATGCTAACCTGTTAATGTAAACGGCAAACAATTCGACTAAGAGTTGGTATATTCCACATGAGATTTCTGGCTATGGAGCAACTATTTCGGAACAGAGGGAGTAATAAATTCTAGTCCCAGAAATACAATTTGATCCACCAAGTTCCTGTTCTGTGGTCCCTAGGATCGAAAAGTACCTCATAAATGAAGGGCAAAACGGTCGAAATATTTTCGTAATATCAATAAAGATGTTTAGTTTAGTTTTGTTTTGTTTTACGGCATATCAGTTTCAATGGGTTATTTAATGCCGAAAAATTTTCGTTATTGGTAATATTATTTTTCAAACATGTATTGCTAGTAATATTTTAATTTTTAGTTTAAAAAATCCATATCTGAAAATATTTTCTTCAAGAAAGTATTGCTGGTAATATTTTTTTGCCGAAAATGTATTGCTGGTAATAACGTATTTTCAAAAACATTATTGCTGGTAATAACTTTTTACAAAGTATTTCTGGTATTAAGACCTATTTTTACACTTCCATAGTATTTTAAACCCAGGTTGAGGGTTAACTATTTGCCCATAGCGGGGACCCTAACAGTTGCAACCACCCCGGGTCACGGTGGACCTGGGAACACAAGGAATTAAGAAGTGGTTGCACGCTCCTCAAAACCTCCTGATCAGAGGCCTTGCTGTTGGACGTAGTTTATCGTCTTACCCAGGACGTGGATGTAGTTTATCGTCTTACCCAGGACGCGGGTGTAGTTTATCGTCTTACCCAGGACGCGGATGTAGTTTATCGGCATGCCCAGGAGGTGGCTGTAGTTTACCGTCATACCCAGGACGTGGATGTAGTTTATCGTCTTACCCAGGATGTGGATGTACCTTATCGTCTTAGTCAGGACGCGGATCGACAATTTCCTGATGAAGGTCGGGGTCATAACGGGAGAAAAATTGTCCTAATAACGGCAAAGATAAGGACAATAAGCGGAATTTAAAAAAAGAAAAAAAGAAAAAATCCTGATGCCAGAAATACAATTTAGTACTATCGGCTTATGCTCTATGTTCCGTCGAATCGACAAGTACCTGATGAAGGTCGGGGAGCACAACGGCCAAAAAGTTTACCTAATAACAACAAAGTTAAGGACAATAATCGGAATTAAAGTAAATAATAATAACTCATCATCCCAGAAATTCAATTTAATCCACTCCGCTTCTGTACTGTGATCCGCCGAATCAACAAACACCTGATGATGGTCGGAGGGCCCAACGGCCGAAATGTTTAGTTAATAACAACAAAGATGAGGACAATAATCGGAATGTAAATAAAGTAAATAATAATAACTCATCATCACAGAAATTCAATTTAATCCACTCCGCTTCTGTACTGTGATCCGCCGAATCAACAAACACCTGATGATGGTCGGAGGGCCCAACGGCCGAAATGTTTAGTTAATAACAACAAAGATGAGGACAATAATCGGAATGTAAATAAAGTAAATAATAATAACTCATCATCACAGAAATTCAATTTAATCTACTCCGCTTCTGTACTGTGATCCGCCGAATCGACAAACACCTGATGATGGTCGGAGGGCCCAACGGCCGAAATGTTTAGCTAATAACAACAAAGATGAGGACAATAATCGGAATGTAAATAAAGTAAATAATAATAACTCATCATCACAGAAATTCAATTTAATCCACTCAGCTTCTGTACTGTGATCCGCCGAATCGACAAACACCTGATGATGGTCGGAGGGCCCAACGGCCGAAATGTTTAGCTAATAACAACAAAGATGAGGACAATAATCGGAATGTAAATAAAGTAAATAATAATAACTCATCATCACAGAAATTCAATTTAATCCACTCAGCTTCTGTACTGTGATCCGCCGAATCGACAAACACCTGATGATGGTCGAAGGGCCCAACGGCCGAAATGTTTAGCTAATAACAACAAAGATGAGAACAATAATCGGAATGTAAATAAAGTAAATAATAATAACTCATCATCACAGAAATTCAATTTAATCCACTCAGCTTCTGTACTGTGATCCGCCGAATCGACAAATACCTGGCGATATTAATCGGAATGTAAATCCATTAAGCTCGATATAATCTGTCATCTTTTCAGAGATCGGAGTTGATAGGAAGAAAACTAGATTGAAAATGCAAATTTTAAACTAAAACGGACTCGCCTCACTTGCGAAATTCGTGTGACAGACTAAAAAAAATGCACGCAGGCAAAAGAGGAATGACTCAAGGAAAACGTAAATAGGAATAAGAGAAAATAGCACGACGACAGGATGAATAAATTCAAAAGAAGGAAAGCTGCTAATACGGAAGGAAAATGACTTTAAAGATTGAATGAATACATAAAAATATCAAAGGACGTGAAATATTAAAGTCTGAAGTGATATAAGCGCTGGCCACGAGGAACAGGATAATTGAAGGAGGACCATATGGGATTTTAATATAGAACCGAGTAACCTTAGACGATTTCGATATTGACATAAGTTAGTGAACTATACGACAGTGATGAGGTAACCTTAGACATTAGTAAATCCATTTTCTTAGGGATACGTAAGAAGCTATGTGCAAATGAATACGAGCTCCAACGCACAGCCAACCAAATGAACCACATAACGAAACTTGTCATCCAAATTCTGACGAATAGAAGGAATAGCAAAATTTGTCCGTAAACAGGACAAAATCAGAGGTTTCTTTAAAGACACTCAATATATATATATATATATATATATATATATATATATATATATATATATATATATATATATATATATACATACATACATATATATATATGTATGTATATATATATATATGTATGTATATATATATATGTATATATATATATGTATGTATGTATATATATATATGTATATATATATATGTATGTATGTATATATATATATATGTATGTATGTATGTATATATATATATATATAGTTATGTATGTATGTATATATATATATAAATATAAATATGTATATATATATATATATATATATATATATATATATATATGTATGAATATAACGAGACAAGTAGAAAAATTATTCTAAGACGACGTGTTCCCTCCTCTGACTGACGTCATCAGGTGAGGAAACGCGTCGGCTCAGAATAATGTTTCCTCTTGTCTCTTTTTACTCAATTTGTTCCTTTAGACACACTTTATCTGAAAATAATTTACACACACACACAAACATATATATATGTATATTATGAAAAGGATAAAGGCCGACAATTATTACTTTAATGTTAGATTTCTAGGTTCGTATGAATAGAATATATATTCTTTGATTTGATTCATTTTCTTTTACAGCATATCAACCTCAATGGGTTATTTAATACCGACAAGATTTTTAGAATAGGTTCGTATGAATAGAATATGTATTCTTTGCTTTCAGTCATTTTCTTTTACGGCATATCAACCTCAATGGGTTATTTAATGCCGACAAGATTTTTAGAATAGGTTCGTATGAATAGAATATGTATTCTTTGCTTTCAGTCATTTTCTTTTACGGCATATCAACCTCAATGGGTTATTTAATGCCGACAAGATTTTTAGAATAGGTTCGTATGAATAGAATATGTATTCTTTGCTTTGATTCATTTTCTTTTACGGCATATCAACCTCAATGGTTTATTTAATACCGACAAGATTTTTAGAATAGGTTCGTATGAATAGAATATATATTCTTTGGTTTGATTCATTTTCTTTTACGACATATCAGCCTCAATGGGTCATTTAATGCCGAAAAGCATTTTAAAATTGGTAATATTTTTTATCTATCTATCTCATTATATATTCGTTTTGTTTGTTTTCTCTACGCCAAATCAACCT
>OZ038509.1:47920604-47945604 GCA_964036315.1 Acanthosepion esculentum | reverse complement strand
GCTCAAACTGAAGCATTAGAAGCCGGATCAAGCAATGATATACACATGATAGAAATTGTAAGGAGGATTTGATAATTATAATTAAGTAATTCATTGAGTCAGGGTTTCAATTCTCGGTAGTGGATGCGCACTGCTGATGAGTCCCAAATATAGGACGAAACGGCGGTCCAGTGCTTTCTGCATTCTGTTGAGGTTTCTCTCAGACTCAAGCACGACTCCACAAGTTAATCGACAAAATCACCGTAACAATCCGTCAAGGTTGACCCGAGAACCTGATACTAACTGGAAGATGGGACAATCAACAAGCCGCGTGAACAAATCAAACCCACGTGTAAATGAAGAACATATCTTCACAATGTTCACTTTTTCACTTCGTTCTCTAACTTTACTTATCTATCCCACATATCCTCACAATCTTCACTTCTTATTTCATCATCTTGTCCGTTCAGTTATATACTATGCGTGATACAGGCTTAGGCGATCATGTATCTTTCGAACGATGACGGACTCGGTTTGTCCTGCTATTTACCCATAGCTGGGAGGGGAGAAAAACAGGATTCATACCTTTCCTTAAGGGCATTAGCACGTCAGTCAGTCAGTCAGTCAGTCAGTCAGTCAGTTATGTGCTGTGTGTGATGCTTAGGCGAACATGTACCTTTCGATACATGACTGACGAGGCAGATTTTTTCCCCACAGTAGTTTGCCATTTATTTCTCCGGTAGACCAGTTGTCATCCAAGGCTATAGAACTCGGTCTATCCTGCTATTTACCCATAGCTGGGAGGGGAGAAAAACAGGATTCATACCTTTCCTTATGGGCATTAGCACGTCAGTCAGTCAGTCAGTCTGTCAGTTATGTGCTGTGTGTGATGCTTAGGCGAACATGTACCTTTCGATACATGACTGACGAGGCAGATTTTTTCCCCACAGTAGTTTGCCATTTATTTCTCCGGTAGACCAGTTGTCATCCAAGGCTATAGAACTCGGTCTATCCTGCTATTTACCCATAGCTGGGAGGGGAGAAAAACAGGATTCATACCTTTCCTTAAGGGCATTAGCACGTCAGTCAGTCAGTCAGTCAGTCAGTTATGTGCTGTGTGTGATGCTTAGGCGAACATGTACCTTTCGATACATGACTGACGAGGCAGATTTTTTCCCCACAGTAGTTTGCCATTTATTTCTCCGGTAGACCAGTTGTCATCCAAGGCTATAGAACTCGGTCTATCCTGCTATTTACCCATAGCTGGGGGAGAGAAGAGGATTCATGCCTTTCCCAAAGGTATTTGCACGTAAATGAATGTAATGGATTCAACTGGAATTCGAACTCGGCTCCCCGATTCCTCAGTCCGAGCCGATATGCATTCAGTCAATTATGTGCCATGCGTGATAAACGCTTATGCGATCATGTATCTTTCGATACATGACAGACGAGGCAGATTTTTTTCCCGCAGTAGGTTGCCATTTCTTTCTGCAGTAAACCAATTGTAATCCAAGGCTATAGAACCTGGTCTGTCCTGCTATTTAGCCATAGCTGGGGGAGAAGAGGAGGATTCATACCTTTCCCAAGGGTTAGTCACGTAAGTGAATGTAATGGATTCAAGTGGAATTCGAACTTGGCTCTCCGATTCCGCAATCCGAGCCGTTATCCATGCCACTCTTCGTATTTACTGCTCTACCCAACAGTGACGGAATGAGGTACAAGGCTGCTTTAACGTGGGGAGTCCAAGCATATGCATACAAATTCAAATAACAATAGATAAAAATTTAATTAAAAATTTAACTTCTTATAATTAATTCCCTATTAATTAAGATAACAACATTAATTCCCTATTAATTAACAACAAATCAAATAAAAAATAGTTGAATAGAATCATTGAAATAAAGTAAGTTCTTATTTGTTTGTTTATTTGTTAAAAGTCTATGGTTTTATTTCAAAACATTTAAATGTATACGATTTAAAAATGTTGCTAAGTATGCCATGATATTTTCATTTGCTCCTAGGTGTGCTGTTGCTTAAAATGATTGAGAAACACTGATATGACCAAAAATTAAAAAAAAAAGAAGGTCTGTTTGTAATGTCGATTCTAAAATGCCACCAAATCCCCTGTAAAAATTAAGTCTTGTAATCCAAGACTAGTTGAACGGTTTATTATTGTTGCTAACACACCATTTCAGCCAATCCATTCTATGGTCTTCCTCAGGGACAGTGCCCGAGATTAACATCATCTCAGGAATAACAGAACATCAATCTGTGACGATATCAGGATGATACAAAAAGATTAGCTCGTTGGTGTACCATTTCTTCGTACAGGTTGAAAAAATGGTTTAATATATTTATAACAAACCAGATTCATGTGTATATGTATTTGTGTGCACATCTTTGAACCTATATGTGTATATATAAGCATGTATATATACCTACATATCTATATACATGTATATGTGTGTGTACTTAAATGTATCAATGTAAGAATATGCATACAAATTCAATTAACAATAGATAAAAATTTAATTATAAATCTAACTTCTTATAATTAATTAAGATAACAACAAACCAAATAAAAAATAGTTGAATAGAATCATTGAAATAACGTAAGTTCATATTTGTTTGTTTATTTGTTAAAAGTCTATGGTTTTATTTCATATCATTTAAGTGTATACCCTTTAAAAACTTTGCTAAGTGTGTCGTAATATTTTTCATTTGCTAATAGGTTGTTTTAAAAGGCCATGCCGTATTCCAAACGCTAAGAAGAGTATGACAAGAGAGGAAGGTTTCGTTGGTGACAAAGGAAAGAGAAAATGATCGCTTAAAAAATGAAAATATTTATTAAAGATTTCAACACATGGAAAACTTTCCTGAAAACTAAAATCTTTCCTCTTTATGTGCCATGCGTGATAAACGCTCAGGCGATCATGTATCTTTCGATACATGACTGACGAAGCAGATTTTTCTCGCAGTAGGTTGCCATTTCTTACTGTGGTAGTGCATAAAGTACTCAGTATCAGAGATCGAGCGTATGTGAATATAAATATAAAAATGAACATTGAAGTCAAAACTCAGAGGCGACAGGCTGTTTCATGTTAGACGCAATCGTCAAGCCTATATATATATATATATATATATATATATATATATATATATATATATGGAAGGGCCGAATACGAAGACCTGTTGCACTCTAACAACCCTCACAGGTTTTGAATTCAGAGTTGCCCTTCCCCTAGATTAGTTGCCATCCAAGGCTATAGAACCCAGTCTGTCCTGCTATTTACCCATAGCTGGAGGGAGAAGAAGCGTATTCATACCTTTCCCAAGGGTATTAACACGTAAGTGAATGTAATGGATTCGAGTGGAATTCGAACGAGGCTCTCCGATTCCTCAATCGAAGCCGCTATCCATTACTCCTCCGTGATCTATCCTATATATCATCACAATCTACATCCTCTTACGTACGTTATCTGCCATACATATCCCTAAAAACTTGAATCCTTTCTTCCTCCGCTTACGTTCATATCACATATCTCATCCAGTGACCCTATTCTGTCATTGACTCTTGATGCTTTCATTGACGGAATATAAGTACAAAACATTAAAATATTAATTACCAATTTAAAGGGACTATTGAAGAGTGTCACAATGAAGTGAAAATGATAATTTTGTGTCGTGATACTCAACATGGTTATACAAATATTTGCTAAGCTTAGTCCAATGTGGTGCGCACTTTCATTTTTGGGAGTTGCCTCTGAAGAACCAGCCATCAACAAATATTGCGATGAGGAACTGATAACATATGAATCGTTGCATCTTCGACCACAGGACGTTGTACGTGTATTACATTGAGATAAAAGGCGACTCTCATCCCGTCTACCACAGACACCTCCGCACCAGCGATCGTTGCATTCGCATATTGGCAAAAAAACAAGCGCATACCTAAAAAGTAAACATTTATGAGTTTAAAATTGTCATATTACTTTTTACTCTGAACAATAATCTTACTTTCACTTTCACTTTCACTTTGATTTTCAAATTGTGTATATAAAAAGAACAAAAAAGAAAAAAGAAAAGAAAACACACAGGCATACATAAACATGCACACTCATACACACACATACGCATACACACATAGACACACACACACATAGACACAGACACACATAGACACACACACAGCAAAAAAGATTGCGGATCGAACATTAAGGAGAATTCATATCAAAAGCCGGCGAAAAAGAATAATGAGGGGGGGATTTTTTCTATCCACAGGAAGACATCCATTCTCATTTGCAGGTGTTTAGTCCAAAGAGATGACGAATGATTCGTTTTTCCGTTTTGGAAAAATGGAAGATATTCCTCAGATATTCTTTAACAGCCGCTATTAGGGCCACTCCCGTGCCTACAGAAGGTTCATCCTGATTCCATGCGCTTATGGTTTAGAACACTATAATATGAACAGACTACGTAAGAGTGGAAGGGAAAAAGTCTTTCTCTCTCTCCATGTGTATGTGTGTGTGTGTGCGTGTGTGTGTGTGTGTGTGCGTGTACATATATATATATATATATATATATATATATATATATATATATATATATATATATATATACATACGCACACACACACACACAGCGGGTGCGATGGGTAAAATGCCGTCATTTTAATTTTTTTAATTTTGCGCATGCACGTTATTTGTTTTTGATTTTGTCGATTCCACAATATGGTAAAGATAATTCGTCACCGTCTGTGAGAAGAAGAGCACCGTGACGCAATACACTCCGCCAGAAATTTGGAAACGGCGTGCTACACTGATTGGCATTCGCTCCGGAAGCTCCAATACGAACATTTCAGAATATTTCGGTGTCAATCTGAGGACAGTGCAAAGGATTCGGAAAGAGTTGGGCTAAATCTGATGGTGATTACGAAAGTTTTTGAAGGGATCACTACCGATGACGATTTATGCCACCATTCATGTACGCTTTGGTCCTCAGACACAACACGGACGCCTACATCAAGTGCTTTAAGCGGGTAGTGCTGCCCTGGGTCATAAGTGTGTCGACTGGAAGATGATATGTCTCGTAACAGGAATCTGCATCATACAACACAAGCCGGAAAACCCAGTCATGACTCTCGCACGATTTCTGTAACCACATCACCCTTTACATCTGGCGATTTAACACTCCAGACAGCAACTCCCTGGATTGTTATGTGTGGGGCGCATTTGAACGAGAAACCAACAAAACTCCTTGTAACACCAAAGATGAACTGAAGGAAATTATTATGCCAGCATTTAACCAATTTAACAAGGATACTGACCAGAAGAGATGCAAGAGATTCCGAAGTCGTTTGCAGAGCGGGGTTAAAACCAATTGTGATTTTACTAAATATATTTACTCTTTAGTATTTCAATATATTTTTGTGTAATTTTGATAGATATATCTGTTAAATTTATATATCTGTTAAATATATATATATATATATATATATATATATATATATATATATATATATATATATATATATAGTTTTTGAAAAACTTGGTTATCCGTATGGGTAGACCCAAGGAAGATAAAATCCAGAGAGCTCAATGTAAATCAGAGCTAATAATTTAAATAAAAACAGACCACTTTAAGGTTCCATATAATGAATTATTTCACCACAGCCCTTTTAAAGGACCGCGGATCATCAGATTTTATTTCCAAAGGTTGAAACGAAAAATGAAAAGAAATTTACACATTTATGACGGGCAGTAATAAGTAAATTAACGAAGTGAGGGAGTGAAGGGGGGTGAAGAGGTAGAGAGACATGATTGAGCCAGATGTAACGTTTTTATTCTTTCAACTTTAAATTTTTTTAGAGGAAAACCAGACATGGACACATTAAATCTGTTAACGGAAGTTATATATTGATATGGGAGGGGGATAGGTCAACCTTTGGAAATAAAATCTGATGATCCGCTGTCCTTTAAAAGCGCTGTGGTGAAATAATTTATTATATGGAACCTTAAAGTGGTCTGTTTTTATTTAAAATATATATATTATAAATTAATTGATTTAAAATATGTTTTTTTTCGCTACACAGTGATAACCATGTTTCAAAAATGGAAGCTAAAGCCTTTGAATTTAATTTTGTTATTAAATTAAAGACATTAGTTCCATTTCCTCGTCAAGCGAATTTAGGAGTAAATTATTTTTTTATAAATCTACGGTTTTAAAGGCACGGCAAAGATTCATAATTGAGTGTTTCCAAGGATACCGAGAAATCCATTCATCTACACAAGGGGTGGTAGTGTGTTCAATTTTTTAATTTTCGTTGTATCAGTTAATAGTTACATTCGAAAGCGGTGTTATGTTTAGGGATGTTTAGGGATGTATTTTTCAACAAATTCTGACATCCGCTAAATGCATGTCGTCTGGGTTTTTTTTATAAAATATTTTATTTTTAACGGCAAAAATTCTTACGGTATTTTTTCTATTTGTATACTTAAAGATTTTGGGTGGCGGTTTAGGTTAGATAGAATATGTTTTAACTACATTTCTAAAAAAATTTAATTTTTAATATTTAATATACTATATTTCCAAGTAAATGTATTAGAATTACTTACAGTATGTAAAATTATTTTTTCTTATCGCGTATAAGTATATATATTACCAGATTATATATATATATATATATATATATATATATATATATATATATATATATATATACCGTCATAAACAGAGAGACTGTTTAGCTGTATCACAGCTCATCAGTGTGATTAGATATCCTATCGCTTCAAGCCGGGATCGAAACCAGATGATTTGGAATTAAGCTTTTGGTACCCGGCAGAGAGAAGGGTGAATTTTTGCGTTTTCTTTTTAAAATAAACACGCCAGTGTCCGACAGGACTCAATCCGTTATATATGCACACACACAAGCATAGATATACAAATATATATATACACACACATGATTATATATACGTATGTGTGTGAGCGCATGTGGGTGTGTAAGCAACCAAACGCGCGGCGAATATGTGTAACAGCGCATACACAATCTCTCTCACACACACACACACACACACACACACACACACACACACACACACACACACACACACACACACACACACACACACACAGATATATTGTGCATGTTTACACAAATATACGAGATGCAAACAAAAATATTTAACGCATCACCTACTTACTTCTGCTTTCTTTGAAGGACTTCTCTAACAACGCAACAATCCCATCAGGGTCTACCAAGATTTCATGCATTTATTATAGGAAAAGGCGTGCAAAAAATTTTTTTTGTAGCTCTTCATCCCCTATTTACGTATATATCATTCTTAAGTTTTATTGAATGCGAAGACCAGTCCATTAAACAAACATTGCTAAAAAAAAAAAAACAAATAATACAAAGCGTCTACACAATCACGGGTATATACTAAAAATAAGGTTCGATGCAATAAAAATAAGGTTTGATCTAATAAATATAAGGTTTGACTGAATAAAAATAAGGTTTGATCTAATAAAAATAAGTTTCGATGCAATAAAATAAGGTTTGATCTAATAAATATAAGGTTTGACTGAATAAAAATAAGGTTTGATCTAATAAAAATAAGGTTTGATGTAATAAAAATAAGGTTGGACCTAATTTTTATTAGGTCCAACCGCAATAAAAATAAGGTTTGATCTCCTAAAAATAAAGTTTGACGTAATAAAAATAAGGTTTGATCTCCTAAAAATAAGGTCTGACGTAATAAAAAATAAGGTTTTACTTAATAAAAATATAAGAGATTAAAATAAAAAATATTCACTAATTCTTTACACATGTATACATTGGTAGAAACAGTTTAGTCAATCAAATTTTAATAAATGCAAGCAATTTTATTTTTCCCAATTTCTGAATAAGTTATTGCATATATCCGGATGGAAGTTGTGGAGGAATCATGTCATTGTAATTTGATGTATTTAGCATTGTCTTAATCATTTTCCCAAGCAAGGTAATAAAGCCACTAAGACACAGAGTGTAGAAGAATCCGATTAAGTCAACGATTATTAAGGAGCAAGAACAAGAAGAGAAATTAAGCATACAGACGGTAACGACTAAACATACCATTTAAATTCTATGAGATCAAAGTTGGCTGGAAAGCAAGGAGAGAAAAAAGAGAGCTCCACTGGTGAGAAGTGCGAGAAAAGAAACTGTTAGCATAGAACTTACGGTAAAATCCTACAATTGCAACAGTAATATCATGCGACATTGCCAACAATAGAGTACTACGCTTAAATTCAAGTCGAAGTAACAAAGAAGAAACGTAGCCATAAAAAGTTACCGTGAAAATATTTATAGAAAAGGCAGAAGGAAGCTACATGGGAGAGATGGGATGGTGATTGATGCCGAAATGCCAGGTCATGACCAGTAAAATTGAATATTCTTCTTTGATTTTATCAAGAATCTCTAAATATATAGCAGAAGCACCAGACCAGATGTGGCAGCAATATTCAAAGCAAGGATGAATGGTAGACTTATAAATATGTAAGATATATTCTTCTTTGGATTTTATCAAGGATCTCTAAATATATACATGAAATATATACATTACATGAACCATTGAGGTTGATATGACGTAAAAGAAAATGAATCAAAGCAAAAAATACATATTCTATTCATACGAACCTATTCTAAAAATCTTGTCGGCATGAAATAACCCATTGAGGTTGATATGCCGTAAAAGAAAATGAATCAAAGCAAAGAATACATATTCTATTCATACGAACCTATTCAAAACATATTGTCGGCATTAAACAAACCATTGAGTTGGTTATACCGTAAAACAAAACGAAACAAACGATAGATAGATAGATAGATAGATAGATAGATAGATAGATAGATAGATAGATAGATAGATAGATAATGAAAAGACTGGGTGAGATAGATAGATAGATAGATAGATAGATAGATAGATAGATAGATAGATAGATAGATAGATAGATAATGAAAAGACTGGGTGAGATAGATAGATAGATAGATAGATAGATAGATAGATAGATAGATAGATAGATAGATAGATAGATAGATAAAAAATATTGCTAGTAATAAAAAAATCTTGTCGGCATTAAATAACCAATTGAGTTTGATATGCCGTAAAAAAATGAATGAAAATAAAGAATACATATTCTATTCATACGAACCTATTCTAAAAATCTTCTTGGCATTAAATAACCCATTGAGGTTGATATGCGGCAAAAGAAAATGAATCAAACCAAAGAATGATATTCTATTCATGTGAAACTATTCTACAAACACCGCGGCATTAAATAACCCATTGAGGTTGATATGCCGTAAAAATGAATGAAAACAAAGAATACATATTCTATTCATACGTACGTATTCCAAAAATGTTGTCAGTATTAAATAAACCATTGTGGTTGATATGCTCTAATAGAAAATATATATCAAAGCAAAGAATACATATTCTATTCATACGAACCTTTTCTAAAAGTCTTGTTGGCATTAAATAATCCTTTGAAGTTGAAATGCCTTAAAACAAAACGCGGTAGGCCAAACCAACCATTGTATTCCTAGGACCTCAACGATCGTTCCGAAAAACGCTTATAATATAATATAGTCAAATATAAATTCAACAATTACACTCAAGGATAAACACAATGTTTTCTTGCAAACTTAAGTATAAATTCAACTATTTTTTAGCTATAAACTTCCGTATAGACTCATAAAAGCAAACATTTCGACTTAAAAAATAATAATAACTTTGGCTGCCATGTAAGATCCACCAAGGCAACGGAAATTATTTTAATCATATTTTTATTTTATTTACATCCAACCCGCCTCCTTTCTTTCGTTGTGCGTAGTCTTCTTCATCTTTTATTTGTCTTACTCTTCATTTTCATCATCTTTATTCGAACGCTGTGAGTAAAAATTACATGTTTTATATCTGTTCATTTCAACACTAACACTTTCCCGCCCTTCAGAGAATGTCACTTGGAAATCGGACATGGTACAAATGTTGTTTTTTTTTGTTTACGTTCAGGCGGGACTTTTATTATCTGTCTTAGTGTTAGTCGAAGAGTCTTATTTTAAAACTCTTATATGCTATTTTTCACACCCGAATCATTTATATGTCTACCATTCGCCGATCCCTTGAATATTGCTGACACATTTGTTTTACCCCTCAAGTGCACAGGTTATATATATATATATATATATATATATATATATATATATATATATATATATATATATATATATATAAAGAAAATTGCCACTTCCTACAATTAGACATAAAAGAATTTTACCCATCCATAACAGAACGCACGTTAGATAAGGCCATCAACTTAGCTCAGGAACAAATAATAATAAAACCAAACGAAATCGACACCATTAAGCACTCCCGTAAATCATTATTATTTCACCATGAAGAAGCATGGATAAAGAAAGATGGGATATTTGACACTACAATGGGAAGCTTTGACGGTGCTGGGACATACGAAGTCGTAGGTATTTACTTACTACACGAACTAAGCAAAATAATAGATAGAAATGACACAGGGGTCTACAGGGATGACGGTCTCATAATCTTAAGAAACTGCAACAAACAAAACACAGATAAAACTAGAAAAGCAATAATTAAAATTTTCAAAAATAACGGATTCGAGATAGATATAAAATCTAACCTAAACGAAGTTGACTTTCTAGATGTTACCTTCAACCTAAGAAAAGGCACACACAAAACATACAGAAAACCGAATGATAAACCACAGTACATACACATATACTCCAACCACCCGCCTTCTATAGTCAAACAGATACCAAAATCGATTAACCGCAGGCTTTCCGACAATTCTTCCGATGAATCTATATTTAACAAAGCTAAGAAAGACTACGAAACAGCCCTAAAAGATAGCGGATTCCAAGCAACACTCACATACTCACCACAGAACACAAGAAAGACCAACAGGAAAAGAAATATCATATGGTTCAACCCACCGTACAGCAAAAACGTAAAAACAAACATAGGAAAAATATTCTTCAAACTTTTACACAAACACTTCCCGGAATCAAGCACCCTACACTAAATATTCAACAAAAACACAGTAACAATCAGCTACAGTTGCACCGAGAACATGGCACAAATAATAAAAGAGCTCAACAGGAAAATTATTAACAAACCACACGAACAAATTAAACCCACGTGCAACTGCAGAATAAAAAACGAATGTCCCTTAAACGGTAATTGTTTACAAAACAACGTAATCTATCAAGCCACGATAAAATCAGCAAATAATGAAGAAAAAGTATACATAGGAGTAACCGAAGGACCATGGAAACAAAGAAATTATGTACACAAAATGTCTTTCACAAATAGTAAATATGCGAACAGCACAATGCTTTCTAAGTATATCTGGGAAATAAAAAACAAAACACACACCACACCAAAAATATCTTGGAAAATAAGGAAAAATTCATCAGCCTACAGCAACCTATCAGAAACTTGCAAACATTGCTTGGAGGAAAAATAGCATTACCTTCCCAGATCAAAATAAATTATTAAATAAAAGATCCGAGCTAAACTCAAAATGCAGACATGAAAACAAATTTTTACTACGTAACTTAAAATAGAACGATAAATAAATATATAAACAAACAACAATAAAATAAGCAAAATAAATTACTCCAAACAAATTACAAAACCACAACGGACGAAAGTTATAACTGTTATATAACGATAAAAAATAAAACAATTAATAAAAGATAATATACTACGTTACTTAAAAATCGAAGGCCAAATATATATAGTGTAACAAATAAATAACAACAAGTATAATAAATTGATCTAAATACATCCAAATATATAAATAAACTAACAACCGATTACGATAAACTAGCCGTTTAGAAAAAACAAATAAAGATAATCAACCCAAATAGATAAATTAAAAACTGTTCCGACCAAAATAATAGTAAGAACAAACCACAACATCCCACCCCAAAATTCAACAAATAGATTTAATCAATGACAAATAAACAAATATATAAGATAAAAAATAAAAATGAAAATAAATAAAAACAAGCAAAACAATTTGACCCAAACAAATAAGCAAACAACCGACTTCCGTTAAATGGCCGCCATAATAGACTACCAACAATAAGCTATATAAACAAATTTTTACTACGTTAACAAAAAACACCGATCAAAATAAAAAATAAATAAATAAATATATAAGATAAAAATAAAAATAAAATTAAAAAAAAAAACAAACAAAAAAACAAGCAAAATAATTTGACATAAATAAATAAACAAATAAGCGACTTCCGATAAAAGTAACCGCCAAAATAGACTACCCATAATGCACCACCGACCCTTATATATAAATAGCCGAGAAATATAACAGGTTTTAGTCGCCTGACGATTGCACTAGCATGAAACTGACTGTCGCCTCTAAGTGCTGACTTCCATCTCCACTTTTATATTTACACACGCTCTATCTCTGATGTTGAGCACTTTATCCCATAAATATAGCACACTTTAAGACTATATTTCTTCATATATATATATATATATATATATATATATATATATATATATATATATATATATATATAATATTAGAGGTTAATATACACATATATATATATATAAAATATATAAATATATACACATACGTACATACACACACACACACACACACATATATATATATATATATATATATATATATATATATATATATATATATATATATATGAAGAAATATAGACTTAAGGTGTGCTATATTTATGGGATAAAGTACTCAATATCAGAGATTGAGCGTGTGTAAATATAAAATTGAACATAGAAGTCAACACTTAGAGGCGACAGACTGTTTCATGCTCGATGCAATCGTCGGGCCACGAGTGCTGTTATTTTTCTCGGCTATTTATATATACAGGTCAGTGGTGCATTGTGGGTAGTCATTTTGGCAGATATTTTACTGGAAGTCGTTTATTTGTTTATTTATTTATTTGTGTCAAATTATTTTGCTTGTTTTTATTTAATTTCATTTTTGATTTGTATCCTTTATATTTATTTTATTCTTCTTTTTTATCTTTTTATTTTGATCGGTGTTTTTATTAACGTAGTAAAAATTTGTTTTATAGCTTATTGTGGGTAGTCTATTATGGCGGCTATTTTATCGGAAGTCGTTTATTTATTTATTTGGGTCAAATTATTTTGCTTGTTTTTATTTATTTTTATTTTTATTTTTTATCTTATATATTATATATTTATTATTTTTATTTTGATAGGTGTTATCATTAACGTAATAAAAATTTGTTTTTATTTTTTATTGTTTTATCTATTTATTTATCTATCTATCTATCTATTTATCTATCTAAGTCTCTTCATTATCTATCTATCTATCTATCTATCTATCTCAGTCTCATCATTATCTATCTATCTATCTATCTATCTGCTTCTGTTCACATCTATCTATCTATCTATCTATCTATCTATCTATCTATCTATCTATCTATCTATCTAAGTCTCTTCATTATCTATCTATCTATCTATCTATCTATCTATCTATCTATCTCAGTCTCTTCATTATCTATCTATCTATCTATCTATCTATCTATCTATCTAAGTCTCTTCATTATCTATCTATCTATCTATCTATCTATCTATCTATCTATCTATCTATCTATCTATCTATCTCAGTCTCTTCATTATCTATCTATCTATCTATCTATCTATCTATCTGCTTCTGTTCATATCTATCTATCTATCTATCTATCTATCTATCTCAGTCTCTTCATTATCTATCTATCTATCTATCTATCTATCTATCTATCTATCTATCTCAGTCTCTTCATTATCTATCTATCTATCTATCTATCTATCTAAGTCTCTTCATTATCTATCTATCTATCTATCTATCTATCTATCTCCTCTGTCAACGTGTACTCGAGAATATATCCGTGTCTCCCCTCTTCATGTAAATGCCCCTTTATCTATTGCAATTCACACTGATTCTCTCTGTCTTTTTTCTGGTAGCATTCTCGCCATTTTTTTTTCAAAATCCAATTTGCCTTTTACGTCTTGAACTGTCGAACCAAGTCCTTTGTTCTCTTCGCGCGTTTACTATTTTTTCCGCCACATTTTCTTTTCGTCTTACCCTCCCGCCCTGCCCGCAGTTTGGCGTCAACCCCTTTATCGCCATCAGCGACTTAATCGGCCGCCTTTCTTCTATTTTGCGCCAGTCCAATTGGTTTTTCGCGCCTTTCCTTATTGCAAACCACCTCGAACCGCTATTACCTCCAGCGCTTTCTTCTTCTTCTTCTTCTTCTTCTTCTTCTTCTTCTTCTTCTTCTTCTTCTTCTTCTTCTTCTTCTACATGCTCACATTTCTTCATATTTTATATTTCTTTTTTTGTTTTGTTTACTTTGATATTTTTACAGATTTTCTTTCCTATTTCTTTCTTCTTTCGCTGTCTTCTTTCAGTTCCTTTTCTTTATTATTCCTTCCTCTTCATTTTTTTCGACTTTTTCTTCTTCTAACTTCTTTCGTTTTCTTCTTTTTCGTCTTGCCTTTCAGATGCTCTTCTGTGGTATTTCTTTTTTTATGTTCACATTTCTTCATATTTTATATTTCTTTTTTGTTTTACTAATTTTTACAAAGTTTTTAAATTACCTTTTCTTCTTCTTCTGCTACTACTAAATTTTTCTTTTTCTTTCATCCTCTTCTTATTGGTCTTACCTTTCAGTTCCTCTTCTTTATTATTTCTTCTTCTTCTTCTTCTTCTTCTTCTTCTTCTTCTTCTTCTTCTTCTTCTTCTTCTTCTTCGTCTGACCTTTCAGTTCCTTTTCTTTGTTTCTCTTTCTTCTTCTTTTTCTTCTCTTCTCCTCCTCCTCCTCCTCCTTCTTCTTCTTCTTCTTCTTCTTCTTAGTCGTCGTCGTCATTTTATCTTTCAGTTCCTCTTCTTTATTATTTGTTCTTCGTCTTCTTTTTCCTCTTCTTCCTCTTTTCAATTCCTTTTCTTTAATTCTTCTTCTTCTTCTTCTTCTTCTTCTTCTTCTTCTTCTTCTTCTTCTTCTTCTTCTTCTTCTTCGTCGTCGTCGTCGTCGTCGTCATCTTACCTTTCAGTTCCTCTTCTTTCTTATTTGTTTTTCGTCTTTTTCTTCCTCTTCTTCGTCTTACTTTTCAATTCCTTTTCTTTATTTCTTCTTCTTCTTCTTCTTCTTCTTCTTCTTCTTCTTCTTCTTCGTCGTCGTCATCTTACCTTTCAGTTCCTCTTCTTTCTTATTTGTTTTTCGTCTTCTTCCTCTTCTTCGTCTTACTTTTCAATTCCTTTTCTTTATATCTTCTTCTTCTTCCTCTTCTTCTTCTTTTTACTTCTTCTTCTTCTCCTTTTTCGTCGTCGTCGTCGTCTTACCTTTCAGTTCCCCTTTATTATTTCTTCTTCGTCTTCTTCTTTATATTCACGTTTCTTCATATTTAATATTTCTTGATTTGTTTTCTTTACTTTCATATATAACATATTTTTTTATATATTTTTCTTCTCCCTTTCTTACTTCTTTCATCTTCTTCTTCATCTTCTTTATTATTTCCTCTTCGTCTTCTTCCTCTTCTTCGTCTTCTTCCTCTTCTTCGTCTTCTTCCTCTTACCTTTCAATTCTTCTTTTGCGCATATCTATTTCTACATATATTTCGTTGATATTTATTAATTATTCACTTCTTTTCCTTCTCTGTTTAGTAAAAAGATGGCGTGAATGAATCGAAAGACGTTTCGTTACCTCGACGTGCTGCCATGGTTAGCAAACTCGTATCGCTAAAACAATTACGTATAAAAAGTTACTTCCATCCTTACTGGGTGCCCCATTCATTCAGGCTTGTACCACATTTAAACTACGCTCAGATAAACAGAATAATCGAAAGGCGTTGAAAGTAACAACGAAAAGAAACCCTAAAATGGTACTTTTGGAAGGAAGTGAGAAAAAGAAAAATGAATATAAGATTAAAAAGGATCAACAATATTTCAAAATACGTTCTTTTTTTAGTCCTCATTGGTGGGGGTCATATTTCTTTTTTCCTTTCTAGGAGACATTCACTTACGCGTAAATCCGCTTGGGAAAGGTATGAATCCAACTACTTCCCTTGCTTTAGATTGAATATGGAAAAATCATTGCCGTCACTCGGAAAAAAAAACACAAACAAAAATCAAACTTACAATTCAAAATATATTTCGGATTAAAGTGACTCATAAATGAAGGATAAACCATAAGCAAAAATGAAACTAATTCTTTATCTTTTTTTAACCAATCTATTCTTTCTTTTATTTTCACTTTACCCATTCTTTCTTTCTTTCTTTCTTTCTTCGATTATTACCTTTCTTTATTCCTCACCGCTTTCTTTCTTTCTTTCTTTCTTTCTTTCTTTCTTTCTTTCTTTCTTTCTTTCTTTCTTCGATTATTACATTTCTTTATTCCTCAACACTTTCTTTCTTTCTTTCTTTCTTCGATTATTACCTTTCTTTATTCCTCAACGTTGTCTTTCTTTCTTTCTTCGATTATTACCTTTCTTTATTCCTCAACGCTTTCTTTCTTTCTTTCTTTATTTCTTTTTTCTTTCTTTCTTTCTTTCTTCGATTATTACCTTTGTTTATTCCTCAACGCTTTCTTTCTTTTTTCTTTCTTTCTTTCTTTCTTTCTTCGATTATTACCTTTCTTTCTTCCTCAACGCTTTCTTTCTTTCTTTCTTTCTTCGATTATTACCTTTCTTTCTTCCTCAACGCTTTCTTTCTTTCTTTCTTTCTTTCTTTCTTCGATTATTACCTTTCTTTATTCCTCAACGCTTTCTTTCTTTTTTTCTTTCTTTCTTTCTTTCTTCGATTATTACCTTTCTTTATTCCTCAACGATTTCATTCTTTCTTTCTTTCTTCGATTATTACCTTTGTTTATTCCTCAACGCTTTCTTTTTTCTTTTTTCTTTCTTTCTTTCTTTCTTTTTCTTTCTTTCTTTCTTTCTTCGATTATTACCTTTCTTTCTTCCTCAACGCTTTCTTTCTTTCTTCGATTATTACCTTTCTTTATTCCTCAACGCTTTCTTTCTTTCTTCGATTATTACCTTTCTTTCTTCCTCAACGCTTTCTTTCTTTCTTTCTTTATTTCTTATTTTCTTTCTTTCTTCGATTATTACCTTTGTTTATTCCTAAACGCTTTCTTTCTTTCTTTTTTCTTTCTTTCTTTCTTTCTTTCTTTTTCTTTCTTTCTTTCTTTCTTTCTTTCTTTCTTCGATTATTACCTTCCTTTCTTCCTCAACGCTTTCTTTCTTTCTTTCTTTCTTTCTTTCTTTCTTCCTTTCTTCGATTATTACCTTTCTTTATTCCTCAACGCTTTCTTTTTTTCTTTCTTCGATTATTACCTTTCTTTATTCCTCAACGCTTTCTTTCTTTCTTTCTTTCTTTCTTTCTTCGATTATTACCTTTCTTTATTCCTCAACGCTTTCTTTCTTTCTTTCTTCGATTATTACCTTTCTTTATTCCTCAACGCTTTCTTTCTTTCTTTATTTCTTTCTTTTTTCTTTCTTTCTTTCTTTCTTCGATTATTACCTTTGTTTATTCCTCAACGCTTTCTTTCTTTCTTTTTTCTTTCTAACTTTCTTTCTTTCTTTTTCTTTCTTTCTTTCTTCGATTATTACCTTTCTTTCTTCCTCAACGCTTTCTTTCTTTCTTTCTTTCTTCGATTGTTACCTTTCTTTATTCCTCAACGCTTTCTTTCTTTCTTTCGTTCTTCGATTATTACCTTTCTTTATTCCTCAACGCTTTCTTTCTTTCTTTCTTCGATTATTACCTTTCTTTATTCCTCAACGCTTTCTTTCTTTTTTCTTTCTTTTTTCTTTCTTTCTTTCTTTCTTCGATTATTACCTTTGTCTATTCCTCAACGCTTTCTTTCTTTCTTTTTTCTTTCTTTCTTTCTTTTTCTTTCTTTCTTTCTTTCTTCGATTATTACCTTTCTTTCTTCCTCAACGCTTTCTTTCTTTCATTCTTTCTTTCTTTCTTTCTTTCTTTCTTCGATTATTACCTTTCTTTATTCCTCAACGCTTTCTTTCTTTCTTTCTTCGATTATTACCTTTCTTTATTCCTCAACGCTTTCTTTCTTTCTTTCTTTCTTTCTTCGATTATTACCTTTCTTTCTTCCTCAACGCTTTCTTTCTTTCTTTCGTTCTTCGATTATTACCTTTCTTTATTCCTCAACGCTTTCTTTCTTTCTTTCTTCGATTATTACCTTTCTGTATTCCTCAACGCTTTCTTTCTTTTTTTCTTTCTTTCTTTCTTTTTCTTTCTTTCTTTCTTTCTTCGATTATTACCTTTCTTTCTTCCTCAACGCTTTCTTTCTTTCTTTCTTCGATTATTACCTTTCTTTATTCCTCAACGCTTTCTTTCTTTCTTTCTTCGATTATTACCTTTCTTTATTCCTCAACGCTTTCTTTCTTTCTTTCTTTCTTTTTTCTTTCTTTCTTCGATTATTACCTTTGTTTATTCCTCAACGCTTTCTTTCTTTTTTCTTTCTTTCCTTCTTTCTTTCTTTCTTTCTTTTTCTTTCTTTCTTTCTTCGATTATTACCTTTCTTTCTTCCTCAACGCTTTCTTTCTTTCTTTCTTTCTTTCTTCGATTATTACCTTTCTTTATTCCTCAACGCTTTCTTTCTTTCTTTATTTCTTTTTTCTTTCTTTCTTTCTTTCTTTCTTTCATCGATTATTACCTTTGTTTATTCCTCAACGCTTTCATTCTTACTTTTTTCTTTCTTTCTTTCTTTTTTCTTTCTTTCTTTCTTTCTTTCTTTCTTTTTCTTTCTTTCTTTCTTTCTTTCTTCGATTATTACCTTTCTTTCTTCCTCAAAGCTTTCTTTCTTTCTTTCTTTCTTCGATTATTACCTTTCTTTATCCCTCAACGCTTTCTTTCTTTCTTTCTTTCTTCGATTATTACCTTTCTTTATTCCTCAACGCTTTCTTTCTTTCTTTCTTTCTTTCTTTCTTTTTTCTTTCTTTCTTTCTTCGATTATTACCTTTGTTTATTCCTCAACGCTTTTTTTCTTTCTTTCTTTTTTCTTTCTTTCTTTCTTTCTTTCTTTTTCTTTCTTTCTTTCTTCGATTATTACCTTTCTTTCTTCCTCAACGCTTTATTTCTTTCTTTCTTTCTTTCTTTCTTTCTTCGATTATTACCTTTCTTTATTCCTCAACGCTTTCTTTCTTTCTTTCTTTCTTCGATTATTACCTTTCTTTTGTTCCTGAACGCTTTCTTTCTTTCTTTATTTCTTTTTTCTTTCTTTCTTTTTTTCTTCGATTATTACCTTTCTTTCTTCCTGAACGCTTTCTTTCTTTCTTTTTTCTTTCTTTCTTTCTTTCTTTTTCTTTCTTTTTCTTTCTTTCTTTCTTTCTTTCTTTCTTTCTTCGATTATTACCTTTGTTTATTCCTCAACGTTTTCTTTCTTTTTTCTTTCTTTCTTTCTTTCTTTCTTTTTCTTTCTTTCTTTCTTTCTTCGATTATTACCTTTCTTTCTTCCTCAACGCTTTATTTCTTTTTTATTTCTTTCTTTCTTTCTTCGATTATTACCTTTCTTTCTTCCTCAACGCTTTCTTTCTTTCTTTCTTTCTTTCTTTCTTCGATTATTACCTTTCTTTATTCCTCAACGCTTTCTTTCTTTCTTTCTTCGATTATTACCTTTCTTTATTCCTCAACGCTTTCTTTCTTTCTTTCTTTATTTCTTTTTTCTTTCTTTCTTTCTTCGATTATTACCTTTGTTTATTCCTCAACGCTTTCTTTCTTTCTTTTTTCTTTCTTTTTTCTTTCTTTCTTTCTTTCTTTTTCTTTCTTTCTTTCTTTCTTTCTTTCTTTCTTCGATTATTACCTTTCTTTCTTCCTCAACGCTTTCTTTCTTTCTTTCTTTCTTCGATTATTACCTTTGTTTCTTCCTCAACGCTTTCCTTCTTTCTTTCTTTCTTTCTTAATAATTCATTTTTCATTCATTTTTGTTCTTTTTTCTTGGATCTTTTCTTTTATCTTTTCTTTCGATCGTACTTTCATTTATTTATTATTTTTCCTTTCTATTTTGTCTTGGACTTTTTCTTCTGTACATTCTTTCTATTTCTTTCATTCTTACGTGTGTTTTTTTTTTCATTCCTTTAATCTTTCTTTTAAATTTTTCTTGGACTTTTGTTTCTTTGCTTATTTCTTTCTTTATTTATTTTCGTCTATTCTTTTCCTTTTATCCATTCTTTCTTTTTCAAAAATAATTCTTTTTCTTTTATCTTTATTTCTTTTCTACTTCTTTCATTTAATTATTCTTTTCTTTTACAATTCTCTCTTGTTCTATGATTACTATCCATTTTTTTTTTTAATTTTCTAACGTCTTGATCGCATCAAACAATAATTGAAAGTGTATTTCCCGAACTTTCCAAACAAATAACAATAATTGAATTATGATATAAATATATATATATATATATTGTTGAAAAATACTTCCCTACCCATCCCTAAACATAACCCTGATTTCGAATGTAACTATTAACTGATACAACGAAAAATTGAAATTGAACAAACTACCACCCCTTTTCTAGATGAGTGGATTTCTCTGTATCCTTGGAAACACTCAATTATGAATCTTTGTCGTGCCTTTAAAACTGTAAATTTTAAAAAAATAAGTTACTCCAAAGTTCGCTTGACGAGAAAATGGAACTAATGTCCTTAATTTAATAACAAAATTAAATTCGAAGTTTTAGCTTCCATTTTTGAAACATGGTTATCACTGTGTAGCGATAAAAACCATATTTTAAATCAATTAATTTATAATATTAATGCTCTGTAAATTTACATTGAGCACTATTGTGTAAAAATAAAAATATCTATGAGAACACCGGATTTTATATCTTACTGTTCTTTCTTTCTTATATATATATATATATATATATATATATATATATATATATATATATATATATATATATATATGCTCATTGCAATATGATTAACAACACTTGAAGTGTATTCTATTAAGTAAGCATTGATGAGCGGGACATTTTTAATGACCAGGAACCGTGCAAACTTGATTTTATGTACAGAAACCACCAGTTTGTTCTATTATTTATCGATCACAACAGAAAAAACGAACCTAACTACGTTTTTTCCGTCTGCCTCCATTTCTTTCTATTCCTTTTTTTTTAATTCTTTCTTTCGTTTCCTCATTTTTTTATATTTTCTCTTTCTTCAGGTTAATTCATCCTTTGATTTTTCTTTCTCTCTATATTTCTTTGTTCTTTGAATCCAGACATTCTTTCTTTCATTTGGTTTACTTTCGTGTTTTGTGATCTCTTTCTTTCTTTCTTTCTTTCTTTTTTCTTTCTTTCTCTCTTTCTTTCTTTTTAATTCCTTTATTTCTATTTCGTTTTTTTTTTCAGCCATATTTCTTTCGTCATTCATTTCATTATAATCTTCGTTGTTCTTTCTTTTATTCATTCAATTTTTTACTTTTTCTTCTAGTATGTTGTTTTATATTTCAATTCTTTCTTTCATTCTTTTTTCTTTCTATCTTTCTTTTTTCTTTCTTTCTTTCTTTCTTTTTTCTTTCTATCTTTCTTTCTTTCTTTCTCTCTTTATTTATTTCCATCTTTCTTTCTTTCTATCTTTCTTTCTTTCTATCTTTCTTTCTTTCTTTTTTCTTTCTATCTTTCTTTCTTTCTTTTTTCTTTCTATCTTTCTTTCTTTCTTTCTCTCTTTATTTATTTCCATCTTTCTTTCTTTCTTTCTTTCTATCTTTCTTTCTTTCTTTTTTCTTTCTATCTTTCTTTCTTTCTTTCTTTTTTCTTTCTATCTTTCTTTCTTTCTCTCTTTATTTATTTACATCTTTCTTTCTTTCTATCTTTCTTTCTTTCTATCTTTCTTTCTTTCTTTTTTCTTTCTATCTTTCTTTCTTTCTTTCTTTTTTCTTTCTATCTTTCTTTCTTTCTTTCTTTTTTCTTTCTTTCTTTCTTTCTCTCTTTATTTATTTCCATCTTTCTTTCTTTCTATCTTTCTTTCTTTCTATCTTTCTTTCTTTCTTTTTTCTTTCTATCTTTCTTTCTTTCTTTCTTCTTTCTATCTTTCTTTCTTTTTTCTTTCTTTCTTTTTTCTTTCTTTCTTTCTTTCTTTCTTTTTTCTTTCTATCTTTCTTTCTTTCTTTCTCTCGTTTTTTATTTCCATCTTTCTTTCTATGTTTCTTTCTTTCTTTGTGTTTTTCTTTCTAAGATAATTTCTTTAATTCTTGATTTTTCAACCAAGCCGGTCTTTCAGTCATCTTTCTATTAATCTATTTTTTTTATACTTTTTAAATCTCCTTCTTGGGAATTTTCATTCTTTCTTTCTTTCTTTCTTTCTTTCTTTCTTTCTTTCTACTAATTCATTATTTCTTTCTTTTTCTACAACTGCGTTATTTATTTATTTTTTTATTTATTTTTTCTACTAATCCGTTATATATTTCTACTAATCCATCTCCTATTTCTTTCTTTTTACTAATCCATTCATTTTTCGTTTTTCTTTATTTCTTTCAACTAATCCATTATCCCATTCTACTAATCTATTTCCTCTTTTTTCTTTTTTTCTACTAATCCATTATTTATTTTTCTTTCTTTCTTTATTTCTTTTTACTAATCCATTATTATTTTTTCATTCTTTCTCGTTATACATTATTTATTTCTTCTAATCCATTTCCTGTTTCTCTCTTTCCTTTCAACTAATCCATTATTTAATTCTACTACTTAATTTCTCCTTTCTTTCTGTATTTCTTTCTACTAATCCATTCTTTCTATTTCTCTTTCATTTTACAAATCCATAATTTATTTCTAACTTATTCATTCATTCATTCTTTCTTTCTTTCTTTCTTTCTTTCTTTCTTCCTTCCTTCCTTTCTTCCTTTCTTTCTTTTTGTTTGTTTCTTTCTTTCTTTGTAGGTTTCTTTCTTTCTTCTTTCCTTCCTTTCTTTCTTTCTTTCTTTCTTTCTTCCTTCCTTCCTTCCTTCCTTTCTTTCTTTCTTTCTTTCTTTATTGTTCGTTTGTTTGTTTGTAGGTTTCTTTCTTTCTCTCTTTCTTTCTTTTTTTGTTTGTTCGTTTGTTTGTAGGTTTCTTTCTTTCTTTCTTTCTTTTTTTGTTCGTTCGTTTGTTTGTAGGATTCTTTCTTTATTTCTTTATTTCTTTCTTTTTTGTTTGTTTGTAGGTTTCTGTCTTTCTTTCTTTCTTCTTTCCTTCCTTTCTTTCTTAGTCCCTGCGAATCTATCTTGTCTCTTCTATTTCTCATTTAATCTTTCTTTCATTCTAGCTTGGTCTTTATTCTTATTTCTTTACTTTCTTTCTTTCTTTCTTTCTTTCTCACTTCCACCTTCCTTCCATCATTCCTTCCTTCCTTCCTTTCTTTCTTTCTTTCTGCTAACCCATTCTTTCCTGCTTTTTTCTACTCCATGTTTTTTCACGAATTATTTTTCCCTTTCATTTTTCCTACATTATACCCTTTATTCTCGTTTCTTGTTTTTCGTTCTTTTTCTTTTTTTATTATTCTTTTTCTTTTTTCTTTTAATCCGTTGTTTGTTTACTTTTTTTTACTTCACTCACTTTCTTTGTTTTCCTTCATTTTCCTTCACTTCTTCTTACTTTCGTTTCATTTCCCCCATTATTCCTGATTGTAATCTACAGCCAAACGTGTGGAGACGTGTTACCATGTCAAAACCCTCCTGAGACGATTACCTGCCCCGCGGTGGCGTTGCGCTTTTCAACTTCGTATAAGAATCAGTTGCTGTCGCAAGAATAACCAAAGAGGGTGTATGGAGACGAAGGGAGGGTCATATTTCCCAGAAAAACAGAACGACCACACACACACACACACACACACACACACACACACACACACACACACACACAGATAGAGAGAGATAGATAAACATATATAAATACCTAGGCCTTAATTTACATATATATATATATATATATATATATATATATATATATATATATATATATATATATATATATATGAACGATCTTCGACAAACCAATTAATACAATGCATTAGTTATATCCAGAAATAATTTCAACCACAATTTCCGTCTCAGAAATTCTGTCCTTAATAAGAGTAAAAATAATTTAACAAAGCGTAAAGTTCTCGAAAGTCTATTCATAGCTGTATTCCGAATATAAATATAAAAACCATCCTACGCTCTGGATTAAAAATCTCCTTTCTGAAGTGTAAAAGAAATCCACGTGCCTCAAAGCAAGATATAAATCAACCGTGAAACTTTTAAAACATTAAGGAAAACGGATAACTTATGGAGAAAAGAAACTGCTGAAGTAGAATTGAGATAGCAAAAGCTGCCTTCCAAAACCTAAGCAAAGTAATAAGAAAAAGGAAATATTAATTGCAAAAACAAAAAAACATAGAACTGCACTGTTATGTAATATCAGTCCTTCTATATGGCAGTGAATGCTGGACAATCTCCTCACAGATGAAGAAGATACTTGAAACAACAGAAACAAAGAAAAGAGAGCTGAACTGTTATGTAATATCAGTCCTCCTATATGGCAGTGAATGCTGGACAATCTCCTCACAGACGAAGAAGAGACTTGAAGCAACAGAAACAAAGAAAAGGGAGCTGAACTGTTATATAATATCAGTCCTTTTATATGGCAGTGAATGCTGGACAATTTCCTCACAGATGTAGAAGAGACTTGAAGCAACAGAAACAAAGAAAAGAGTCCTGAACTGTTATATAATATCAGTCCTCCTATATGGCAATGAATGCTGGACAATCATCTCACAGATGAATAAGAGACTTGGAGCAACAGATTCAAAGAAAAGAGAGCTAAACTCTTATGTAATATCAATACTCCTATATGTCCGTGAATGGTGGACAATCTCCTCAGGTTAAAAAGAGATCTGGGACAATAGATATATGGTTCTACAGAAGTATTCTGAGATTTAATTTGGAATGGTCATGTGAGAAACAACGAAG
>OZ038509.1:47895604-47915604 GCA_964036315.1 Acanthosepion esculentum | reverse complement strand
AAACATAAGAAGCTGAGACGGACGATAATGGTATGTTCTTATTGGTTAGATATCTTACTTCATTACACGTGACACGTATCTAACCAATACGAAATAATCAATCTAAACAGAGCCTACTACATCTCACTAACCTTTACACACTTTAGCGTCCTGAATGGTTGTCACACATATTTGAATATTATCCGTTACTTCAGTACACGTGACACGTATCTAACCAATGAGAAATAACCAAACACAACACATCTCTTTGCCTTTTATCATTTCTTGTCATTTCTACATTGATCTCTGACCAAGCTTTAATGAAGAGATAGGACAATAAAAGGAGATGGCGATTGACACTGCATTTAGATTTTTGAAGATTGTAGGCGCCAGGGAATTAAGAAACCGGAAGATAGTTCCACAATTAAGAAGCGCAAGAAAATAAATTATTACCATATTGTCTCCTGTGTTAATGAGAAATTTTGAATGAAAATTCAAGTCAAAAAGTGGGGTTGTATTATACGCAAAAAACTCTTTTTGACGAAGCATCTCACTGCGCAGAGTAAGCTTTCAGATAAGCAATATGGCTTTCTCTTCTCTAGGTGAACTCCTGATGCCTTAAAAGTTATTCCTGAAAGATCTGTTTCCTTCTTGTTCTTTTTCCTATCATGCATAACCCTGAAGATCCGATTAGCTGAAACCTAGGTAGGTTTGCCTGGCTCCTTAGGATTATCTTAAGTTTTGCTCTACTTAGTGTATTGAGCACTTTACGTAGCTGTCTTTTTACACGTTTGTTTTTTTCGTCTTTGGACTTGGAGGTTGAACACTGAACGATTTTTTTCCGCCTTGGTTTAATGTTCTTAGTTCTTTCTTTTTTTATTCCCCATCTTTCCTCGGGTACCGATTTGTTCTACTGCAAATTGAGCTATCCGAGGTTTTTCCAAACGTGTTCAATCATATATATATATATATATATATATATATATATATATATATATATATATATTGCACGACTCTTAGGCAGAATTCAGTCACTGTCAGTCACTGTGTGTTTATCTAAATCTAAAAATAAACACACTAAAATTAACTTTCATCCCTGCCGTGCACCGACGACTTAGTGGGAGAAGTTCCGACTGACGCAAATTCAGTCGGGTTTCGATCCTAGCTAGAGGCAACCGGACGTCTAGTCACACTGATGAGCTGTGAAACAGCGAAACAGTCTGTCTGTGGATGACAAAGATATATACATATATATATTATTGAATAACTTTAATTGGTTAATTGAAAAATACCCACAATTATATTTTTTAATTATGACTTTAAGTTCCCCCCACCTTTGGTGGTAACGATTTGTTTTTTAAATTTGGCTAAAAATCATTTTTATCTCCAGTTACCAACCTTGTCTAAGGAAGTACAATCATAGCACTGAAACATAAAAGCTTTTGTGTAGAGTTTTAAAATCCATTTGTTCTTTTTCTTATTTGGGTGTATATATACATACATACATACATATATATATATATATATATATATATATATATATATATATATATATATATATATATATATATATATATGCATGTATGTATATGTATATACCGGGGATAAGTGCATAATTGTTTATCCCACAAAATGTTTAATATCTCAAAAGACACTAAACTAATTGAGTTTCTTTTATTCAGGTTTTCAGCTAGGACTTTTAGTTATTTTTACACCATTTATCGTAAGGATCACTCAAAAACTCTTTGAGTTATTCCGCTATAAAGAGAACAGGTTAAAATCGTTTTGCGTCAGCACCACTGTCTTCCCAACTGAGCAATAGTTCTAAGGAAGAAGATCATTCAGACCTTCACTAATGGTACCAACATTCATACTCTGGCTTCTATCTTCAAAGTTCATTCAAGAACCATCAAGAGAACGGTGAATAAGTTTTAAAAAGAAGGAACAGCAGAGAGGAAAACTAGATCAGGAGGTCAAAAGTAGAAGAGAGGTCATCATTCAAGTTAGAGCTAAAGGGATCAATTGGAGAAAATCCAACTCAATTCTTAAGACCTTTGGAAGTTGAGAGAGGTTTTTCACCTATGATAGTCCAAAGAGCAGTTAAAAAAAAGACTTGAATATGAAATCATATGTGAAACCTGTGAGGTACATTGTTAGTCCAGGACATAAACTTAGAAGGTTAGAGAGGGTGGGATCATGTTGGATAAGTTGAAAAATGATCTCGGAATGTATGGAGAATTAGGGCTGCCCGGACGTCTAGATCCCCCTCACGGCCTTGCTAACAGAGTCCAAAGGAGAGGATGAACCAATACAGTTTGGTAACAGCGCGACTGCAGGAGTTGCTGGAAGGTAGCACAGAGTGCCGTCCATCCGACTTAGGGGCACGACTCCGGATTTGTGTAGAGTTTACTGCTTAGCCTTTTCTTCTACCGAAGATTTCCACAACACCAACAAAAATAAAAAATAAAAAAATAAAAGAGAATGTCTCATATCGAGAATATTTAACATCGAAAAACATAAAAGAAAAAAATAATTATTATTATTAATAATATGTAGAAATCTCCATCCTTTACCTGATGACGGTTGCGAGACCGGAAACACGTGTAGCAAAATAAAGCCTAATATTTTTTTCTAAAAATCCACATTGCAACCAAAAACGTTTGCGGTTTCTCTTTTCTTTTTAATATACACATGTTTCTTTCGTTGGAACTACTATAACCTCTTCCTTTTAAATATATATATATATATATATATATATATATATATATATATATATATATATATATATATATATATATATGTAGTTTCAATCCTTCATGAGCTTCCAAACCTTAGCAATGAGTAATCAATGATGCACATAAAATTTTTGTTAATGTTCGATTTCATACCACAACATTATTCAGTAAGCTTCTATCTTGAGTGCCTGTTGGAGCTTATATTGTTGGGTGGCACAATCAATTTTATTTTTCCCTGACGATATGCATCACACAGTGGGTCCTTCAGATTATTTAGCTGAACCGTGGGATTTTAGAGAGTAATGGCGTAATGGATAGCGGCTCGGACTGAGGAATTGGAGAGTTCGAATTTCATTTGAATCCATTACATACACTTACGTGCTAATACCCTTGGGAAAGTTATGAATCCTCTTCTTCTCCCTGATTCTTTCTGGATAAATAGCAGGGCAGAATGGGTTCTATAGTCTTTGGTGTAAACCAGTCTAGGAGAATTCAAAACGGGCCTGGAGAGGGTTGGGCTCCGTCAGGGCACATCTGCTGCGGCTGCGATACATGTGCTGTCCCTACGACCCTCATGGGTCACGGGTTTCTTGATCTGTGTGTAGTTCGTTCGTTCATTCGTTGTTCCAGGAAGTGCTTCCATATAATTATTGCTTCGGTTTCCGTATGTCGCACAAGCTTCACCTTCCTGCCAGATGACCCCGGATGACACCTACAAACCCCCTTCTACTTTACCTCATCTCATCTAGAGGTCATTTCCTTTGTCATTACATCATACACCTGTAATTCTCAGCCGTGCGCGCTGACACCGCAGTTCATTTCCAGGTCATTCTGCAGACATTTCCTATGTCATTTCCAGGTCAAACACCTGCGCTTCCCTGACAAAAAGAACAGGCCATTACATCACAAAATCACACACACGCATGTGTGATTTATATATATATATATATATATATATATATATATATATATATATATATATATATATATATATATATATTGTAAGTGTGCAGTACTTATTGGAAAGCGCTCAATATCAGTTATAGAGTAACCCTGGGTTTCACGCTTTTGTGTCTGAGGATCGTAAAAGCGTGAAACCCAGGGTTACTCACATCCATACAACTAAGTATCTATCTATCTATCTATCTATCTATCTATCTATCTATCTCTCTCTCTCTCTCTCTCTCTCTCTCTCTCTCTCTCTGTGTGTGTGTGTGTGTGTACATATATATATCGGGTGTAACAGAAAAATTGTTGAAATCCTTTAACAGCAAAATTGTCCAATTGTTAAATTAAGATTTTTTCTATCTTAGAAATGATTAAAGATATCTTACTGGAATTCTCCGAGGTTTTAATAACAGTATTGGTCTCTACTTTGAGCAATAAGAATGTATATTTACTCTCCAATCTTAACAGAAGAATCGTGATGAATTCGATCATAATCGAAAATGACACGTTCATCATCAATTAATCATAGCTAAGAATCGGATGCTCATGAAGTATTTAAATAAAGTTCTTATATACATATATATATATATATATATATATATATGTTATTATTATTATTATTATTATTATTATTATTATTATTATTATTATTATGACAGGTTCAATTTTGCAACATATTCAACACTCTGACCTTCTAACTTTCTATTGTGAAGTAACATTGAACCGTTATAACATAGAAATGATTAAAGATATCTTACTGGAATTCTCCGAGGTTTTTATGACATTATTTGACTCTACATTGAGCAATACGAATGTATAATTACTCACTAAGATTAAGAGAACAATCGTGATAAAGTCGATCATGAACGAAATAAGTAGTTCAGTAGTTTTATAGATATTAAACATTTTGTGGGATGGACAATTATCGCATGCTGCTACACGATTTGGACAATTTTGCTGTTACACTCGTTACATAACACAAATTCCAGCCGCGTTCCACATGCGAAAGTTCGGGATAAACGATGTTACCAGTATTCAAAACAACAGTCTTAAAAACAAAAAATACATCTTAAACAGTCAAAATACGAAGAGAAATTAACCACACCGAAAACAAAAGCCCTTGAAAATAGTTAAAGTGGCTGAAAGCAATTGAGACAAAAGTCAATATGGACAGTTTTTCACTCCGTTACTACCATCACACGGGAAAACGTAAGAACGATGGGAAAAAAAAAAACAAATACCAAATTAATTAATAAAATCTTTATTCTTTGTCATATGACGAAGATGAAAGTACTAGCAAAAAGAGACCTTATATAGCTCGAATTTATTAAAAACAGGGATCATAACATTCATCTAGAGGTTCGTGGGTTAATGTAATGTAACTTAAATTTAATATAAATATGTCTCCAATAACCATGTCCTGAAGATGGTCTATTAGACCGAAACGTCTGACGCTGACAGAAAAACAAAAAAAAAACAAAATAGAAAAAAATCACATATTCGGATTTTGCTTTGTCTTTTCCCCATTTTCATCATACCGTCGGATCTACATCGACATATTTGCTTACATATATATATATATATATATATATATATATATATATATATATATATATATATATATATATATATATACATTGAACACTAATATTATCAATATCTATCTATCTATATATATATATATATATATATATATATATATATATATATATATATATATATATATACAGGGTGTCCAAAATAATTTATACACTCCTTGAATCGTTATTACTTATTCAATTTATGTATTTTGAATTCTAAAAAAATTAATAAAGAAAAGGAATACACAATTAAATAATTTGAGAGTAAAATATCTAAACAACATAGAAAATTAACTTTAATAAGATGAAAGCTACTTGGGGCAAATGCAGAATGTTCATATAATGATGAGTTCACATCAAGTTCTCAAACTGGTTACCGTTCTGTTCAATACACTTTTCATATCTTGAAGAAATAGACCGACAAACGTCCAGTATCATTTCCTCTGATATTTGAGCACATTCTTCTTCAATTGCTACTCTCATTTCAGCAAGTGTTTCAGGTTTCCTGTTTCCTGCTGTAAACTTTGTCTTTTAGAAATCACCACAAAAAGAAATCCAAGGGTGTCAAATCTGGTGATCTAAGTGGGTATCCAACTGTCCGTCTTCTTCCAATCCATCTGTTTTGCATATATTTATCCATATATATATGTATATATATATATATATATATATATATATATATATATATATATATATATATATATATATATATATATATATTAATAGTTAATAATGCATTTATATATATATATAAATTCATTATTAACTATTAATATATATATATATATATATATATATATATATATATATATATATATATATATAATATTAATAGTTAATAAATGCATTATTAACTATTAATCTAGGAAGTGTGCTGTCCACGGCGACTGAAGGCACGCTGATGGCTGACCAGGCCGATACAGGACAGACTGCAATTAAAGCTCAGGTCTGGTCTGGTCTGGTCTGGTCTGGTCTGGTCTGGTCTGGTATAGATACTGAAGCTTCCCAGTCCTTCCACCCGCGGCATTTCTCCTTCAGTTTGGCGCCGAGGGAGTCCTCAAAGGTGGAGTCGGTCTGATGGACGGGGCGGCGCCAGGCTTGACGGTCAGCAGCATGTATCGACGTCCCTTAGAATGCTTCTCAAATTAATTCAAGACAACATGGCCCCGATGACACAGTGCCTACTCCTGCTGGAACAATGGCATATTGCTAGGAACAAAGTGTAGAATCTGTTTACCTCATCTCTAGCGGTAATGGTGATATTAGGCGTTACCTTATAAGGAAACATTTGGCATTCATTGACCGAGTTGCCAGTGCTGCACTAGTTCTTCCCTCCCTTGTTATGAGGCTGAGATCAAAGTGTAATATCTGTCTTCTGGCAAACATGCTACATTTTATCTTTCAGTTGTGTTTCTGTCTTCACTCAACAAGTAAACGAGGGATCCCTGGTGCTGGGGATCCCAACTCTGCGGCAGCACCTCCCTCATTGCACCAAAGATAGAGGTGTTTCTGTCTTCACTCAAAAAATAAACGAGGGATCCCTGCTGCTGGGGATCCGAACCCTGCAGCAGCACCACTCTCATTGCACCAAAGATAGAGGGTCGTCGTTGGAATATCGACCCCAGCGGGACCTAGGCTGCTGGGACGAGGGATGTTTTTACATGGCTCATGTGTACGCGCTTTGAGCTCCTCACTTTTAAGCCCGCCCACTTTCCTTTACCTATAATCGTTGTTTCCGTCCCTAAAATTGAAACAAAAACAAAAAAAATTAATAATTGCAGTATGTCTCTCACTGAAGAACGATAAATTAAATTTATTTAAAAAGTTAAATTAAAGTATTTTTTTTTTAAAAATGGGACGTAAAAAAAAAATAAAACTTTTAAAAATGCGAAGATAATGGTCAGAGAATTCAACACATGTTCGCAGTTCGAAAACTAACATTTTCTGAGGTCAGTTTATTACCGTCAGGAGAAAAAAAAAACTTTTAAAACACCTGTCATTAATGTCACTTACGATCATCCATATATTTGGGAAAAAAAAAGAAGATTCAAAAACAGTGTAAAATTCTTTTTAAAAATACGTGTGTATCGCAGATTGTAATAGACTTTCAAATTTATGATCTCTAAAGATAGAGCTACTTAATAACAGTATCCCCTAAATGTTACGGATTGAAACAATTTTAGATTATTTAACAAATTTATCATATTTTGTATTTAAAATTGAATGAAGAAAAGTTCTAGTAAAATTTCATTTCCGATAAAAAAAATATTATGGCTTCAGACAGTATTGTCCTTAACACATATTCATAAACACCATTAAAAGCTTTTCTAATTAAATAATATCGTAGTTCCATTGGGTTTTGTATCTTACAATTCATTGCTGAAATTTATGTAATTATGTGCTTCGATTTTACAAACAAATATCACTGATTTATATTCTGCAAAGTCTTCTGCTTTAAACTTATATAAACAATAAAAGTTATACTATTGAATTTCTCAAATTTTAATTAAGTAAAATCGAAAAAAAATATTTTACCATGACTTTAAAAAAAAAAAAAATGTCTAAAATGATTTAATTCATTTGTGAGTAAGTTCTGAAAGTTTCCCTAAAATCCGACAATTATTTGATTTTTGCACAAATTTTCCAAAACAATGTGTTTTTAACGCCAAAAAAGAAGCAAAATTTCCTAATACTAATCTTTGGCGGACCCGCTGACGAAAAAAAAAAGACAACAAATAAAACAACTACGTCCTTCACTAGCATTACTATTCAATGAATGCCATCGGCTATTCCATGCTAGAACTTGTCTACTCTTTCATCAACGCCATCATCATAAAGAAGGTAATCAGAAAATTCTTGGATACGAGATAAAGCCGCCGCCGACGACAACGGGTTGAAGCTTACGTTCAAGCATGATTCAGCCTGTCATCGCTCGATGTTGACATCAGATTTCACTGTTATATTTCCATGCGCTTTATCCCTGATATTGAACACATTTACACATATCTATCTATCTATCTATCTATCTATCTATCTATCTATATATATATATATATATATATATATATATATATATAGATATATATAGATATATATAGATATAGATATAGATATATATATATTAACTGATTTAAAATATGTTTTTTCGCTACACAGTAATAACCATGTTTCAAAAATGGAAGCTAAAAACTTCAAATTTAATTATATAATTAAATTAAAAGCATTAGTTCCGTTTCATCCTCAAGCGAATAATGGCATAACTTATTTGTAAATTTACTGAGTTTTAAACGCATATATATATTCATAATTTCCTGTTTCCAAGGATACAGAGAAATGCAAATCATTCAGACAGGGGCGGTAGCGTGTTCAGTTTTATTAACTATTGTTGTATCAATTATGAGTTACGTTCGAAAAAGAGGTTAAGCTTAGGGAGGGTAGGGGTGCATTTTACAACGGATTCTGACATCCATTAAATGCATGTCGTCTGTGTTTGTTTTTATTAACGGCAAAATGCTTTTCGGCATTTTTTCTTACTTGTATATTTAAAGATTGAGGATGAAACGGAACTAATGCTTTTAATTTAATTACATAATTAAATTTGAAGCTTTTAGCTTCCATTTTTGAAACATGGTTATTAATGAGTAGCGAAAAATATTTTAAATCAGTTAATTTGTAATATTTATGCTTGGTAAATTTACATTGAGCACTATTTTGTAAAAATAAAAAATATGAATAAGAACACTGGATTATATATCTTACTGTTCTTTCTTTATATATATATATATATATATATATATATATATATATATATATATATATATATATATATTAAGACAGGTTTCGTAAAATAATTTAGAGACCTGTCTACTTATTTTCAATAGGATCCTTTCGTATTCGCGAATAAGCTTTTTTATACGGTTGCTAAAATATGAGAGGAAAAACACCGTATTGGATCACATTGTATTTATTCCGAGTACTTTTGACATAACTAATTTCATCATCAGGGTATTGTTAAATATAGAGTAAGTATTTAGTGTACATGTTTTTGAAGGACAACAATCGAAACATTACCATTTTTATATGTGGATTCAGGAATGCTGTCATGGCTTGGTTGACAGACACCGTTTAAGGGGAGGTAACTAGGTCTGCTGTAGAAAAGTTCCGGGCTTGAATAGTTGCTAGATAAAGGAAAAGCTATTATTGAGAAGAGTTAACATTGAAAGACTATCTACTGTATACATTTTAAAATGTTTGTGGAGTGTTCGTAATTAATATGATTTAGGTTTGGTTTCAAGTTTTAGATATAAAAAAGCTTCTAGAATGTTTAATATATATATATATATATATATATATATATATATATATATATATATATATATATATATATGATTACAAGAAAGGGTCCAAGTGTGCTTTTTATACTATGTAAAATAGATAGGTTAGATAATAAAACAAAGACAAAAGAAAGGGTACCGATATAGTCAAAACGATAAACATTTATTAAATATTAATTACTAGCCCTCTGACAGAAATGAACCACGGAAGAAACGTTTTACATGGGGAATTTTCGGACAGGACAGTGTCCTTCATTTCCATCTATGTATATATCTATCTATCTATCTATCTATCTATCTATATATATATATATATATATATATATATATATATATATATATATATATATATATAAAATTTGTGTATTTAGGCAGCAATCCTTCTTTCATGCACATTTCATTAAAAACTACTGACAAGGTGCTCTTATTTAGTTTTTTATATAATTTCTCGTGCGATCTAATAATGTTTTTCTTTTCAGATGATAAATTATATAAAAACATTGAACATGGACATAATATCTTGACCGTGTTTTGAAACAAAGAAATGAAACATTTTATAAAACATACATATAACAAACTATTTCTAATTCTAAAAATGGCTAAATGTATAGCCGAAAGCGCTCGGATAAAAAGAACCTTCGGACAGTTTTTATATAATTTATCATCTGAAAAGTAAAACATTATTAGATCGCACGAGAAATTATATAAAAAAATAAATAAAAGCACCTTGTCAGTCGTTTTGAATTAAATATGCATATATATATATATATATATATATATATATATATATATATATATATATATATATATATATATATATATATATAAGAAAGGACAATATGGTATATAATCCGGTGTTCTTACTGATATTTTTTATTTTTATTTTTATAAAACAGTGTTCAATGTAAATTTACAGAGCATTAATATTATAAATTAACTGATTTAAAATATCGTTTTTTTCGCTACACAGTAATAACCATGTTTCAAAAATGGAAACTAAAAACTTCAAATTTAATTTTGTAATTAAATTAAAAACATTAGGTCCATTTCAACCTCAAGCGAATTTTGGAGTAACTTATTTTTTTAATTTTACTGCACAGAAAAAAATAATAATTTACTCTTACCAAAGATACAGAGAAATCCAGTCATCCCGACAAGGGGTGGTAACGTGTTCATTTTTATTAACTTTTGTTGTATCAGTTATTAGTTACGTTCAAAAAAGGGGTTAAGTTTATATATATACTTTTGATTAATATGTCGTATTTAGTTGTGTAGTGGTGTATTTTTATTTATCATGCTGTTCGGGAGATGCTATTAAAAACTGTTGTCAGATTTTTCTTCATTTAGAAACCTCTGTCTGATGCGCGTACAAAGATATAGGATTTTTGTCAAAATAATTTTTATATCTTTACCACTTGCTCCATAAGGTTTTTTTTTTTTCGCTTATACATAATTAAAAAATAAGATATTGTTGACCTCAAGCCGAGAGAGTGGCATATACAGACTCCCATTCAACGAACAATATTTGCTACACACTGACGTAAAAAAAAAAGAAAAAATAGATAAAAATGGATCTACACATATGATTGTCGTTTGCTCATCTCCAAGCAATTTCATGGCGTCTCATTCGCTTTTATATTTACACGTATTTCGTCATTTACGACAACGCACAAATCTAAACATAGGCGCAAAATGGCGGATTACATTTTTCTTACTTCTTCGCTTTGGGCCGAAAGGTGGAGCTACGAATTTTTATCTTGATAGAACCGCGAAGAGAGGCTGGGTTTGATTGGTGACAAGAAGTCCCCTAAAGAATGGCAATTCCGTAGAGGGAGAGAAAAAAAAAAAAAGAAAAAAAAAAAAAGAACAAGTAACTCATTTTTTTTTCTTTTCTTCAGCTGTGTTTTCGTTCAAATTTCTCATTCGGCCTATTGTAGCCTTTCGATTTCATTCTCGCTTCTTGCCCCCTTGAGAAATCACGTCAAAAGCACATTCTGGTCATCGATTTCTTGATAAAGTTCGACGATTAAGCTTTCAGAATTTCCTTTCCTTTCCTCTTATTGTCGCTTATATGTCTCGTTTATTTATTTATCTATTATTTTTTTTTGTGCATTCATAAAATCCCCCCCCACTTCTTCGCCTTTATAAATATATTTTACCTCCATTGTTTTGTTTTGCTCAACTGCCGAATTTTATTTTTCTCGATTTCCATGTCTCAATGATTCACTCAATTGTTCTTTCCCCAAAAAACTAGATTCTTATTCGTTCTGTTAAATTTTCTTATTCGTGGATTTAAAAAAAAAATGACCTGTAGTTCCAGATATCACCATCATCAACACCACGTCAACCACGACGACGACGACGACGACGACGGCCACCATCACCACCATTATGATCAGCAACATCGAACACCACCACCAACAGCATCATCATCATCATCATCATCATCATCAACAACACCATCATCGTCCCCACCAACGCCACAACCACATCATAATCCCCACCACGACCACAACCACTGCGAACACTACCACCGTCATCATCATCATCATCATCATCACCAACACCACGAACACAACAACACCACCACCACCACCACCACCACCACCACAATCAGCGCCACCACCATCATCATCATCAGCAACACCACCACCACAATCAGCGCCACCACCATCATCATCATCAGCAACACCACCACCATCATCATAATCCCCACCACGGCAACGACCACCGCGAACACCACCACCGTCATCATCATCATCATCACCAACACCACTACCACCACCGCCACCACAATCAGCACCACCACCACCATCATCATCATCATCATCATCATCAACACCACGAACACTACCACCACCATCGTTCTCACTACCAACAACAACCCTACGACCACCAACGAACATCACGACCACCATTATAATCATCAACACAACTACCATCACCATCATCATCAACAGTACGTCCCATAACTTGACACGAACACCGTCATCATCATCAGTAACACCACCAGCTCATCATAATCCCCACCACGACCACAACCCCCGCGAACACCACCACCGTCATCATCATCATCATCATCACCACCAACACCACGAACACACCACCATCATCACCACCAACGCCACCACAACCACCACAATCAGCACCACCACCATCATCATCATCATCAACACCACGAACACTACCACCACCACCGTCCTCACCACCAACAACAACACTACGACCCCCACGAACATCACCATTATCTACCATCACCATCATCATCAACAGTACGTCCCATAACTTGACCGAAGGTGCTGACCACCTAATTCACTCCATAAAGTAGGTGTGCAAAAGTAGACAACACGTACGCACAAATCGTCTTGCGTTGATCATGGAATCATATCAATAGTAAAGTCTTCTAGTGCTGCTTCAAAATCCATTTGAGCTTCGTGTCCGGTAAATTACCAGCCATCATTAAATTACGACTTTACCCTTAAAGCACTGATGATTATTTTTTAAAGAATAGATATTATAATAAATGTATTATAATAAAAATTAGGAAAATAAAAACTATCAAAAATAATTTTAATCTTATCTAAACATATATATATATATTTCGGTTGAGCTCTCTGGGTGTGAGGGGTGCATTTGTAAACAGTGACTATTAAAGCTAATATAGCAAGACTCTTCGGCAGAATTGAGTCACTGTCAGTCACTGTGTGTTTATCTAAATCTAAAAATAAACACGCTAAAATTCACCTTCATCCCTGCCGTGCGCCGACGGCTTAGTGGTAGAAGTTCCGACTGACGGACCAATTCAGTCGGGTTTCGATCCTAGCTTGAGGCAACCTACCGTCTAGGCACACTGAAGAGCTGTGAAACAACGAAACAGTCTGTCTGTGGATGACAAATATATATATATATATATATATATATATATATATATATATATATATATATATATATATATATATATATATATATATAAATGAAAATAAGAAAACAAGTAATTGCTGACGCGTTTCATCCAATGTGGCCTTTCTAAAAGCAAAAACAAAAAAATGAATTTAATTATACAAGGTAATTAATAAAAGCAAAAAACAGAATGTTCTTAGCAACTGGAATGTAGAAAACTCTATTTTCATATTCTCTGCAGGTTAACTCTGAGAAATTTATATATATATATATATATATATATATATATATATATATATATATATATATATTTGTTGATTAAAATACGTAACGCCTAATCCCCTGTTCTTTGAGTTTTTATTGTTTGTTTGTTTGTTTTTTTTGGTTGAATAAAGAACGTAACCCCTAACCCCGTGTCGTCTGATTTTTTTTATTAAGTTTTTTTTTTGTCACGTGTTAATGGTTGTTTTTGGTTTAAGCTATATATTCTGTTCCCTTATTTCCTTTTCGGCCAGCATTGCACTGACGATCCGTTTAGGTGAAACCTAGGTAGGTTTGCCTGGCTCATTAGATTCAGCTTTTATATATATATATATATATATATATATATATATATATATATATATATATGAAGAAATATAGTTTTAAGGTGTCCTATAATTATGGGATAAATTGCTCAATATCAGAGATAAAGAGTATATAAATATAAATATAAAAGTGAACATTGAAGTCAACTCTCAGGGCGACAGGCTGTTTCATGCTGGATGCAATCGTCAGACCGCCCGAAATATATATATATATATATATATATATATATATATATATATAAATAAAGAAGAAATATAGTCTTAAACTGTGCTATATTTATGGGATAAAGTGCTCAATATCAGAGATAGACCGTGTGTAAATATAAACTAGTCAGACTAGTTTCCTGACGATTGCACTAGCATGAAACAGACTGTCGCCTCTAAGTGTTGACTTATGTTCACTTTTATATTTTTATATATATATATATATATATATATATATATATATATATATATATATATATATATATATGTATATATATATATATATATATATATATATGTATATATATATATATATACATTAGTGATAGAAATGATTAGGAGGATTTGAGATAATCATAATTAAGTAATTCATCGACTCTAGAAGACTCTACAGAATGCAGAAAGTACTGTGAAGTACGGTGCTATATCGAGTCTAATTCGTTACCTCTTCGTCGCCGAGGCCCGTTGGTACAGTTGGTATGACGGTAGTGGATGCGCACTGCTGATGAGTCCCAAATATAGGACGAAACGTCCGTCCAGTGTTTTCTGCATTCTGTTGAGTTTTCTTCTAGATTCGATGAATAACTTAGTTATGAAAAACAAAACGTGCGCACAAAACGTATTATACTGCTTATACAATCATATCAATAATAACATATCAATAATAAACATATCAATAATAAACATACCAATAATAAACATATCAATAAACAAATCAATGCATAAAATTTTCAAACTGTTTGTCCGTCATTCCCACGCTCTTCATAGCAAAACATTTATTATTATTATTATTTATTAAGAAACAAAACTTATAAGAAATCTATTATAATAAGAATTATGAAAATAAAATATTAATAATAATTTTAATGAATTAAATGAATTATATTATTAGATGACGCCTAAAACCAGTATTTTAATAGTAGTAATACTAGTACAATACTGTATACCTACATTTGCAGCTCCTGTATATCTGAGTTGAAAACCCGGATGGTCTTCCTTCATGTATAGCGTGTCTTCGACAAGGTAGACTTGGCGAAGCTGATCACAAACCACAGCCGATGTCCTCCAAAATTAACACTTGTCATGGTCACAAACACGTGACCGTTGATACTATTGACGGGGAAAACCCCCGCTTTGGTCGTCGACTTGAGTCTAGAAACCCATGCGAGTAACGCTGTGCCGTCGCTAAACTGGCTGCATCCATAGCTATAGAAGTCAGTCGATATCATTATGCCAGATGGCCGGTGAACCTATAAGAATGTTCATCCGCCTTTTGACTGATCTTGTTTTTAAACCTGCTGCGTGGCGAGCCATCTTCCGGGGGCTGGAAGTTCCTGATGGGGTAACCGGTACAGTAGCGCTTGTAGAACGACCAAACATGAATCGATTTTAAAGAATATATTTAATCTCCCTAAAGACTTCTGAAAAAAAAAAGTTAACTGCCAGATCACGTTGAAACAGCGATCACCGAAGTTAAGCAACTGCTTGGGAATATCAGCTGCCTTATGGTTGGATGTGCAGCTGGTGTAGTGGATAATTCGGAGAACCGAGTTCAAATTTCACTTGAAGAATTTGATAAACGGTAAAAACCCTATCAATCAATCAATATGATCATTGTACAGTTCGATTAACTGTTGTCAAACCTCCTTTTTAACCGATGGAGACATAACCTGATAATTTTTTTTCACATATACACAATAGGCTAAAAGTTGTGGTTACACTCTGGATTTCAAAAAGTTGCCTAAAAATTGAAGTTATTTATATTGTGACTATTTTCATAATTTTTGATGTTGTTATCGCAATGTATCGGCTGTTGTGCCCTTCGGCCTTCCTCAGGTGTCTATCGATATGGTTAACCTACAGGGAATTATGAACAGAACCCTTTATCTAATCAACGAGGTTAGACTGTTCTCGTTCCACTGCTCGTGATTATGGATATGTCGTCTCATTCTAATTTTATTTATTACTATTCCGTTGTTGTTCGCCTGTTTCCATTGAGTGCAAGTATACACTATCCGACGCGAGGAATGAACGCATAATGACGACAAATTTATAACACGATGCTTTTACTCACTAGGGACATGGTGACAGTGAGTTCAGTTCCTGGGTCGGGCAGTGTGTACTTGCAGCCAACGGAAACTTGAAAGTATTCAATTTTTTGCTCTTCTGTCTTTTTGCTAATCCAGGTTTTTTTCCTTTCTTTCTTTCTTTCTTTCTTTCTTTCTATTTAACCATTCTTTTTCTTTCTACTCATCTATTCTTCTTATTTTTCTTTCTACAAATCCACTTATTCATTCATTCATTCATTCTTCATTTCTTTTTTTCTTTCTTCCTTTCTATCTTCTTTCTTTCTATCTTTCTTTCTTTTTTCTTTCTTTCTTTCTAAAAATCTCTTTTTTCTACTAATCCATTATTCATATTTTTCTTTCAACTAATCCAGTCTTCCCTTCTTTCTTTCTTTCTTTCTTTCTTTCTTTCTACTGAACCCTTCTTTACTTCTTTCTTTTTAAAAATCTCTTTTTCCCTTAATTCATAATTCTTATTTTTCTTTCAACTAATCCAGTCTTCCCTTCTTTCTTTCTTTCTTTCTTTCTTTCTTTCTTTCTTTCTTTCTTTCTTTCTTTCTTTCTTTCTTTCTTTCTACTGAACCCTTCTTTACTTCTTTCTTTTTAAAAATCTATTTTCCCTTAATTCATAATTCTTATTTTTCTTTCAACTAATCCAGTCTTCCCTTCTTTCTTTCTTTCTTTCTTTCTTTCTTTCTTTCTTTCTTTCTTTCTTTCTTTCTACTGAACCCTTATTTCCTTCTTTCTTTTTACTAATCTCTTCTTTTTTTCTATCTACTAATCCATTCTTCCTGCTTTCCTTTCTACTCATCCAATCTTTCGTTCTTTAGTTTATTTGTTCTGCTAAACCATTCTTAAGTCAATTTTTTATTCTATTCCTAAATTTGTATTCGTCTCTTGTCTCTCTTACTCTCTCTTAAGGTGATTATGTCGTTAAATTGCTTGAACTCTGTCATCTGCGATAAGTGCAACTGTTACCAGCGCAGAAACTGGAATCAGCGAGCTAAGTTCAAATCCTAAGCATGACTGTTTTCTTTACCTTAACATGAATATCCATCGAAATGTCATAAATCCATCTCCTATATCCCCACCAGCTATGGATTAAATAGCGAGACAGCCAGGGCTACCTATTTAAATAAACGAACATTCTGAATTCTCAACTCTGGAGAATTTGGGAAAAACATTAATCCACCTCATCTTCCCCCAGCTATGAGTTAATTTAGTAGAACTTGAATCATTAAATTAGTATTATCTACAAAAATTACTTAAAATCTAAAAAAATATTTTCTAACTTAAAATGGCCTAAAAAATTTCACTTAGGTTCGTTATATTCACTTACGCGCAAAAACCCTTGGGAAAAAATATTAATCTACCTCATCTTCCTCAAGCAATTCACAGATAAAGAAAAGGATGCTGTGGAGGCATGCACCTACTGAAGAGACTTAGAAGAGAGAGACAGAATTAAGGAACGTTTGAAGTCGCATTATGTTACAGCAGCTAATGTCCCGAGGATAGCCTGGAACTGACGAGAGGTCTACAATATCCATATCATGGACTGACCATACTTAAATCAGCCTTTAAATACTCTACTCCTGTTCAAAAGGTCGAGACGTAGTGTGAACAGAACGATAGGGGAACCTATCTACCACTATTTAGGACAAAAATAATTAGTATTCCAAATTTCAGAGCTCAGGTATAGACGTTAAAAGTAAATTTTAGATGGCATGGGAAACCCAACCCCAAACAGGCAACAAGGTATAAAACCTATGCACCTGTTCAAAAAACGGGGAAGGATTGTGAACAGAAGTATAGGCGAACCTATCTACCCCTATTGGCGATAAAACATAATTAGTATTCAATATTTCAGAGTCCAGGCGAAGACGTTAGGAGTGAATATTAGATGCCATGAGAAACCCAACCCCAAACAGGCAACAAGGTATAAAACCTATGCACCTGTTCAAAAAACGGGGAAGGATTGTGAACAGAAGTATAGGCAAACCTATCTACTCCTATTGGCGACAAAACATAATTAGTATTCAGTATTTCAGAGGCCAGGCGCAGACCTTCGAAGTATAGAGATAAAACATATTTTAGAAGGAACCGGACACCCAATCCTAAACGAGAAACAAGGTATAAACCTATGCACCTATTCAAAAGACAGGGAAGGAGTGTGAACAGGCCGATTAGCGGACCTATATAGATTGAGAATATGCGGTTTATTGGTGAGCAGGAGAAATGTTTAAAAAAATCTTCGAATCTTCGAAATATCTCCTTAATTGAGTTGGAGCCAGGTGGCCCTCCATCCTACGTTAAACTGAAGAAATGATAACAATAAAAGCCAGAGGACTAAATACTAATTAATTTTAGTGATCTTTTCTGTGTAAAGTTTTTAGCTTCACGTTTAATAAAAATTGCATTTTTTAAATTATTCATGTTATTTTTGATCAGGTGTAGTGATTGTAGTGTTTGAAACGCCACTATATATATATACATATATATATTTTTTTTTTCGAAGGAAATGCAACGGATTTTTATTACAGTATTTACATTAGTCGGACTATTGTCCTCATCTTTGTCGCCATATTTGTCACAACGTTTCGGCCGTTGTACGCTCCGGCCTTCTTCAGGTGGTTGGAATTTCGAACCGAACCCTTTATTTCGATCACTGGGGTAGACTGTTCTAGTTCCACGAGCCATGTTTGATGGATGTCAGTTATCAGTTATCTCCTGGTAATTTTCCCTCTGAAAGTTCTCCACTGCCTGAACCGGGTATTGAACTCACACTCTTTGGGTCTGTCACTGGATCTAACCAACGCCTTTATCCACTGTACCATGTGTCCTTGAGGAAACGTTGTGACAAATATGGCGACAAAGATGAGGACAATAGTCCGACTAATGTAAATACTGTACATAATACCTCATCACAGAAATATAGACGGCTTTTTATTACTTAATCAATATTTTTAATGGATACTCGTGTTTGAGTAGACGCTCTGTTTATTTGTTAAACAGCATATTTATTTATATCTAGCAGGCTGAATATTCGAGGAATTTTATTACAGAAAATATGCATGATACGGCAGGATTTGATCCCGCGTCCCCATTGGGAAAAACTGTCATTAAATCTTACGCGCTTTGAACTTATCGGGCACGGATTGAGTTGATGGCGAATTTGAATAGTGACTTTAAATACAAACTTTTCTCGAAATAGACATATCTATTCAGTTTTGTATCCTTTTAGTGTTTTAATTTGTTCAGTTTATTTATTAGACATTATATTTACTTTCGTGTTCTTCCCTGAATATTCGAGAAATCTTCTTAATCTCAAATAAGTTTAAGCAATATATATATATATATATATATATATATATATATATATATGAAAGAAAAAGAATTTAGCTTACTATGACCATTTAACTTAATTCCCAGTAACATTTTTCTTTTGTTTTATGCTTTCTGTTAATATTTGGCACAAGAGTATACATATATATATATATATATATATATATATATATATATATATATATATATTATAAATTAATAGATTGAAAATATGGTTTTACCGCTACACAGTGATAACCATGTTTCAGAAATGGAAGCTAAAGCCCCTGAATTTAATTTTGTTATTAAACCAAAGACATTAGTTCCATTTCCTCATCAAGCGAAT
>OZ038509.1:47890604-47893104 GCA_964036315.1 Acanthosepion esculentum | reverse complement strand
TAACAAGAAGAAGAAGAAGAAGAAGTAGAAGGATGAGGAGGAGGAGGAGGAGGAGGAGGAGGAGGAGGAAGACCCGAAAGAAGAGGAGGAAGCGGAGGAGAAGAAGAAGAATCGTGTGGATTGTATATAATTATCCCTCTCCCTTGTTTTACACCATTTCTCATGTTAGGCAAGTCAAATTTTTCAAATGTTGACATTCGTTTCCCCCAAAGAAATGAAAAGACAATTTGATCAGTTGAAGCGGAAAACGTTTTCCTAAACTTCCTGTCACCAAAAACATTATCCGTCTTTCTGTGTTTTGATTTCTATTTTATTTAATCTTGTTTTGCTGTTTGTGGTTTGTGAATTCATAGGTATTTTAAATTCTTAAATTGCTTCAGCAAGAAACAAAAAATCTCTAGAGTGAATCACAGTAATATTTGTACGTTGTTCTTTTTTTTTTCAATTTCATATGAATACCATTGCATAGATATTAACAAAAAACAAACATATCCGCACAGAGACTAGTGAAATGCACACAAGACAAACACTTAGAGAGCATATATATATATATATATATATATACATATATATATATATATATATATATATATATATATATATATATATATATATATATATATATATATATATATGCATATGCATATATATATATATATGCATATATCTGTATATCTATCTATCTATATATTTATATATATATGTGACTGTGTGTAGGTGGGTGGGTGTGTGTAGATAGATGGAAATGATATCAGTTTGTCTCTGTAACTGGAAAAAAAATGATCAGTCTATAATTATCGATAGTTTTTTTTTTTTTCAGAAGAAAATTTGATTTTGTACTCAAGTGATTTTAAAATACAATATGTGTTATACGCACACGGTCTTTGACAAATTATATATATATATATATATATATATATATATATATATATATATATAAACATAAATACAAGGGGATGCTGAAAAATTAGAGGGAGAAACTATTTTCAGAATTTTGACCAAATCACACACAATGCCAAATTTTTGAAGAATAGCCATCAGTACTCGCATATATATATATATATATATATATATAGAGAGAGAGAGAGAGAGAGAGAGAGAGAGAGAGAGAGAGAGACACACACACACACACACATATATATATATGTGTGTGTGTGTGTGTGTGTGTGTATGTTTCAGTATTGACATTATTTAATTTTTCTTGTATTCGAACAAGTGTTTTCTTTTCTGGACACAAAATGTGTAAAAACTGTCCAAATGTTCTGTAATTCCGAGCGCTTTCGGCTATTCTTTCGCCCATTATCATGAATGATTTCATTTTTGCTTTTTAACTGGATAAATTGATTGTATGTACGTTTCTAAAGTCATAGGGATGTTTTACTTTCCGAACACAGTCAGCACATCGAGGCCGTGTTCGTAGTTAATATTACTGAGCGTTGGCCTTTTCTTTTTTATTATTAAGTTCTTCCATTATTTTTAATCTTTTTTTTACAGGTGGATGGGGGTATTATGTTTGTGTTTTCTACTAGCATGTTTTGAATGAAGTCTGGTAAGTTTGCGTGTGTGTTTAAATGGGTTCTAATAGAGCTGTTGTCTAACGTAAGTGGTCCCGATAGGCATGCAGTAGTGTAACCGATGTAATTATTTATGAATTCAGTTTCATCGGGAACACAGTTCCTTAAGAGGCATTTGAACTCATATATAATATTCGTTCGTTGTAATTTTGACTTTTCTGGTGTGTTGTTATTTTTGGGGATAAGGTTAGCTGTTTTAATCTCTTTAACTGGATCTATGGGTTATGCTTATGTTTCTAGAGTTATTTTATTTTCCGAACACAGTCAGCACATTGTGGCCGTTTTCGTTGTTAATATTATTGAGTGAGGGATTTTTCTTTTTCATTATTAATTCTTCCGTTAATCTTAATCTCTTTTTAAATGTAGAATAAGTTATTATGTTTGTATTTTCTACTAGTATGTTTCGAATGGAGTCTGTTAAGTTTGTGCGTTAGTTTAAATGGGTTCTCATAAAGCTAGGTCAAATAGGTGTAACGTAAGTCTTCTGGATAGGCATGTAGTTGTGTGACCTATGTTTGTATTTTTGATTTTGCAGGTGTGTTGTTATTTTTTAAGATAAGGCTAAGCTGTTTTAATTTAATATTTTTCTAGTAGATAATTTAATTTATGTATCATGGAGTCTCTCGTCTAACTATAATTTTTAAAAGGGGTGTGAGTCTATAATTCATAAAATAGAGAGTTTGTGTCTCTGTTTAAATGGGTTTTGACAAATTGAATATTTGTTAGAATACTTTTCAGTGATTCACGTATATATATATATATATATATATATGTGTGTGTGTGTGTGTGTGTGTGTGTGTGTGTGTGTGTGTGTGTGTGTGTGTGTGTGTGTGTGTGTGTGTGTGCAGGTATGCAGAAAAATAGGAAAGAACACGTTAGGTAAATAATCTGGAGTTCCTTAGTATTTTTGCTTTTATTTTTAAAAA
>OZ038509.1:47853104-47880604 GCA_964036315.1 Acanthosepion esculentum | reverse complement strand
GGCGATTAGCTGTGATTGTCCCGTCTGTGTGTATTGTAAAGTCCGTAAAATTGTGACAGATCCTATCTCTAAACGGGTCTGAGTGATGTTCAGGCCAGTTTCTGAGCAGTTTCCTTCCCGAAAAAGTGGCATATTTTCCAGTGTTGATACTGGCACACTCTATCATGCCGTGTTTCCATTTATATATGGTAAATAGTAATATAGTAAATTTTAGTTTTCAATATATATATATATATAATTTATATGTCATCCACAGACAGACTGTTTCGCTGTTTCACAGCTCTTCAGTGTGGCTAGACGTCCGGTTGCCTTTAGCTAGGAATGAAACCCGACTGAATTGGCGTCCGTCGGAAATTCTACCACTAAGCCGATGAAGGTGACTTTTAGCGTATTTATTTTTAGATAAACACACAGTGACCGACAGGACTCAATTCGTTTTTGCCGAAGAGTCTCGCTATATCAGTTTTAATAGTCACTGTTTACAAAATATATATATATATATATATATATATATATATATATATATATATATATATATATATATATATATATGTACTCGACTCTCCCGGCGAATTTGACGTATGAGGGTCAAGTAGATCAGTTCCTAGGAAGCTGACAGCCCGACGCCAGCACATGAGGTTTGATTACAGTGGTGAAGGTTTTGTGCAGAACCATCCACACTTTTGAATGGCCGAATACAGAGACCTGGTGCACTATGTGCCACAAGGTCCCCAAATGACCCTCTGCAGGTTTTGAATACAGAGTTGTCCTTCTCCTATACTAGTTGCCAGAACCCAGTCTGTCCTGCTATTTACCGGGGGAAGAATAAGAGGATTCACACCTTTCTCGTGTGTTTTAGCACGTAAGTGAATGCAATGGATTCGACTGGAATTCGATTCCTCAATCCAAGCTGCTATCCATTACTCCACCGTGCCACTTTATATATATATATATATATATATATATATATATATATATATTAGAGCACTCTGACTGATTGTCGTTTGTTTACATTCGTAAAAACAATATGCTAGAATTAGCTGCTTCTTTTTGCCGACTGATGATGGCTCAGGGGTAAAAACGCTGACTGACACCAAATCGGTCGGGTTTCGGTTCTGCCTTGAGGCATTCGGATTTCTAGTTGCACTGAGGACTTGTGATACAGCGAAACGGTATTGTCTTCGAATGATAAATATAAATATATATATGTTATATCATATTCAATTTTTGTATTAATATTATGTGTAGTATTAGTAGTAGCAGTAGTAATAGTAGGAGAATCAGGCTGTTCACTTCTACGACCTCTTCCTTTATTCATATCACGCATCTCATTAAGTAAGGCTCTACTTTGAGTGCATCTCAAGCCTTGTAATGTATGATACATAGTATAAGAAGTCGTTTATTTGGTTATTACCCAAGATATCGAGTAAGGGTAGGTAGTAAATATATGCATTCTCTTTGCATAAATTCTGATGTTAAATGCTACTTAACATGTACGGTGTGTTTTTTTTTAATTTTCTTTATAATGGTAATACTTTCCTTATTTTAAAATGACATATATTTTACAGGTGACATACTGTTTTATGTTGACATTTTCTTTTTAAATTTCAGTTTTAAAATTCTCATATTAAATCATGTTGTGATATTTTTTTAACAGATATCATTTCTGCTGATGGCGTTGTTGTATCTATTCACCCCCACACATATTTAAAAAAAAAGTAGTAACCGGAAGAAAAAAGCTCAACCAGCGATCGTTATAAACTTGATTCATGATATAAAAAGCCTCAAAGTACATAATGTATGAATCCGCTACCCAGATGATTGCATCCGAGCTTAGTATCTGTTCCAGTAGCCGACAGCCGGCAAACAGCTAGAGCCATCAATAGAAGAAGTCCCATTTAGACAGCCATCATCATCAGCTGCAGCTCGAGATCCCCAAGGCCGGCCATCTTCAACAGGCCTCTATCTCCAACCAGAAGCAAGGAGCGATATGCAATAAACGGTCCTATTCAGGTAAACGCTTTCCAGCGCACACAAATCTGTCATTTTCAAGGCAACGCTCGTCAGCGACTATAAAACTGTCCTTTTCAGGTTAAAGTTCTTCAGAGACTATAAAATTGTCATTTTCAGGAAAACACTCCTCAGTGACTAAACAACTGTCCTTTTCAGGACAACTCATATCAGTGACTATAAAACTGTCCTTTTCAGAATAAGGCTCCTCAGCGACTATAAAACTGTCCTTTTAAGAACAACGCTTTGTAGCGCCCACAAAACTGTCATATTCAAGGCAACACTCCTAAGCGTCTATAGTAATGTCCTTTTCAGGGCAACGCTTTCGATCGCCAACAACACTGTCGGTTTCAAGACAACGCTCGTCAGCGACTATAAAACTGTTCTTTTCAGGTCAAAGCACCTCAGGGACCTAAAAAAACTGTCCTTTTCAGGACAACCCTCCTCAGTGACTATCAAACAAAGTTTTTCATAATAACTCTCCTCAGCGACCATGAAACTGGCCTTTTAAGTACAAGGCCTTCTCTCGCTTACATAACTGTCATTTTCAAGACTACAAAACTCCTTTACATGACAACTTTCCTCAGGGACTCTCATTTTCAGGACTACTTTCCTCCGTGACTCTCGTTTACATGACAACTTTCCTCAGGGACTCTCCTTTTCAGGACAATTTCCTCAGTGACTCTCCTTTACAGGACAACTTTCCTCAGGGACTCTCCATTTCAGGACTACTTTCCTCAGGGACTCTCCTTTTCAGGACTACTTTCCTCAGTGAATCTCCTTTACAGGAAAACTTTCCTCAGTGACTCTCCTTTTCAGGACAACTTTCCTCAGGGACTCTCTTTTTCAGGACTACTTTCCTCAGTGACTCTCTTTTACAGGACAACTTTCCACAGGGACTCTCCTTTTCAGGACTACTTTCCTCAGGGACTCTCCTTTTTAGGACTACTTTCCTCAGTGACTCTCCTTTACATGACAACTGTTCACAGTGACTCTCCTTTACAGGACAACTTTCCACAGTGACTCCTCTTTACAGTACAACTTTCCACAGGGACTCTCCTTTACAGGACAACTTTTCTCAGTGACTCTCCTTTACAGGACAACTTTCCACAGGGACACTCCTTTCCAGGACTCCTTTCCAGGACTCCTTTCCTCGGTGATTCTCCTTTACATGACAACTTTCCTCAGTGACTCTCCTTTTCAGGACAACTTTCCCCAGGGACTCTCCTTTTCGGGACTACTATCGTCAGTGACTGTAAAACTGTCTTTTTCATAACAACGTTCCTCAACATCTATAAATATCTCCTTTCCAGGAAATCGCTCCTCGGTGACAATAAAACTGTCTTTTTTTAAGACAACGCTCCTCAGCGACTATGAAACTGTCCTTTTCAGGGCAACGCTTTTGAGCGCCCACAAAACTGTCCTTTTCAATACAACACTCGTCGGCGACTATAAAACTGTCCATTTGAGGACAACTCAGTGATTATTAAACGGTCCTTTTCTGGACAACTCTCCTCAGTGACTATAAAACTGTCCTTTCTAGCGCCAAAAAAACTGTCATTTTCCAGGCAACGCTCAGCGGCGACTATAAAATTGTCCTTTTCAGGAAAAACTCCTTAGCGACTACAAAACTGTCCTTCTCAGGACAACGCTTTTTTCACCCTCTACATGAACCTTCACAGATAATTTTGCCTAGTGCAGTGTAACATTGTTTTTGTTCACCTATTTTCTTTAACGAAAATAAGCCTCGAATATATATATATATATATATATATATATATATATATATATATATATATATGCTCAAATCATTTAGTTTTGTCTTCCGTCATTTAATATCTTTTTGCGTGTCACATCTACCATCACATCATTAATCACTACGATTTGGTTTATTAGCTATTACATGTCTTTCAGCGTAAGTGATAAAATCCCAACGAATAATATCTTCATAAACTTCTATGACTGTTTTAGTATGTAACGCACTCTAATATTGACATATCTTCCAACAAAATTACTACGCAATCGTATGCCGATCTTTGTATTACCTTGGTGTTAAGATTGCATATCGGGACAGTCAGTAGTCAATAGTCTGAAAACGCTGTTCAATTATTATTATTGTTTTTATTTTCTTTGATTTCTGGTGTATATTCATTTCTTTCCGGGTGCCAAACAGAGATCTAAGGTCAGATATTGCATCATGACATTTGCCACTGAACAGTTCTTGCGGAACAAAAGCTAACATCACACATATTTTATAGAGATAAAACTCTTCATAATGTGCCGGCTGCACTTGGGACTACACTTTTTTTGTATTTCTTTAAGGCATGGGAGATCAGGAATCCATTCAATGAGTCTATTTGAATCTTTTCCAATCAATCCGAGGGATCCATCTACATCTGGAGTTGTGGATGTTCTCATGTGCCACGTTTTATTTAACAGATATATAGATACCTGATGGCAATGTCTACCTGTTTTACAGATATATATTTACCTGATAGTAATGTGTACCTGTTTTACAGATATATATTTACCTGATCGTAATATTTACCTGTTTTACAAATATATACTTACCTGATAGTAATGTTTACCTGTTTTACAGATATATATTTACCTGAGGTTAATGTTTACCTGTTTTACAGATATATATTTACCTGATGGTAATATTTACCTGTTTTACAGATATATACTTATCTGATAGTAATGTTTACCTGTTTTACAGATATATATTAACCTGATGGTAATCTCTACCTGTTTTACAGATATATATTTACCTGATGGTAATGTTTACCTGTTTTACAGATATATATTTACCTGATAGTAATGTTTACTTGTTTTACAGATATATATTTACCTGATGGTAATGTTTACCTGTTTTACAGATATATATTTACCTGATAGTAATGTTTACTTGTTTTACAGATATATATTTACCTGATGGTAATGCTTACCTGTTTTACAGATATTATATTTACCTGATAGTAATGTTTACCTGTTTTACAGATATATATTTACTTGATGGCAATGTTTATCGGTTTTGCAGATATATATTTACCTGGTGCTAATGTTTTATCTATAACAATGCACAGTTTTATTTATCGTTTGTAATCACTATTTTGAAGTATCAGCTGTGTAAAAAAAAAAAAAAATAAATCTCCAAGTAGGACGATAACGCCACTAAGACACAAGTGGGTGTGGGCTGTTGGAAAGCGAACAGAATAACATTAGAAAGAACCGGTAATCCCAACCTAAACAAGAAACAAAGGATAAATATATTCTCCTGTTCACAAGACCGAGGAAGTGTGTGAACCGAACGATAGGCGATCATATGTACTCCTATTGAGGAAAAATTAAATGGTAAATATAAATAAATAGTATATATTTCAGACTTTAAGAGGAGACGTTATAAATATAGAGTTGAAGTGGAAAACTGCCATTTTCTATACAACGCCATTCGGTGACTATAAAATTCCTTTTCATGACAACGCTCTTCAGCGACTGTCCTTTTCAGGACAATGCTCTTCAGCGACTGTCCTTTTCAGGACAACGCTCTTCAGCGACTATCCTTTTCACGACAACGCTCTTCAGCGACTGTCCTTTTCAGGGCAACGCTCTTCAGCGACTGTCCTTTTCACGACAACGCTCTTCAGCGACTGTCTTTTTCAGGGCAACGCTCTTCAGCGACTGTCCTTTTCACGACAACGCTCTTCAGCGACTGTCCTTTTCACGACAACGCTCTTCAGCGACTGTCCTTTTCACGACAACGCTCCTCATTAACTATAAAACTGTCTTTTTCATGACAACTTTCCTCAACGTCTATAAAACTATCCTTTCGAGGACAACGCTCCTCAATGACTATAAAACTGTCCTTTTCAGGACAACTCTTTCCAACACCATCAAAACTGTCCTCTCAAGACAACGTATATAACAATTTTTTCTTTCTTCGTTAATACGTTCTTCTGCTTCTCTTTCTTCTTGTTCTTGTTGTTGTTCGTCTTATAATTATTTATTTATTCATTTATTTCCACGTTCCATGATTTATTATATTAATATATTTTAAAATTATTTTCATCGGCTTGTTCTTTCGACTTTCATTTCAAATTCTCATTCCTTCTCTTGTTGTTGTTGTTATTATTGCTGTTATTATTATTGTTGCTGTTGTTGTTATTATTATTATTGTTATTATTATTTTTGTAGTTGTTATTATTATTATTATTATTGTTATTATCAATGTTGCTGTTATTATTATTATTGTTGCTGTTGTTATTATTATTATTGTTATTATTACTGTTGCTGTTGTTGTTATTATTACTGTTGTTGTTATTATTTTTGCTGTTGTTATTATTATTATTGTTATTATTATTGTTGCTGTTGTTATTATTATTGTTATTATTATTATTGTTGCTGTTGTTATTATTATTGTTATTATTATTATTGTTTCTGTTGTTGTTATTATTTTTATTATTATTATTGTTGTTGTTGTTATTATTATTATTGTTATTATTGTTGTTATTATTATTATTGTAATTATTATTGTTGTTGTAATTATTATTATTATTGTTGCTGTTATTATCATTATTATTGTTATTGTTGTTGTTGTTATTATTATTATTATTATTATTTACTTATTTATTTCTACGATGCATGCTTTATTATTTTATCAACGTTTTTCGTTTTTCACTTCTTACTCTGATTATCATTGTTGTGTTATCGTTATTGTTGTTTTTGTTGTTGTTATTCATTCTCAAATCAAAATTGTTATTATTATTATTATTGTTGTTATTATTATTATTATTATTATTATTATTATTATTGTTGTTATTATTATTATTATTGTGAATCCGTTCTTTCGGGCTTCTTTTCAAATTCTCATTGTTGTTGTTGTTATTATTATTATTATATTTTGTCATAGTCAACGTGGCTGTCATTTGTTTTCGATGTATTTGTCTTGTGACAAATTGAATTTGAAATCTTTGCTCTTTGATTCCAAAGTATCGGCTTCCAAACTATTTCGGTTTATTCATGAAAATTGCATCCGATACGTTTTGAAAACATCAAATGTTTCCCCGGTTTAAATTTGCCCGAAGCAAGTGAAAAAAAACAAAACAAAGAAACAAATAAAAAAACAAAGGTATCAAATAAAATCGACTGTAATAACATAAATCTACGGCGCAGCTGGGCCGTGGGGTGGAGGTGGCTAGCTGTCGGATGTTTTGGGTGGGGCAACGAAAACGCACGGAAAAATTCAAGAATACAACTAATGCGCATGGCAGAAAGGAGAGATATATAGAGAGAAGTGGGTGGTGGTGGTAGATAGTGATAGCGCATGCGCGTATTTGCAGTTGTACCATGATGTGTGTTCGAATTCCTATATTCGACGCTGTTCTTTTGTACACAGAGTCGGTCAAATAAAACTAAGTGCACACAACTATACGTATACGAGGCCGAAGGTGGTTTATATTTATTACAAAGGGTTTTATATATATATATATATATATATATATATATATATATATATATATATATATATATATATATATGTATGTGTGTGTGTGTGTGTGTGTGTGTGTGTGTGTGTGTGTGTGTGTGTGTGTGTGCACGCGTGGGAAAGGCAACGCATTCTGTCCAATGTAGATTTTTTTGAGGCAAAAAATGTAGTTACCAACTAGATGACGTACAAGCGCTATTCAGTTGATAACGACATTTTTTTGTTGCTTATCAATAATTTGTTTGAATAAATTCATTTGGTTTCGGGCCTTGACAAAAAGGCGACATTGGACGAAACGCGTCGGCTAAAACTACTGTTTTCCAGTTGTCTTTTTGACTTTATACATATTGTTTTTTCTACAGGTTAAATCTGAGAAATTTAAATATATATATATATATATATATATATATATATATATATATATATATATATATATATATATATGAAGATATATAGTCTTAAAGTGTGCTATATTTATTGGATAAAGTGCTCAATATCAGAGATAGAGCTTGTGTAAATATAAAAGTGAACATAGAAATCAACACTTAGAGGCGACAGTCTGTTTCATGCTAGATGCAATCATCAGGCCACGAGTGCTGTTATTTTTCTCGGCTATTTATATATACGGGTCAGTGATGCATTGTGGGTAGTCTATTTTGGCGGTTATTTTACCGGAAGTTGTTTATTTGTTTATATATTTATTTGGGTTAAATTACTAGTTTTGTTTTTGTTTGGGAAGATAATTATAGCTGTTTGTTCAATTTTGGGGTTGATGTTTGTAGTTTGTTTTAAATATTATTTTAGCGGGAACAGTTTTTATTTGTTTATTACTTCATGTATGTATTTGGATTGATTATCTTTATTTTTTTTTCTAACGGCTAGTTTATCGGTATCGGTTGTTAGTTTATTTATATATTTGGATGTATTTTGATGAATTTATTTTACTTGGTATTATTTATTTGTTATACTGTATGTTTTCTCTTTTTGGTTTTCGATTTTTAAGTAACGTAGTATATTATTTTTAGTTTTTATTAATTTTTTTATCGTTATATAACAGTTATAACTATTTTTTTCGTCCGATTTTTGGTTTTGATTTTTATAGTCTAACTAATATTTTGGTCATAATAGTTTGCTAATTTGTTTATTATTTAGTTTATTTATTGATTTTTGTTTCTTATTTTTTATTCTTTTTCGTCTATTCTAACAGGTGTGATTATATGTATATACACACACATACATATACACACATATATATAGATATACACACATATATATACATATATATATATACATATATATAAATATATATACATATACATACATATATATCCATATATATATATACACAGATACATATACATACATATATATATATATATATATATATATATATATATATATATATACATAGTTATATATATACATACATATATATATACATACATATATATATATATAAATATATATACGCATACATATATATATATATATCTACATACATATACATATATATATACATATATAAGTTACTCCAAAATTCGCTTGACGAGGAAATGGAACTAATGTCTTTAATTTAAAGATAAATAAATAAATAAATCCCCTCCCCCAATAAAAATATAAAATTTGTTTCATACAATTAATAATTTTGATACCATCAAATGAAATAAAAAAACGAAATAATCGGATAGTGAAGATATATAAGTATATATGTGTTATGAGCATGCATGTATGTATGTGTGTATACATGTGCATGTAAAAGTAGAAAAGGAAAATGAGCACGACACCCTACACGTATGCATGTCCACGCAGACGACGGCACTCACGCGAACGCACATCCACACAGACCGGCACATGGCCGCACGCGCGCTAATACACACAAGAACACAATAATATTGAAAAATAAGTTACACCAAGTGTATAAAAGAAATCGAAAAATATAAGCACAAAATTAGTGATAAGCCCTGATAAGAGTGGACGGACTGGTCCACCTACGAATCTCTGGAATCGGGATGCTGAAGTTAACTTCAATCAGCTAAGTAAACATTTTTTACTCATGTTATAATATATATACGAGGGTCATTCAATAAATAAGTTGAATTGTTCGGTATAAGGACTTCTAATACAGATAGAAGCTTACTTCTTTTAAATATTTTTTTTTTTTACTTCTTTTTCACATGGATTTCATTTCTTTTGCAGATTAAAAAAATATTTTAAAAAGTAAGCTCCTATCTGTATTAGAAGTCCTTATACCGAAAAGTTTTTTTTTTTTTTTAATTTTCTTTTTTAATGGGAGCCGTTAATTTTGAAAATCTTGTAAAAATAAAAATAATTGTCGGATTTTCATGAAACTTTCAGTAACTATTCACAAATGATGGAAATTATTATAAATGTGTTTATTTTTTTTTTTTAAATCATGGTAATTTTTTATTTTATTTATTACACCCCCCCATAAGTAATTTCATGAAAACTCATGAAATTCTAAGGTGTTCCGATTTAGCGACTAATTAGTTAAAAGCACAAGGCTTTGACCAAAGCAAATACATTTTACTTTTTTTTTTATTTCGGACCCGTCTACCTTAAAATCAGCTCAATAAAACAAAGATATTATTTAATTTCAAAAACTTTTAGTTGCTTTTACTTATTTGTATCACTATGGATAACATTTCCTGAAAGCAAAAAACATTTTCGATGAAAAATAAGTTTTTACAACAATTATTTGTTATTTCTTATTGTTAAATTTATGTTTATTGCTTAAAGTTGTTAAATATTTTAAAATTGATCAAAATGGTGTTGCAGTTAGTCAATGTATTATTAAGTAGATAATATCATTTACAGATTATAAAATAAACCTGGTTACAATCAGAAAGTTGCTTTTAGGTAAAAATCTAATATAACATGTTTTTTTTTGTGACAAAAATAGCTTAAATTCAAATATACGGAAGACCGGAAGCGTCATGAAAACAAAAGAAAGTCACGTGGCTTGCCTGGCTATAAATGTTGTCCTCCGCTGTCGGTCAGCCTTTACTGTGTTTGTGCTAGACACGTGTGGAGAAATTTTTGATATTTTTCTTTTCCTTTAAAGTTTAAACAATCCTTTTGGATGTTGCCATGCAGTATAGCACAGAACCACACAGGATCAGAATATCTAAGAAGGAAGTATTAGAGAAGGAGATCCTGAAAAGGAGTGAAGAAAAGCAGAGACAGCATCAAAAAAAGGAAAGGCGTCAGCTACAGAAAAGATTGAAGGACCTTGAACACACCAATTCTGCCATCAAAGCAGAATTCCCGGACTTTTCCCAAGATTTTGTAGATAACATTTACAAAATCTTACGTGGTGATATAGTTGGCCATACTATAAAACACATCTGGACAGTTGATTCTGTTGATTGATAAGATATTTGTAGGATGGGTCATGAAATTCTCTGACCCAGATTACAACATTTTCTATGAAGAAGATAATGAAGACTATCAACTGGACAAATGTGAAATAGCTACCGACTATATCATGCACGACCTGCTCTTTAAATGGCTAACCCCCATCCTGTGACATCTGGCAGCAAGGACTCTGATCATTAGGTTGGAGTTTGTGAGGAAATATTTCACGAATCTCTGGTACGAATTGCATTGCATCTCTAGACCTCTCTAGACCTCTCTTCTTACTTGGTTATGAATAAATAAAATAAAGTATATATGATTATGTAATTATGTGAAATAAAGTCTTTTCAATATTCGTATTACTTTGAAGAAAAATTAACAAAAAAAAATTGTGTAATATTTCAAATGATAAGGGTACCTAAAAGTATTATGTACCTAACCTATCTTATGAAATTTCTTATTTTTTTATTTTCTCAGTTATTTTTTTTTTCTATATAAAATATCAAAATTAATAAAATGAAGGGAAATAGAAATAATACGATAAAATAAAATAAATGTATATGTTTATATTTTACACCTTAGCCTTTCATAAGAAAGGTATCTAATTAAAGTAATTAAAATAATTAGATTAATTTGTATGCACCTTATGAATTTTTTTTTCTATCAACAGTCTTAGTTTTAAAATTTTCATAAAGCATCGTACACGTAAAGATGGAAAGCTAAGAAACAATTAAAAATTAAAGCGCTGAAAATTTCCCTTAATAACTGGTTACGCAAGTTGGTTCAATAAGAAGCTAAATTATTTCACTTTCGTCCATCCGTACGATGAAATTAGGTCGCGTAAGCTGTCAATACTTATTGACAGCATCAATCGACACCTCGAATGTGTCACTATTGTTCCGACCCGCTGTCTTTTTTTTTTAAAGTACACTTTTCAGCGCGTAAAGTAAGTAATGTTTTCTTTCCAAATATGTTAAATAAACATTTAAATTTTAAATTTTGTAAAAATAAAATTTAAAAAAAATGTCTGACGATCGTTTTTTTTAAAAAAAAAATAAACATGATTTTAAACGACACTTTTGGATGTGCTCGAAATGATAAAAAAAAGTAAAAAAATAATCAAAAAATACTTTGATCTTTCCTCTTTATTATAGCATAAACAGTTAGACAAATAAAAATTATTTTCGTCAAGTTTAAGGCAATTTTTATCATGCTATGCTCATTTTCTGTCGATCTCATGAAGGTATCTAATATATATATATATATATATATATATATATATATATATATATATATATATATATATATATATATATATATATATATCCACAGACACACTGTTTCGCAGCTTTTCAGTGTTGCTAGACGTCCGATTTCTTCAAGTCGAGATCGAAACCTGACCGATTCGGAATTAGTCAGATATCCTACCTAATCGCACGGCGGAGAGCAAGGGAAATTTTAACATTTTCTATACAAAATACGCCAGTGAGCTCAATTCAGTTGAAGAGCAATATATATATATATATATATATATATATATATATATATATATATATATATATATATATATATATATATATATATATATTAAATAAAAACAGACCACTTTAAGGTTCCATATAATAAATTCTTTCACCACAGCCCTTTTAAAGGACAAGGATCATCAGACTTGACGACTACAAGTTTCGCAAGACACTAGCGAAAATTTACGGCTTACCTATTCCATGCCAAGCAACAAGTTATAATGAACGCAGTGCTGGGGAGAGCGAGGGAGGCCAAACGCCCATTCACCGACCCATCCAACCCCAACGGTGGGCTTGGCTAGCGTGCTATTAATGGAGAATATTCAAATCAACAGGATGAAGAAACGGTCAGAATTCCATGTCGATTTAATATTTCAACGAAGCAAGCAGAGAAAAGGCCAACTAGGAATTGGAAATTAGTGACGAAAATATATATATATATATATATATATATATTTTATATATATATATATACCAACTACCTGGAGAAATACGGATCGGACAACGGCCGAAACGTTGTAATAAATATGGCGACAAAGTTGAGGACAATAGTCCGAATAATGTAAATAATGTACATAATACCTCATCTCAGATATATAGACAGATACTGAATGGCCAAAAATTTGAGATAAATATGCCGACAAAGATGAGGACAATTGTCCGAATAATGTAAATAATGTACATAATATTTCATTTCAGAGATATAGACAGGTACTGAAAGGCCGAAATGTTGTAATAAATATGGCGACAAAGATGAGGACAATAGTCCGAATAATGTAAATAGTGTACATAATACCTCATCTCAGAAATATAGACAGATACTGAAAGGCCGAAACGTTGTAATAAATATGGCGACAAAGATGAGGACAATAGTCCGAATAATGTAAATAGTGTACATAATACCTCATCTCAGAAATATAGAGAGATACTGAAAGGCCGAAACGTTGTAATAAATAATGCAACAAAGATGAGGACAATAGTCCGAATAATGTAAATAGTGTACATAATACCTCATCTCAGAAATATAGACAGATACTGAAAGGCCGAAACGTTGTAATAAATATGGCAACAAAGATGAGGACAATAGTCCGAATAATGTAAATAGTGTACATAATACCTCATCTCAGAAATATAGACAGATACTGAAAGGCCGAAACGTTGTAATAAATATGGCGACAAAGATGAGGACAATAGTCCGAATAATGTAAATAGTGTACATAATACCTCATCTGAGAAATATAGACAGATACTGTAGTATTTTAATTTAGTTGATGGGTGAATGTGCGTGTCTGCTGTTCTGAAGTGAAGGCTGGATTTCTGACCCCGTTTTTTATTACTACATTGCCTGCTGGACTGTTACGACAGATTTTTCATTGCACTTTGTGTTGGCACAAGGATTTTTTTTGGCTTCTGACCCCATTGTTTTATACCCAAACAGCTGTGATGAATTGGCTATACGTGTCTCGGACGGGAGGGACAGAACGAACCGATTGCTGTCATCAATTGCTACAATAAGTTTAAGCTTTTTTTTTCTGGCTACAGATGCATGTCCTATTATTTAATCCACAGGTGGGGAGTCCCAATAAACGTTCGACGCAAGAAGCCTCATTGAGAGTACAACTTTTTTCGTAGAAAATTCAGGATGTATTCAGTGATTATTAACCGTTATTGATTTATTTTGGAGGTCTTGAAGGTTAACATCCAGTTCCCCAACTCATTATCTATCCAAGTAACACAATGAGATTGCTACAATGTTTCGGCACTGTTATACTGGGTGTCCATAAAGTTCGTGTTCACTTAGGGAATGCAGTAAGCCTTCTCAAATGTAATATAAAACCGTGTAATGGGTAGGAATATTCATGCACTAAGAACTATGCAAACGTAATATTTTCCAACCGGTGTCCATAAAGTTCGTGTGCAGTTTAAAAAATTCATAACTTTATTTGTATTTGCGATAGAAATAATCTGTAAAAAATGTTATAAAGTTTAATGTGCCTAGTTTTAAGTATAGCTAAAATAACTAATGTGATTTCAGGCATTACTGTAAATCAGTTGGATATATACAGAGTGTCCATAAAGCACAGGTGGGATCTGTGGGTATTCAACAAACACAAATGTCTGCAAGAGATATTGTCTAACCACCTCAGCAAACGGGTGTGTTCGTAAAACATGAGTAGGCAGATATTATGTGTGTGTGTGTGTGTGTGTGTGTGTGTGTGTGTGTGTGTGTGTGTGTGTGTGTGTGTGTGTGTGTGTGTGTGTGTGTGTGTGTGTATATATATATATATATATATATATGTTTATGTAAGGTCGAGTTCATACTGTCTACACACAATATATATATATATATATATATATATATATATATATATATATATATATATATATATATAATCTGTTAATAATAACCACAAATTTACTAACATGTCAATATACAGGGTGTCCATAAAGTTCGTGTGCAGTTTAAAAAATTTATAACTTTATTTGTATTTGCAATAGAAATAATCTGTAAAAAATGTTATAAAGTTTAATGCACCTAGTTTTACGTATAGCTAAAATAACTAATGTGATTTCAGGCATTACTGTAAATCAGTTGGCAAATGTTTTCCGTGAACCGCAAAATCGTATTACCCTTTGTATTGCTAATGATGGAGGACATTTGGAAACTTAAATAAAATTTCAATAAAACCTTAAAAAATATAGATTTACTTCTTTCTAATGCTTTTTACAAATTATTTCTATCGCAAATACAAATAAAGTTATAAATTTTTTAAAGTGCACACGAATTTTATGGACACCCTGTATAACGTTTGGAAAATTTTATTTTTTATTTTACAGACTCCTGCATATTTCCCACAATGTTAAATGGTCGAACCAATTTCGTTTGCATAGTTCTCAGTGCATGAATATTCCTACCCTTTACACGGTTTTATATTACTTTTGAGAAGGCTTACTGCATTCCCTATGTTTTTAACTACATTCGAAATTATCATGTAATTATCATATCTTTTTTTGCTTTTCAACTTCGCCTTTCTTGTTGTGTTCCAAATTCCCCCCCCCCTTTATTTTTGTCACTTCTTCTGCAATCAAACGCAGATGTCTTTCAGTTTTGAATTTCTATTGTGAAATTATTTTCATCAAATTTTAACAATATTATTCAGCCGACGCAGATGTTTCTAGCATTTTGTTTTTATGCGACAAAAAACCTTTTTTATATAAATTCGTAGCGCCATTATTCAGGCATCGAAGAATATGTTGCCGACGTTTCAGTGATCTTACGTATATTCCAGAATAAACAATGAATCTAATTTTCTTTCGAGTAAGTCTCGCGTGTGGTTAAGTGTAATTGGCAAAATGCTCGACAAACGGAATTGGCAAAGTTCTCAATAAACAATAAGAAAATGAAGAAAAAGAAAAATGCAAAAATAATACGAAGCAAACAATATATATGGAAGTCAAAAGTAGTCAAAGCAACAGTAAATAGTAAAAAAACAAACTTCCGGAAACGGTGTCTTCTATCTATTTTTGAAAAACTGTTAGAGGCCCTAAACAACTCTGAAAAGGTTAATAGCAAGCTAAAGTGGGCTCTTTAGTTTTAGATGGAAACTAGTCAAAGGAGGTCGACAATTCTGAATTGAACACAGTTGGGCTTGGTGTTAAAAAATCCTCCCTATAAAAATATATTTGCTATGGCCATGATTAAGTGTAATCAGTGAAACTGACAAAGTTCTCAACAAAGAATTCTTTATGAAGAATTTCTATTTTTATAGAGGCTGATAGCAGCTAATGTAAGTCCCTTTGAGAAATGCCCTTAGAAAGGGATACAGTCAAGTGGTTATAGTATTCTGACTTGAAGACAAGAACGAACCAAAATATGACAACAGAGACTAAGAAATGGTTCATTTATTTTGGTTAAGAAAAAAAAGAAAAACAAAAGGCAAAAAATAATCCGAAGCAAACAATATATATGGACGTCAAAAGTAGGCTAAACAACAGTCATAGGGCAAAATGACAAAGTAAGAATGGTATTCACAAGCAAAAGGGATACAGTCAAGTGGTTATAGCATTCTGACTTGAAGACAAGAACGAACCAAAATATGACAGATGAAACCAAGAAGTGGTCCATTTATTTTGGTTAAGAAGATTTCCCAGCAAGCATCTGCATGATCTGCCTATATCTGGGTAGGGGATGATTTTGACAATCATTCATATAGATCAGTATTTCTCAAACTTTTTTTTTTACTTTAGGGCTCACTTGTAGAATAACCAAATCTCTGAGGCATGTTTTAAATTTTAATAAGGAAGAATTAGTCATGAAATTTGAAAATATGAAATTTTCCTTTAGTATTTCCAAATATTAAGGTAAAGTTTTTATTTAAAGAGATTTATGAAGAATCAGTTAATTTAAATCCCTTTAAGAAATGCCCTTAGAAAGGGTATGAATCCATCTCTTCTCTCTCCAGCTAGGGGTTAATAGCAGGGCAGAGTGGGCTCTTTTGTTTTAGAGGGAAACCCGTCTAGTCAGGTGGACAATTCTGAATTCAACACAGTTGGGCTTGGTGCTGACAATTCCTCGCTGTAAAAACATACTTGCTCCGGCCTTGGTTAAATGTAATCAGTGAAATTAAACAATAAGAAAAGAAAGAAAAAGAAGCGGGAAAAATAATACGAAACAAACAATATATATGGAAGTCAAAAGTAGGCAAAGCAATAGTCATAGGGTAAAATGACAAAGTAAGAATAGTATTCACATGCAAAACGGATACAGTCAACTGATTATAGCATTCTGTCTTCAACTTTAGTTTTAGATGGAAACCAGTCTAGGAGGTGCGGAATTCTGAATTCAACATAGTTAGGCTTGGTGCTAACCACTCCAACCTGTAAAAATCTATATGCTATGGCGATGGTTAAGTGTAATCAGTAAAATTGACAAAGTTCTCAATAAACAATAAGAAAAGAAAGAAATAGATGAGGTCAAAATAATCCGAAGCAAACAATATATATGGACGTCAAAAGTAGGCAAATCAACAGTCATAGGGCAAAATGACCAAGTAAGAATGGTATTCACATCCAAAAGGGATACAGTCAAGTGGATATAGCATTCTGACTTGAAGACAAGAACGAACCAAAATATGACAGATGAGACCAAGAAGGGGTCCATTTATTTTCGTTAAGATTTCCCAGCATGCATCTGTATGATCTGTCTATATTTGGGTAGGGGATGATTTAAAAAAACATTCATATAGAACAGTATTTCACAAACTTTTTTTTTTACTTCAGGGCTCACTTGTAGAATAACTAAATCTCTGAGGCATGTTTTAAATTTTAATAAGGAAAAATTAGTCATCACATTTGAAAATATGAAATTCCCCTTTAATATTTCCAAATATTAAGGTACAGTTTTTATTTAAAGAGATTTAGGAAGAAATTGCTATCTTTATAGACGCTGATAGCAGCTAATTTAAATCCCATTGAGAAATTCCCTAAGGATGGTATGAATCTCCAGCTAGGGGTTAATAGCAGGACAGAGTGGGCTCTTTAGTTTTAGAGGGAAACTAGTCTAGGAGGTGGACATTTCTTAATTCAACACAGTTGGTCTTGGTCTTAACAACTCCTCCCTTTAAAACACTATTTGCTATGGCGATGGTTAAGTGTAATCAGTAAAATTGACAAAGTTCTCAATAAGCAATAAGGAAATAATGAAAAAGAATAGGGAAACAAATACGAAGCAAACAATATACATGGAAGTCAAAAGTAGCCAAAGCAACAGTAAATAGACAATAAAACGTTCACGCAGTAAGAATTGTGCTTACACGCCAAAGAGATACACTCAAGTTAGTATAGAGTTTTGACTTGAAAACGAGAAAGAGCAAAAAATATGGCCAATGACACTGAGAATTGGTCTATTGGCGAGCTGGAATCCCTCGGTCTCAAGGCTAAGATCAAAGTGTAGTATCTGTTCGCAGATTACTCTCTGAATGATCGCCTATGGGGCCGGGATTCCTTCTCCGATACAGGCCGGCGGCAGGGATTGGTCCCTGCGCTGGTAGTATCGTGGCTACGTCTGACTAGCTATGACCAGCTCTGACCAGCTTGGACAAGCTATGACCAGCTAAGACCAGCCAAGACCAGCTATGACTAGCTAAAGCCAAAGCACTGCGACCCGGGTGAAAACTCGGGTCCATTCCCCCTCCCCTTCCCACGTTAAACTCGACCTTGTGTCACAACCTGGCCATGTGGGAGGTCAAGTAAATCCCGAGAATTGGTCTATTGGTTAGGAAAAATCCCAACATGTAAGATTTTGTCTACAAATTTGAGGAGCAGGGTACTCTTAGCATTGATTACTCAGTAATTGAAACTAACGCCCCGGAATTTCTAAATATCTTCAGAGATTTGTACCTACCCACTATTAAAAGGGTTGATGCATGAAGCGAAGAACCAAATTCTTTGCTACAGATGAGTCTGGAGAAATTACCGACTGCAGTAGAACATTGCCACAAACTCGCCATGATCATATTTTTTTAAGCGTTTCACCCCAAGTAAGGCGGGAAGCCACTGGCACGCAAGGGGTTACAGAGAGTTGGAGCGAGAGCAAAGAGGAGTGATGGAGGAAAGGATGAAGAGAAAGATGGGGGATAGATCAGGGCATCTGGAGCTTAGGACCAACTTTATAAAAAAAATATCCAAATGTTGGACAATTGTCTCCGAGATAAATACATTGTTATTGTTTCACGTATAGACCAATACTGTTATAAAAATCTCGGAGAATTCCAGTAAAATATCTTTAATCATTTCTAAGATACAGCGGTTCTAACAATTGGACAATTTTGCTGTGACACGATTTAGACAATTTTGCTGTATGTGTCTGTGACTGTCTTTGTGAATTCTCCTTCTATCTACCGCGTACATTCGGACCATGCGTAGTCATAGCTCTCCACTATTTCTTCACTCGTGTGGCTCATATCAGTTTATTCCCTGCGCTATGCATCCTTCCGCCAGTCAGTCACACAAATACATTTCTAACAATTTTTTTCGGATTCTCAGCGCCTGGCTCAGTTTTAGAATTGCTTCTTGCGCTAGTCAGATGTATGTCCGGATCTCGGTGTCGTATTTTCTATCTCCTATTAGAAGGCTTTCCAGATATTTAAACTGTTGTAGGTGATTGATCCTGGCATCTCCAATTTGTAACTCGCATCGTGGGCTTCATCTCCTCGTGACGACTACACTTTCTGTCTTCTTGCATTTGATCATAATAAATCAAATTTATATTTAGGTAAAAAACGAGTGGAAATTGCTGGTAAAACTGCGGTAAAGTCTAAAACAATGCAGTATGAAGTTTGTTTTTATAAAGGGCGGGATTACTGCTCAACTATTGTTCAGATGTGTGTGCTCTGATGTGATGTTTAAATATTATTGAATTGGGGTTTTGCTTATATATAATGATTTATGCGCGTGTTGGGGGATGGTGTTAATATTCATACAGACATATTTAACAACTCGTTAATATTTTCAGAAAGGAATTTGAATTATATATATATATATATATATATATATATATATATATATATATATATATATATATATATATGATGACGGCGACATCAAGGAAGACCTCATCCATCTGAGAAGCAACCGTGGAATCCAAATGTAGTTCACCGACGGTCGCCTAGAGCAATTCTGGGCTTCTCAGTTGGAAACGTATCCTGGACTGACAAAAAAAAAACAAAAAAAAAACAATTCTCGCTCTGCTGCTGCTTTGCGAGACTTAATACCGGTGCAAACCTGGATTTTCCTGTTTGATTCACATTAAAACCAAGAGCAGAAATCGACTCCATAGAGTAGAGAAATAGTATAGACAAGAAACGGTGATCCGAATAGTAACAGAGGATAGAATAGAAATACGATCGTTTAGTCTTCAGCTACTTCCTACTTATGCGTTTCCTCTATGGTCACGTGGTCTACTTAATTCTATAATGGGATCGCCCGTGTTTACACACTAGCGATCTATGTTCAAACTCACGTGTCGGCAGCGACACTTTATTCCTATATAACAAAAATATAGAGAGTAGCTCCCAGCCCGAAGACACCGAGATTTGATGTCATCATAATCAGAAAACCATAACAACAGACTCACTCAGTTTGTTGCTTAACCAGAATCACCCACAACTCACCATACATGGTATAAGCACAGGTTACCCTAATTTTGTATTTTTGCTAATAGGAAAGAAACCTGCGTTTGTGTAATGCCTTATTTTGTAGTCAATTAAAGAAACACTGGTTTTGTTATTTACACATGAGATCAATATTGTTAATCATCTATTCTGGAAGTGGGTGCGAGAACAGGTTGGTTGTTTGAAAGGAGTGCGGACAAGGAAAAAAGATAAGCGCTCATCCAATACGCTTTTGAATCAGGATAAAGCAGTTTCCATCTTAAATAGCTGAAAAGAATGACGATATTAACATTTTTGTGATGCCAGCGAATATTCGTCGCCACTTTCTTAATGCTCGTTGTAGTAGAGACTTTGTAATCGCAGATACAACAATAATAACGCCGTTGAACAATACTGGTGTCAGACGCCTTCGAATAACACTAGCACCAATAATACTGGCTCGAAAATACTCGCTCGAATAGTAATCCGTATAGTGATCCGAATAGAGGAATAGTATATTGAATAGAGAGGAGAATAGCAGTCCGTATAGTAATAGAGGATAGACTAGAAATAGTGATCCGTATAGTAATAGAGGATAGAATAGAAATAGCGATCAATGAGACGCCACGCTATTTCCCATATATGCGATTCCTCTATGGTCACGTGATCCACTTAATTCAATAATGGGATCGGCTGTGTTTGCTCACTAGCGATCTATATTCAAACTCAAGTGTCGGCAGCGACACTTTATTCCTATATAACAAAACTGTAGCTATTTGAGATTCCGCATGCGATACCTGTATATCCGTACCTGTGAAAGGTTTCAGTCTCCCGGTGATATATATCGATAAGCCGGAAACAAGTCCTTTCTTGGTATTGACAGTAAATCATGCCTGGAAAAAAATAGAAGGGAAAAATCTAAGAATTCTTTTATAGATTTCTAACAGAGCCACATAACGGCGTCTTGGCAAATCAAGAGAGGGTAACTCAACAACATCTTTGACTATTCCTTTTGAGAACAACCATAGATGCAACTTTTATATGACAACCTAATAATAGTAAGAATTTAATAAAATTACTCAATTGTATCGGGAAACATAATTAGCTATGATAGCCATTGTATCACTTTACCCTAAGCAAGGCGTTAATTCCCTTAGACGCCAGTGTTTACTCGTGGAAGCGAATGAGAAGACTTTAGTGAGAAGAAAGGACAATGAAAGAAAGATTTCAGAAAGACAAAAAATGGTGAATGATGTTACAGTTAAATTTTGGGAGATTGTAGATGGTAGGGATGGAAGAAATCGGAAGAGAGTTACACAGGCGAGAAGTGCTAGAAAAGAAGTTATTATAATAGAACTTACGGTTACATCTTGGTAGTTCAACAATACAAAAACGATGAGACTTAATTGCCAATCTAGCAGCACGGTTGAATTCATGCGGGCGAGATATCAAGAAGAGAACTCAAAGAAAAAACTGTCAGGAAGATAGGAAACCACGTGACAGCAGCTAAGAACCGATAACATGAAAGACATCATTAAATTAGTTATATTATTTATATCGTCTAGATTGTTGTCCTCATTTTGATTGTCATATTCACGGCATTTCGGTGAGTGGAATTTCTAAACTGATCAAAGTATAGTATCTGTTCTGATCAGCTTAATAAGATTCGCTCTATCCATTTTCTCTCGTTTTTTTTTCTTTCATTTTCAGACTAAAACCAAGTAATGTCTTTTCCCATCATTCCACGTGATCATTATGGATGATATAATGGCATTGCGCAAGGGTCGTGCGATCTAACGAAGGGAAGAACAAGCACAATTATAACGGGCTAATAATACGTAAAGGGTGTTCCAATAACTGGGACCAATTTTAAATGTGAATTAAATCTTTATATAATACACCCTTTATAAAATAAAGGCTGTTTCATAAAGACGGATCAAAGTCAGCAGTAAATAAATCAGTGCTATTGGTGAAAATTTATTTATTTCTCTATTGGATCATGTTAATTAAGTCATGGCAATTATGTGTGAAAAATAATATCGCCAAAATGTCCGCCAAGGCTTCGGCGGCACACCTCCACTCGATGGTCAAGATGTTTGAAGACGTCTCTGCATAGCTGCTCCTCGAGCTCACCAATATGCCATAATATCACATCTTTCAGCTGTTGAATTGTTGTTGGCTTGTTAGAATAGACCTTACTTTTGAGATGACCCCAAAGGAAGAAATCTAAAGGCGTCAAGCCGCACGATGGTAGTGGCCAATTGGCTTGCATACATGCCAATATACATATATATATATATATACATGCATAAATACATATAAGTGTTTGTAAATAAATAATTCTGATATAAAACATTCATTGTTCGATATTTGTGATCCATTGCAAAATGTTTGCAGATTTTTTCTTTTGTTATTTTTGCCTTTTTTATGACATTTTCTTTCTCTGTGTGTGTGTGTGTGTGTGTGTATGCGTGTATGTGAGAAAGAGAGAGAGAGAGAGAGCGTCTTTATATATATATATATATATATATATATATATATATATATATATATAAAGAGTGTTTCATTAAGACGGATTATATATAAGGGTGTTTCATTAAGACGGATCAAAATCTGCAGTAAATAAATTTATGTTATATATTTATTTCTCTATTGGATCATATTATTTAAGGCATAGCAATTATATGCGAAAAATAATATCGCCCAAATGTCCGCCAAATCTGAAAGAAAAAGAAAAAGAAAAATCAATAGACGCTTAAACTTAATTCACATTTAAAATTTGGCCAAGTTATTGGAACACCCTTTATATAGATAGATTTTACTATCAATATTGCTATCATTTTGTTGTCTTTTTACTCCTCAAATTTTACTATTAAATCTACACGCGGACCATCTTTCTTCTATAAGAAGAACACGCGGACCCTCTTTCGTTAAATCTATTATTTTCTTGCATATTGTTTACATTTATTGGTGATTATGATTATAAGAGCTCCTATACTTTTTCGTGTAAGAGAGCCCTTTTTTTTCACTATTTACATTGTTCCGACTGCGGTCTTCATCTTTGTTGCCATATTCACGACATTTCAGCATTTGTACGCTACAGCGTTCTTCAGGTGATTGAATTTTCGAACTGATCCATTTATTTCGTCCACCGAGATAGATTGTTCTAGTTCCATGTGCCATGCCTCTCCCAGATGTCCCAGTTTAAGTAGCCAGGTATTGAACTCACAACTCTGGTTCAAAGGACTGGATCCAACCAAAGCTTTTATCCACTGGACCATGTGTTCTTGAGGAATGTGATTATGGCAGTAAAGATGAGGACAACAGTCCGAACAATGTAAATAATTACAATACGTCATTTCAGATAGATAGACAGATATTATACGAGGAAATACTGAAAAGTTCTCAGACAACCATCTTTCCAAAATCTTACTATTTTTTCTAGGTGCTTCTTGATCAGGATGATAGCTTTTCGCCACTCGCTATACATACCTCGACACTATTACATTTTGTATTCTATTAAGAGTTTGTCGTTATCACACGGATTAATTTCTCCACCTTTGAGATTATCTCCCTTTGAGAGGGGAGCTTTCTCTTCCCATGAGACGGATTCTTCGTCTATTGTACTTTCCGCCAAATTGCGTCTTTCTCATAATCTTTCTATAATTTTTGCTCAACCCACATTTGATTGGCGTTTGTTTTTTTTTCCTTCGTCGTTTAAGATCTCTATCAGCTACGTTCTTTCTTTCTTTCATTTTTCTTTCTTTCTTTCTTTCTTTCTTTCTTTCTTTCTTTCTTTCTTTCTTTTGTTTGTGTTTATTTCTCCATCATTCTGAATTTAGATTTGACTTCCTTTCTTTCCTTGCGTTTATTTTTCTCTCACTTTGAATTTTGATTTTACTTTTTCTTTTCTTTCTTTTTATTTGACCTTTTTTCTTTGTTTCTTTGTTTCTTTCTCTCTTTCTTTCTTTGCGTTTATTTCTCTCTCGTTCTAAATTTTTATTTGACTTTCTTTCTCTCTTTCTTTCTTTGCGTTTATTTCTCTCTCGTTCTAAATTTTTATTTGACTTTCTTTCTTTCTTTCTTTGCGTTTATTTCTCTCTCGTTCTAAATTTTTATTTGACTTTCTTTCTCTCTTTCTTTCTTTGCGTTTATTTCTCTCTCGTTATAAATTTTTATTTGACTTTCTTTCTTTCTTTCTTTGCGTTTATTTCTCTCTCGTTCTAAATTTTTATTTGACTTTCTTTCTTTCTTTCTTTCTTTCTTTGTTTCTTTCTCTCTTTCTTTCTTTGCGTTTATTTCTCTCTCGTTATAAATTTTTATTTGACTTTCTTTCTTTCTTTCTTTCTTTGTTTCTTTCTCTCTTTCTTTCTTTGCGTTTATTTCTCTCTCGTTATAAATTTTTATTTGACTTTCTTTCTTTCTTTCTTTCTTTCTTTGCGTTTATTTCTCTCTCGTTCTAAATTTTTATTTGACTTTCTTTCTTTGTTTCTTTCTTTGTTTCTTTCTCTCTTTCTTTCTTTGCGTTTATTTCTCTCTCGTTATAAATTTTTATTTGACTTTCTTTCTTTGTTTCTTTCTTTCTCTCTTTCTTTCTTTGCGTTTATTTCTCTCTCGTTATAAATTTTTATTTGACTTTCTTTCTTTGTTTCTTTCTTTGTTTCTTTCTCTCTTTCTTTCTTTGCGTTTATTTCTCTCTCGTTATAAATTTTTATTTGACTTTCTTTCTTTGTTTCTTTCTTTCTCTCTTTCTTTCTTTGCGTTTATTTCTCTCTCGTTATAAATTTTTATTTGACTTTCTTTCTTTGTTTCTTTCTTTGTTTCTTTCTCTCTTTCTTTCTTTGCGTTTATTTCTCTCTCGTTATAAATTTTTATTTGACTTTCTTTCTTTGTTTCTTTCTTTGTTTCTTTCTCTCTTTCTTTCTTTGCGTTTATTTCTCTCTCGTTATGAATTTTTATTTGACTTTCTTTCTTTGTTTCTTTCTTTGTTTCTTTCTCTCTTTCTTTCTTTGCGTTTATTTCTCTCTCGTTATAAATTTTTATTTGACTTTCTTTCTTTGTTTCTTTCTTTGTTTCTTTCTCTCTTTCTTTCTTTGCGTTTATTTCTCTCTCGTTATAAATTTTTATTTGACTTTCTTTCTTTGTTTCTTTGTTTCTCTCTTTCTTTCTTTGCGTTTATTTCTCTCTCGTTATAAATTTTTATTTGACTTTCTTTCTTTGTTTCTTTCTTTGTTTCTTTCTCTCTTTCTTTCTTTGCGTTTATTTCTCTCTCGTTATAAATTTTTATTTGACTTTCTTTCTTTGTTTCTTTCTTTGTTTCTTTCTCTCTTTCTTTCTTTGCGTTTATTTCTCTCTCGTTCTAAATCTTTATTTGACTTTCTTTCTTTGCGTTTATTTCTCTCTCGTTCTAAATTTTTATTTGACTTTCTTTCTTTGTTTCTTTCTTTGTTTCTTTCTCTCTTTCTTTCTTTGCGTTTATTTCTCTCTCGTTATAAATTTTTATTTGACTTTCTTTCTTTGTTTCTTTCTTTGTTTCTTTCTCTCTTTCTTTCTTTGCGTTTATTTCTCTCTCGTTCTAAATCTTTATTTGACTTTCTTTCTTTCTTTGCGTTTATTTCTCTCTCGTTCTAAATTTTTATTTGACTTTCTTTATTTCTTTCGCTCTTTCTTTCTCTCTTTCTTTCTTTGCGTTTATTTCTCTCTCGTTCTAAATTTTTATTTTACTTTCTTTGTTTCTTTCTCTCTTTCTTTCTTTGCGTTTATTTCTCTCTCGTTCTAAATTTTTATTTGACTTTCTTACTCTCTTTCTTTCTTTGCGTTTATTTCTCTCTCGTTCTAAATTTTTATTTGACTTTCTTTCTCTCTTTCTTTCTTTGCGTTTATTTCTCTCTCGTTATAAATTTTTATTTGACTTTCTTTCTTTGTTTCTTTCTTTGTTTCTTTCTCTCTTTCTTTCTTTGCGTTTATTTCTCTCTCGTTATAAATTTTTATTTGACTTTCTTTCTTTGTTTCTTTCTTTCTCTCTTTCTTTCTCTCTTTCTTTCTTTGCGTTTATTTCTCTCTCGTTATAAATTTTTATTTGACTTTCTTTCTTTGTTTCTTTCTTTGTTTCTTTCTCTCTTTCTTTCTTTGCGTTTATTTCTCTCTCGTTATAAATTTTTATTTGACTTTCTTTCTTTGTTTCTTTCTTTGTTTCTTTCTCTCTTTCTTTCTTTGCGTTTATTTCTCTCTCGTTCTAAATCTTTATTTGACTTTCTTTCTTTGCGTTTATTTCTCTCTCGTTCTAAATTTTTATTTGACTTTCTTTGTTTCTTTCTTTGTTTCTTTCTCTCTTTCCTTCTTTGCGTTTATTTCTCTCTCGTTATAAATTTTTATTTGACTTTCTTTCTTTGTTTCTTTCTTTGTTTCTTTCTCTCTTTCTTTCTTTGCGTTTATTTCTCTCTCGTTCTAAATCTTTATTTGACTTTCTTTCTTTCTTTGCGTTTATTTCTCTCTCGTTCTAAATTTTTATTTGACTTTCTTTCTTTGTTTCTTTCTTTGTTTCTTTCTTTCTCTCTTTCTTTCTTTGCGTTTATTTCTCTCTCGTTATAAATTTTTATTTGACTTTCTTTCTTTGTTTCTTTCTTTGTTTCTTTCTTTCTCTCTTTCTTTCTTTGCGTTTATTTCTCTCTCGTTATAAATTTTTATTTGACTTTCTTTCTTTGTTTCTTTCTTTGTTTCTTTCTCTCTTTCTTTCTTTGCGTTTATTTCTCTCTCGTTCTAAATCTTTATTTGACTTTCTTTCTTTCTTTGCGTTTATTTCTCTCTCGTTCTAAATTTTTATTTGACTTTCTTTCTTTGTTTCTTTCTTTGTTTCTTTCTCTCTTTCTTTCTTTGCGTTTATTTCTCTCTCGTTATAAATTTTTATTTGACTTTCTTTCTTTGTTTCTTTCTTTGTTTCTTTCTCTCTTTCTTTCT
>OZ038509.1:47838104-47840604 GCA_964036315.1 Acanthosepion esculentum | reverse complement strand
TAGGTCTCTGGTTTGGACCCGGAGGGAAATGTGTATACAACAGAAATCAAAGGAAATAATAATAATAATAATAATAATAATAATAATAATAATAATAATAATGTTAGCCGATGCCTTAAAGAAATACAAAAATACAGCTCACAGCTTACGAAGGGCTTTATCTATGTAAAGAGTGTGTGATCTTATGTTTAAAAACGTTCAATGGAAAATGTCATGAAGCCATTTCTGACCTTAGGTCTCTGGTTGGGACCCGGAAGGAAATGGGTATACAACAGAAATCAAAAGAAATAATTGTTGCAAACCGTAATCAGGAGTAAAAGACAGAATTATGAAGAAGGTTTTAAATTGAAATAATATGCGGCAAATATAAAAATAGTCCCACGATTCATTTTGCAATATATATAAATATATATATATATATATATATATATATATATATATATATATATATATATAAAAATGAAATATATTCTTTAGGAGATAATTTTCTTAATGGTTGTTTCATATAACATTAAAAGGCGTTCTTAAGTGTTATTTACAAAAAACATAGCGCATGAATCTAGTACCAAAAAAGTGCTTGCACTATTTTGTATTGCGCAGCGATATAGTTGGTAGCCAAATTTATAGTTTTCAGTCTTAATTATGATGAATAAAAGAAAGAATTATAAAGCAGGATTTAAATTAAAATAATATGCGGTAAATATAAAAATATCCGTGCAACAGTTGCTTCCTTTTGTTTACATGATGATTGACAAAATGTATTTTAACTGCAAAAAATGTATCAATAATTGTAAGTTTAGAAATAAAGGTAGAAATAAAGGTAGATATCTGATAATTCTTACGTTTAAAAAGGGCTGTGTAACTCCCCAGATTATAGTGCGACCTATCTGCGAGTCAACAGTAAATCCTCAATAATTAAGCCATAAAGTAGGGTGTGACTTATCCAGTGGAGTTACTTATCCACGATTATATACAGTATAGAAAAAAATGAATTAATAATTGTAAGTTTTGAAATAAAGGTAGAAATAAAGGTAGATATCTGATAAGTCTTAGGTTTAAAAAGGGCCGTGTATCTCCCCAGATTATAGTGCGACCTATCTGCAAGTCAACAGTAAATCCTCAATAATTAAGCCATAAAGTAGCGGTGTGACTTATCCAGTGGAGTTACTTATCCACGATTATATACAGTATAGAAAAAAATGAATTAATAATTGTAAGTTTTGAAATAAAGGTAGAAATAAAGGTAGATATCTGATAATTCTTACGTTTAAAATGGCTGTGTATCTCCCCAGATTATAGTGCGACCTATCTGCGAGTCAACAGTAAATCCTCAATAATTAAGCCATAATGTAGGGGTGTGACTTATCCGGTGGGGCGATCTACCCGCGATTATATACGGTACTTGGAATCAAATTCAATTCTATAGAATGCAAAATGAAAATTATAAAGTAAACGCTATTAAATATGAAGAAAGAAATATTGCCTTGTTTTATATCTTCGTTCGATTTTTCTGGTGTTCTGCGAATGATCTCGCAGAATAATCTATCGTGGCACTTCTTGCTTCTGTTAACTAACGTTATTAAAATTGTATTTCAGATTGGACACTCCTTTGAGAGGGAATGCCAAGTAGACAAGAGTAAACATGTTCGGTATCATCTTCCCTTGCCATTTGAATCAAGTTCATAAAGCTGCCAAATTTGGACGGAACATTTGTGGTGTGTACGGAAATGAATTCCTTATCGACAGAATGGCACAGGAATGGTTTGCTCGAAGATTAATCTTTTCTTTCTTCTTAGTAACTCTGGTCATCCTGTGGAACTCTTGTCTAACGTTACTGAAAATTTTATTTCAGAATAGATCTCCCTTTGAGATAGAAAACCAAGTAAACAAGACCACTTGCATTATTTACATTATTCGGCCCTTTATTTCGTCCACAGGGGTAGATTGCTCTAGTTCCACGTGCCATGCCTCTTCCGGATGTCACAGTTATTTCCCTTTAACTCAACTCTTCAAGTTATTGTTTCGGCCTGGTCTTGAACGCAAAACTATTTGGATCTAACCATCGTCTTTATCCAGTGGACCACCTGTCCTTACTCGCTTGACTACAGGCTTCTCGTGGATATAAGGAAAGAGCTCGATTTGGCGTTTTGCTACATCCGTAATATTGACCTGATTTAGACACTTTAGAGTGAGTTTTCGGACCTGTTATACTTTCGTAATGACCTTTAGACTCATCCAACTCTTTCCGAATTATCTGGCCTTGAACTCACTAATCTACGCTTTTCGGTCGCTCTTTAACAATTTGAGGGGTGTTTCATTCACCAACAATGTGGAGCTTAAAAAGTGGCTTGATGAATTTTCCAAATGAAAAACCTTCTATCGGCGAGGCACTGAACAGTTAGTAGATAATTTTCAGGAAGTCGTAAAAATTAAAGAGGGATAGATTGTTGAATGATTCATCAGAACTATTAAGAAATAATAAGTATTAAAATAAATTATA
>OZ038509.1:47825604-47833104 GCA_964036315.1 Acanthosepion esculentum | reverse complement strand
AACTATTTACAAAGTTAAAGTCGTTTAAATACAATAGACTACGAAATACTCCTGGAATATATTAAGTATTGAACTTCACATTATACATACACATATACATATATATATATATATATACACATATATATATATATATATACATATACATATATATATGTATATATACATATACACACACATACACACATATATATATATATACACACACACACATACATACATACATACATACATACACATATATATGAATCGCTTAAAACCGATAACAAACTAATAAGATAAAGTAAAAATAAAGTACAAACGATTTAAAGCAAAAATCGAGAGAAAAAAACTCTATAAATACATTATGTACGTGTTATGATTCCGATTAAAATATACAAAATGCGAAAAGTTCGTATGAATATAAAGTTAAAAAAGAAAGGAGAATAATAGAAAAAAGTCTTACGAGATGGATCGCGCCGAAACCGCTGAAGGTAACTAGTAACTTAAAACTACCGCGTATAAAATGGGTTTAACATAAAAACAATACAGATACAAATAACACAATTTACCAACTGACATGAAATGTTCGTTGACTGTACAAATCAAGTCATGTATTTAAATATATATATTAAAAAAAGAACAAAAAAAACGATGATTATATTATTGCCAATGTTACAATTATATAATAATAATTTACAGATTTAACTGGCTTAATAATTTTAATTTGTAGTTCAAGAGCTATCACGCTTAATCCATAACCATTTTGCTGTCCTTTCTGCTGTATGAGTTATGGTCCGAATCACCTTTTGTTAGCACCTGCTAAGCCAATATCAGTTAGGGCTTTGCATAGAGACCTTGAAGCAAAGCCGCTTACACCCACCTCGATTGGTAGACAGCTTGATTTCCATCCATTGTTTTTACAACTCGTTGTTAATTCGTCATATTTATGAATATAGTTAAAGACATATTCCACATTAAATTAAAGGAGACCCGAGTAACCCGATTACCGCGTAGCATTCAGCTTGGTCAAAAAAATGTATATATACGCACAGATTTATATATACGAGGGTCATTCAATAAATAAAGTGAATTTTTCGGTATAAGGACTTCTAATACAGATAGAAGCTTACTTTTTTTTTAAATTTTCAACGTAGTCTCCGAGCACTGTCAAACACTTTTCCCATCTGTGCACAAGCTTCCGTATTCCCTCAGCGTAAAAATCTTTGGACTGATGTCTCAGCCAGTCGCTCACAACACTTTTGACTTCATCGTCACATTCAAACTTCGTGCCTCTCGTGAACGCTTTCAAGGGACCAAACAGGTGAAAGTCTGAAGGGGCAAGGTCTGGGCTGTAAGGGAGATGAGGGAGCAGTTCCCAGCCCAGTTCGTTGATGGTCTGCCCCGTTGAGGCCTTGCGTTGTCATGATGCAAGATGACTCGTTCTGACTGATGACCCCTGCGTTTGTTCTTTATGCCTTTCAAAGTCCTTGCAATGTCATCCACTGTCACCCTTCTGTCAGACTGAATGAGGTCATTGGCTGATTCGATCACCTCAGGAGACCTCACTTCTGTAGGCCTCCCAGGCCTGTCTTCATCCTCAACACTGCTCCGTCCTTCTTTAAACAAGTTATCCCACTTGTAGACATTTTTTGGCTGAAACATGTGGCACCATACACAGTTGACATTCTTCTATGAATTTCAACTGGTTTGCACCCTTCAGCAGCCAAAAACTTGATAACTGACCGCTGTTCAATCCTGGAGTATGCTTCTTGGTCGGCCATCTTTGTTAATCGCCAAAACTCTCAAAGTTTTTTTTTTAATTTACAAAAGAAATTAAATCCATGTGAAAAAGAAGTAAAACAAAAAAAAATAAAAAGAGTAAGCTTCTATCTGTATTAGAAGTCCTTATACCGAAAAAATTCACTTTATTTATTGAATGACCCTCGTATATACATTTTTTATTCACCCAAAATACAGGCACTTTTGCTCTGTCCTTTGACATAGAGCTCTCCCTGGATCTATATCCTACTGGAAATTCCATACAGATTACCATATTGTATCATTACTATATATATATATATATATATATATATATATATATATATGTTATAATTATAAGAAAATAAGCTTCCATCGCCACACAGAAATTACTATGTTTCGAAACAAAATCTAAATCTTAATCAAGTTCAATAGCTGTTATCGCTTTTTCCGTTATTAATGAAGATTTCCTTCAGAACCTTTTTATATTTGAAGTGGTGTGGAAAGTTAACATCTTTTTTCTCCGAGTTGCATGTGTCATCCATTTAAGTTTCTGCTGTTAGTCCTCAAGTGATGTGATTTTTGTTATTTCCTATAGTCCTTTGTTGGTGATTCTGTATCGCAATTTTTTATTATCGATCTGAGAAATCGATAATATACATCTGACATTTTTTTATATTTCTCAACGTGTTTGGTGCTGTGTTTGCAGCCAAATTAAAATCGCGATGTATTTAAGAACATAACTAGAATTCTTAGGTTATTTCTTTTAGTTTTGAGGTAACATGTGGTGTTCAGCGAAACTATCCTTAGCAAAGATTATTCTACATATAGCTTCTTCATCTGTACTAAATTTGTTACGCTAGGGTTGGTTGAAAAGTTCATAGGCTGACTACGAAGGATTGACGCTGGAACAGTAACATTTTGCATGCATTAATTCCTTTATCGGTTCTAGACATATAGTGGGGTCAAAGTTTTGGGGACAGTTGCTACTGGATGGAAAAGGAAATTTCCATTGATGAGCTCATCATTAACAAAATCAACCAGAAACACGGCCATAACTTACTAGCCGTATTCGGGGATTAAGATGTCGAACTTCTTAGGTATTCACACATGCAATGTCACAAACACAATCCCCGAAAATGGCTTATACAACAATCATTTGGGCAATTTTTATACACAGTAAGCCCTTACCAAAAATCTCTTGTTCGCAGACAAGGAAACACAATACAACATTTAAAACAATTATTCCTGCCTGGATTTCTGGAATGAGGAGTTATCATTATTCACATTATTTGTATTGGAACTATCATCCTCATTTTTGTTGTTGTTATCACAATGTTTCAGTCGTTGTGCTCCCCGGCCTTCCTCATGATAACTCCTCATCCTGGAAATTCAGACAGAAATTACTGAATCGGTACAGACCCGATGTGATACTCCAATGGATTGATAGAAATCTGATGAAGGCCAGAGTGTACAATGGCCGAAAAGTTGTGACAGCAACAACAAAGATCAGGACAATAGTCCGAATAGACACAATAACCTTTTAATTATATGCAGGGTGTATCAAATATACTTTTACGTTATTCCCACCAAAACAAGGATAAAAGTCCATTTAAACATATATCCTCAAATCATTCGTTTTTGAGCTATTAAGTTTAAAGAAAGTTTACGATGGATGTCGCTGCGCGGATGCTTCAGCTTGCGTTTCCAGGCTGAAGGCAGCCGAATCATCCAACCTTTGCTGCTGTGGCACAACGAACTATGGGTCGGGAAAGACCGAGATCCGCTCATACGCCTGACCACGAACAACACATTTTACAGGCTGTACATCTCATAATACTGCAGGGAGTGTACTTCAAGAGCAGCTACTGTATCCGTATCATTTGAAACATGTGCAGGGTCTTTTGTCCTCTGATCACTCATCACGGGAGAACTTTTACCGATGGTTTATTGAACATTTGTTATAAATTGCTGTGTTGAGGTGCAACGATCGCCATTTGGACATATGTTCATATGGACATTTTACCTTGTTTGGTGTGAGGAACACGCCCCCAAAGTTTCTAAATTTTTTTTTGATAAACCTTATATATATATATATATATATATATATATATATATATATATATATATATATATATATATATATGTACATATATGTATATACGTGAGCCGGTATAGATGATTTTTTACATATGGCCGCGTGATTGGTAATGGACACGAGGCTGCACGGCTGTATCAGTTTGCGTTTCCAGACCGAAAGCAGCCGAGTCATCCAACCTTTGTTGCTGCTTATCGTCGCGTTGCTGAGACAGGATCCGTGGCACCACAAACTATGGATCGAGGGATACCGAGATCCGCTCGTACACCTGACTACAACGACCACATTCTCCAGGCTGTCGGAGACAATCCAGGTATCAGCACACGTCAAGTGGCCCTATCATGTTGTACAATTCATATACCTCATGAAGGGTACTTCAAGAATAGCTCCTGTATTCTTATCATTTGTAACGTGTGCAGGGTCTTTTGCTCTCTGACCACTCATCACGAGAGAAATTTTGCAGATGGTTTATTGCACAAACTGCCGATCCGTTGTTTGTCTCTTCAGTTTTGTTTACGGATACGGCAACATTTGGAAGAGATGGAATAACAAATTTACACAACCAACATTTTTGGGCGGATTGTAATCCCCCACGGGGCAATACAGCCTATACGCCAGCATTAGTTTGTGTAGGCTGGAAATGTAGGTGACTCTCTGGTAGGTCCATATGTTCTCACAGCATTTCTTATTGGAGCAGTCTTCAGGGACACACTTCCAGACCTGCTAGAGGATGTACCCCTGCTAATAGGAAGACGAATGTGGTTCATGCATGATGGGGCTCCAGCAAATTTTAGTTACATTGTTCTCGATGGACTGATTGACACTTAACATGAAACATAGATAGGTAGAATGTTATGGGTCACTATAACTCTTCTTAACACTATGTATATTGCGCCTCTCAAGAGAGAATCGAGTCGAGCCGATAGTAGTTCACTCCAAACCAGACTGACAGTCATACTAGCACCTTCCATATCTTGTATTATTATTTCGTGTAATATATATTCGTTATTTCTACTCTTGTGTTCGTATTGTTCTTCCTTGGTCCTAACCTGGACCATAAAATAGAGGATGGCAAATTCCATAGACTGCGCGTTTCCCCGACGTCAGTCCTTTAGATTTTTATCTGGGGAGGCACCTAAAACAATTAGTTTATGCAGAGATGCTTCAGCAACGTGCCATAGGGACCTGCGAAATTATTGGACACCGTGTTGGAGTATTTGAAAGGGTCAACCGGTCAATGGTCCGCCATGGGCATTGTTTGTACAGAAAAAAAAGGGATGACACTTTGAACATTTGTTATAATTTGTTGTGTTGAGGTACAACAGTGGCTTTTGGTTCATATCTTTATATGGACATTTTACATTGTTTTGGGGTCAAGAACCCGCCTCCAAAATTTTTATTTTGATACATATATGTATATGTCGAGTTAAATGTCTTTTTCGGTTTGGTTTGTTTTATTTTACGGCATATCAACCTCAATGGCTTATTTAATGCCGACAAGATTTTTATTTCTGGTAATTTTTTTTATCTATCTATCTATCTATCTATCTATCTATCTATCTATCTATCTCAGTATTTATTGGTTTGGTTTGTTTTGTTTTCGGAATATCAACCTCAATTGGTTTATTTAATGTTGACAAGATTTTTATTGCTGGTAATATTTTTTATCTATCTATCTATCAAAGTATATATTGGTTTGGTTTGTTTTATTTTTTACTGCATATCAACCTCAATGGGTTACTTAATGCCGACTCCATTGCTGGTAACATTTTTTCCAAAAATATATTGCTGGTAATATTTTTCTTTTTCAAAAATTTAGTGCTGGTAATAATTTTTCAAAGAAAGTATTGCTGCTATTAAATCCTATTTTTATATTTTCAAAATGTTTTGACCCCTTTTACAGGGTTAACTATCTGCCATAACAGGGAACCTGACACATGCTCCCATCCAGCGCGAGGGTGAACCTGGAAATACCAGCAATTAAGAGGTGGTTGCTTGCTCCTCAAAACTCCATGATCAAAGGCCTTGCTGTCGGATGAACTTTATCGTCATACCCAGGACGTTATCTTTTTCGGATTTCCACTGCTGATTTTTGGCAGGTTATATCTCCATATCAATAATTTGGTCCATCTTGTTCTCCACTTGTTTCTGAATTATTTAAACTTTACTTTCATCTATAACATTCCTTATTCGTTCACTATGACTCTTTAATTCCTTGGGGAACATCGGGCCCGCAACAAACACCTCTCCAACGGACGGGGTTCCGGGCGATCCTTTTCAGCTCGGCTCCTGTCGTACCGTGTGCATTCCCGGGGGATTATAACCAGCACGCATCATATGCTTCACTTTGGAGGACGCTTCCTCGGCCATGTCGTTGTTTGAAGATATCGTTGAGGTTACTGTAACCAGCAAGTTTGTTTTGGTCGACACACTTTTCGCTTCCCTTGTGGATTCCAGTCAAGGGCCTGCCTGGTGTTTAGTATGCGTCAGTTGCAAGCCTGGATGCCTCGGCATGGTGTAATGGTTAGCAAGATGGTCTCGCTAAAACAGTTACGACTGAATAGTGAGTTCGATCCTCACAGGGTGCCCCATACTTTCGGCCTTGTGCCACATTTAAGCTACGCCTGGAAAATCACTATGACGGTTCTGTGCAGGATATAGGTTCGATTCCTATCTATCTATTTCCCAATATCTCAGTTTGTTCATCTCTATCTATAAAAGGCAGGATGTGTGTGTGTGTGTGTGTGTGTGTGTGTGTGTGTGTAACGAATGCACATCCAAGCCTTGAAAATCAATACTATTAAATTTTGGGCCCTTTGGGTTGTTGTAATGGTTAGCAAGCTGGTCTCGCTAATACAGTTAAGACTGTATAGTGAGTTTATTCCTCACTGGGTGCCCCAAACTTTCTTTTATTTTAATATTTTGGTTTCGGGGCTATTTGCGGTTTTGAGGAGGAATTACTCCTAGCAGAGCCTATATTATGTATTCTCGTTATTTCCAATATTAAATCTGTTATAACTGATGTGGTTTTCGTGTTTTTTTTTATGCCACTTGATTCCATGAGGAACACAGGGCCCGCAAGAAACACCTCTACAACGGACGGGGTTCCGTGCGATCCTCTTCACCTCGGCCCATGTCGTGCAGTCTGCTTTCCCTGGGGATTATAGCCAGCACGCATCACACTCTCCACGGACGTCGTTGTTTGAAGATATCATTGAGGTTTCTGTAACAAACTAGTTTTTAAGAGAGTAGGTTGTTAGCCTACTGCACAACCCCCAACCTGGAGGACCAGGGTGTGACTTTTGTCTGGCTCCTACACCACAGACCTGTTGAAACCTGCTAAGGGCCGGAGCCCCCGCCCACATAGCTCTGGGGGTCGTTCAAGCACGCAAGCCGTCCTACCACGTCAAGACGACACACCATCAGGACGGTATATATAACATATAAACCATAATTGTTTATTCTTTATTTTTCAGTTTTGATAATGAGTGATGAAAAAATTGCAATTCGAACCAGTTTACGTTACCTGTGGGAACAAAAAGCTGAGTGCAAGGGCAGTGTCAAATGAAATTAATGATGTAGAACGCCCATGAACTGTCAACTAACGTGTGGCAGCAAACTGGTTAAGGAAGGTAGCACCAACAGTGAGAGATTAACAGTGT
>OZ038509.1:47813104-47820604 GCA_964036315.1 Acanthosepion esculentum | reverse complement strand
ATGCAAAGGAAGAAACTTTTGGTATAGAACATACGGCTATATTTTGGGCGGAAAAGGGATAGAGGCTCGATTCCTGTCGGAGGCAAAAAATTTTCTTTAATAAGATTTCTCAATTTACGCCGGTTGTTAATTAAAAAAAAAAAACACAAATACGTTTACCCAATGAAAATAACGTTTTTAACATTATGAAGAAATAATTACGGTGTGTGTGTGTGTCTGTGTGTGTGTGTTTGTGTGTGTTTTTGTGTGTGTGTGTTTTTTGTGTGTGTGTGTGTGTTTGTGTGCGTGTGTGTGTTTTTTGTGTGCGCGTGTGCATGCGTGTGTGCGTGCGTGTGCATGCGTGTGTGTGTGTGTGTGCGCGCGTTGCGATCTGTTCTTTTAATTTCGCTTCTCCTTGCCAAATTCCTTGAACCATTTAACGCAAGTCATTGGCGGCCTTTCCAAATCTACATGCCAACGACCGGATCAACAACAAGTTCTATTTGAACAGTTCTAAAAAACCCTGCCGAAGAATCGATCGGGAGCTGAGCCCCGCCCGAGAGGCGTCAACGTCAGACCCGGTTAGCGCAGTCTCGTTTTGCCCAGCTTTCCGGATCACCTCCGCCATTGTATAAAATGGCTGCTATTAAACAATAACCGTTTTTAATGAAAACAACAACAACACGAGTTGAAAAGAGGTTTCTGAGAGTTGTTTGATAAAGCCAATCGATAAATAAACAAAGTGAAGCGAAAGGCAAACGCGAGACAGAAAGTAAGTGATGTTCCGACAGCAAAAAATGATTTAATTAATAGAATGTATTGCGATGAATCTATAAGTTTGGATGAAAACAGAACAGTGAAAATCAAAATGCATATCCACATGCATATATATATATATATATATATATATATATATATATATATATATATATATATATATATATATATAATATATATATATATATATATATTATAATAATAATAAAAAGAAAGAACAATAAGATATATAATCCGATGTTCTTATTAATATTTTTAATTTTACAAAATAGTGCTCAATGCAAATCTACACAGCATAAATATTATAAATTTACTTATTTAAAAATATGGCTCCATCGCTACACAGAAATTAACATGTTTCAAAAACAGAAGCTAAAATCTTCAAATTCAATTACAGAATTAAACTAAATTAAGGTCCCTAGTTCTGTTTCAAATGAAACAGAACTAGGGACCTTAAAAGCGAATTTTAGGATAACTTATTTTGTAATTTATTGGGTTTTATAAGCACATACATTCATAATATTAGTTTCTATGGATATGGGGAAATCCAGTCATCTTAACAAGGGGCAGTAGGGTATTCATTTTCACTAACAACTATTCTATCAACATATTAGATACTTTCGAAAAGAGGTTAAGTCAAGGTAGGGTAGGGGTGCCTTTTTCAAACGAATGATGACACCCGTTCAACGCATGTCGTCTGGTCTTTTTCAACGACAGAAATCTTTTCGGCACTTTCGTTTCGCCGTTAAATTTGTAAATGTATACATATATACTTATATATAATTTGTACTTGTATATATATATATATATATATATATATATATATATATATATATATATATATATATATATATATATATCGGGTGTGATACCAAAATTGTCCAAATCGTGTAACAGTATAATTGTCCATGTCACAAAGTGTTTAATAACTAAAGAACCACTAATCTAATTGAATTTTGTTTTACCATGTTTTCAGATAAGACGCTTAGACACCTTTTTTTTTTTTTAAGCTTATCACCCCAAGCAAGGCTGGAAGCCACTAGCACGCAAGGGGTTACAGAAGGTTTGGAGGAAGAGCAGATAGGAGTGGTAAAGGAGACGATGTGGAGAAAGATAGTGGATCGATCAAGGCAAGGGGGTTACAGAAGATTTGGAGCGAGAGCAGATAGGAATGAAAGGTGAAAGGATGTGGAGAAGGGAAGTGGATAGATCGAGGCAACTGGAGATGTCGATTGACATTACACTTAAATAGTTTGAGATTATATTTGTCAGGGAAACAGGAATAAGGAATGGAGTTCCACAGGCGAGATGTGCGAGACATGAAGCTATTGGAATAGAAGAGACGTCGACATCCAACAGTTTCAACGATGAAGGGGTGGGAACGGGATGCCAGCCTCCTAGGACGTTTAAATTCACGAGGCCTGGGAACCAGCGAAAGCAGCCCATCGGAGCAATTACCGTGAAAGTATTTGTAAAAAAGACAGAGGAATCACTAAAGTCCCTTTAAGATATTCAGCTAGAAAAAGAACAGGTTAAAATTGTTTTCTGTTAGACACACTGCTGAGAGGAAAAAAATAATTCAGGTCTTCTGTAATGGTGCCAACATTCATACACCGGCTTCCATCTTCAAAGTCCGTTCAAGAACCATCAAAGAACGGAAAATAAGATTAAAAGAGAGGGAACAGTATAAAGGAAAACTGGATAAGGAGGTAACAACATGTGATCATTTTATATATATATATACATATATATATATATATATATATATATATATATATATATATATATATATATATATATGTATATTTATATATATATATATATATCTTTTTTATGGTCCCGATACTTTCCATGACCTCTCGTATCTCTCTCTTTCTCTGTGTGTGTATATATATATATATATATATATATATATATATATATATATGTATATATACAGAGAGAGAGAGAGAGAGAGAGAGAGGGAGAGAGAAAGAGAGAGATACGAGAGGTCATGGAATGTATCGAGACTATAAAAAAAGAAAACCCATATCAATTCGGCATTTACTCTCCTTCGAAACAGTCCCGTTCTGAAGACACACCCATCATCCACCGTCGGCCGCACTCATTCCTTGAAGTCCTCTTTTGAGGGCCCCGGTGATAGTGAGGAGCTGCTTCGTCTCATTCTCTTGGATTACCTCGACGTCTTGAATTCTGGTTCCTTTCAAGTACGATTCTAGTTTTTAATATGAAAATTTCCCCAGGACCCAGATCTGGGGAATATATATATATATATATATATATATATATATATATATATATATATATATATATATATATATATATATATATAGTATGGAGAAAACAACTGAAAAGTTGTAAATTAAAAAAAATTGAATTTTTTTTTTGTGAAAGTATTTATTTATATTTTTTTTACATATATATATTTGATATTTCAGATCAGCCCCGATTTTTCGTCAGAAATGAATTAGTGGTCAATATATATATATATATATATATATATATATATATATATATATATATATATATATATATATATATATATATATATATAAATTCGCAAGAGGATGGAATCCAGGTAGAACTCAATGTTCTGTTACACCTCTCTCTAGAGCTTTCATACATTTCCCTCTCACACTTGTTTCCCACACCCACACATACACTCTCAGCAAAATTTATTTTTTTATACCCGGAGTTATATTTTCCGATTTCTTTTTGAATTTGTAGGGCTGATGATTATGATCGTGATTACGATTCCAATGTAATAAATTATAACCATGGAATATTAGTGTTTAAGCTTTTTTATTATATATGTATGTATACATATATATATATATATATATATATATATATATATATATATATATATATATGTGTGTGTGTGTGTGTGTGTGTGTGTGTGTGTGTCTTTGTGTGCGCGTGATTGTGTGTGTGTGTGTGTATGCGTTTGTGTTTGTGTGAAGAATAGAATCAGGCTATGACCTAATTCCCTTACTAGATAAAAAGGTCTAATGAATAATTTCACCGTACGATTAAGATCTTTGGAACAGTGTCCTGGCCTTTAGTTAGTTGTTCAGATTTTTTGAAAACGTATCGGGTCGTGAGTTTTCATAGTTTTTCGTATTTAAATATATATATATAGATAGATAGACACAGATATATATATATATATATATATATATATATATATATATATATATATATATATATATATATATATATATATATATATATGATTAAACTTAGTTTTAAAGTACGTTATATTGATAGGTTAAAGTGCTCTATATTACGGATACAGCGTATGTAAATATAAAGAGGCTTCCGTCTGTTCCACGCTAAAAGTAATCGTCAGTCCATGTCATGGCCTGGGCATTGACATGAAATAAGGTTGCATTTCTTTTTTTGAAGATTGTATTTATTAGGGAAGCAAGTAAATGGAAGAGTGTTCCACAGATGATAAGTGCGAGTAAAGAAACTTTTGCAGTGGAAGTGGCGGTAGAATATTAACTGTTTCAACGGTAAAAGGGTGGGGCCTACACGCCAATTGAGTAGCGCACTTAAATTTATGTCCTCGCAGCACCAGGGATAAAGGCTCGTCAGAGCAGTTACCATGAAAAAGACTGAGAGAAGCCAAGTTAATTCGGTGAGAACGTGACTGAAGTCGATATGCCAAGTCAGGATTGATCATATTGCAGGTCCTTCTTTGGATTTTGTCAAGAACCTAGAGATGAATAGCAGCAGCACTGGACCAGGTATAGCAAGATTATTCAATGCACAGATAAATGGCAAATTTATAAATGTGCAAGGTGGACTCTTGAAAACGTGAGGCCAAGAAGGTTCCGTGTGTTGCTCACCAGGCGTCTAGCGTCAGACATGCTGATTTCAGACAGAAAAGTTTATCCATGATGGGTAAATAAGACACTGTCATGGAATCCAACCGAATAAGTTTTATTTTTCAACGTAGTTCCTATTACAGTCCTCCACTTCTTCCATCAGTGTTTTCTGTATAAATGTCCTTGAATTATTTTCAGGAATCTTCCTTCCCCTCCTAAATTCAGCTGTCCATCCAGAGAACTCTTAACAAAAATCATGGCGTCATCTTCTAAAGTAGCAACCATATCAACATGAATGTCCTTGATGTCTAAAAACAATTTTGCAGGAACTTGATAAAACCATGTTGCCAGATTGTTTCCATTTTGGTTTGAAACAGATGAAAGGCAAATTTTCACATAAACTATGTCCAGAAAATGCTTCTGCTATAGACAAACAATTAACAAAGAGTGCGATGGCTAAATTGTCGATAATTTATATTTTTAATTTGGCGCATGCGTTTTGTCTATTTTTGATTTTGTTGATTGTACAGCATAGTAGAGTTAGGTGGACAACGTCTGTGAGAAAAAGAGCACCGTGACACAATTCACTCCGCCAGAAATTTGGAAACGGCATGCTGTTCTGGTTGGCATTCGCGGAAGCTCTAATACGAACATTTCAGAGTGTTTCGGTGTCAATCTGAGAAAAGTGCAAAGGATTCGGAGATGTCTAACGATGATTACGAAGGAAAACTCTCTAATATTTCTGATAAGCAAAAAAAACTCCCGAATTTTTTGATGAGGGTGTCAGACACAACACAGAGGTCTACATCAAGTAGCTTCGGGAGGTAGTGTTGTCCTGGGCCAAGAAGGTGGCTGTCTGATGAACCTACATCTAAAAACAGGACTCTACACCATAACCCACAAGAGAGAGAACCCAGTCATGGAAGTCTGACAATTTCTGCGACTACATCACCCCTTACATCTGGCCACCTGACCTTCCAGACTGCAACCTCCTTGATTATTACTCTGTGGGCGCAGTTGAGCGAGAGACCAACAAAACTCCTTGTAACACAAAAGATGAACTGAAGGCAAGGATTATGGCAGCATTCACCTACTTAAACAAGGAGACCGCCCAGAACCCGTTTATAAGGGTTCTACGGGCATTTTTTGGCCGAGCCTACAGGCTCGGTGAGCCCACATTAAACCGGCCTTGTGCCACATTCGACACACGTGGGCGTGTTATTGAACATCGTCACTTCAGAGTCAGTCCTTTTTGGATGACTCGGCTAGACGGTCGAACTCTCTGACTGTTGGCAGAGAGGAACCCTGACGAGGCTCCGACGAAGGGCAGAGCCTCGTTCGGGGGTGTTGACCAACCCGATCCCGTTTATATGGGTTCTACGGGCATTTTTTGGCCGAGCCTACGGGCTCGGTGAGCCCACATTAAACCGGCCTTGTGCCACATTCGACACACGTGGGCGTGTTGTTGAACATCGTCAGAGTGAGTGAGTGAGTCAGACAGACAGAGAGTCAGTGAGTGAGTGAGTGAGTCAGGCAGTCGGCCAGTCAGTCAGTGTGAGTCAGTCAGAGACAGAGTCGCGTCAGACGATTACTGTCAGACATTGGAATAGTTATACTGGTCGAGACAACATAGTTCTCTCTAACCTAACCTGATTGTTATTACTACCACTTCTACTTCTTTTGTACATATTCTGTTTGTAATATATCTGTGTTATTCCATACCTGTGTTCGAGTTATTCTTCATTGTGCTACATTGGACCATCACCGTGGTACAAGGTACCTGGACCATAACACACACACACAGACACAGACACAGGCACACACACACACACACACACACACACACATATATATATATATATGTATATATATATATATATATATATATATATATATATATATATAAGATCTGATCAAAAAGGATGAGAACTCGTGCTATAAAAAGAAAACTAAATGAATTCGGCATTTACTCTCTCTCGAAATAATCCTCTTCTGAAGCCACAACCGTTATCCACCGCCATTTCCATTGTTGGAAGCATTCCTGGAACAGCTTCGTCACATTCTCTTGGATTTCCTCGGCGTCTTGAAATCGTGGTTTTTGTCTTTTGAAGGGGTAAAATTCTCAAGTCGCACGACCTGTGAAAAATTGTGGTTGTCTTATCTGGGGAATGGTGAGTTTGTTTTAAACTGCTACACGAGCCATGGTCAGTAATAGAACATCTGCGGTGAGGGGAGACGGACACACTCTAGGTAATTTCTTTCGAAACACTTGATAAACAACAGAATTTTAAATGAAATTAAATGAATGCTTATAAATATTCAATCAGGTGACTATGATCTGTTGTACAGATTTCTTTGCAGATCAGCAGATGGTTTCCGGCAACTGTTCTTCCTTTTCGGTTATGGTAGATGGCCGACGTCTTCCTGAATTTTGTTTATGAACCTCGCGAACAGTCCTATCTACTTCAGACATGTCTGATGCGTGCAAAGGTGGGGCGCATTGGTGGATCTCTGTGAAACTCTCTCTTAAGTTGTGTTTGCACCTCTTTGAGGTTTTCGTCTTTTCAGTACCAACTTCGGACAATTTTTATTTCTTCAAAGCATAGTCGCCATTAATAGGGTGTAAATGATCGGAAAAAAGATAAGAATTGAAGTTATAGCAAGATAAATAATTAGTACACTTTTAGAAAACATATATATACATACATACATACATATATATATATATATATATATATATATATATATATATATATATATATATATATATATATATATATACATATGTATTTTAGAATTGGACATAATCCGACAATTTAAAGACATTTATATTATGTTTAACGTTCTTTTTATAGATACAAGTATTTAAGCAAATGCTCTGTTTTTATAATAAACAGTATTAAATAAATTC
>OZ038509.1:47798104-47808104 GCA_964036315.1 Acanthosepion esculentum | reverse complement strand
TTTTTGCAAAAGTCATTAACCAAATGAGATACAGATACATTGAAACCATGGAAAATGACAGCGAAATACCGATGGAAGTGTTATACGATGCTTGCCAAATAATGAAGTACCGATGGAGGTAACATCGACTCCAAAAATCACTGATTCTCAAAAATCAAAAAATACACCAACTCGGAATGGGAGGAGAAAAAAGTGATAAGAAAAGGAAGAGGACTACACGTCTATGTCCAAATCCAAAGAGAAAAAAATATTGAAAGCAAAATTCTAGGGAAGAATTTAGCTCAGGGGAAGGTGTTATAGTGGAACAACCTGGCACACCACGACATGGATTGGTCAGTCTATAAAAGAGTGACGAGATACTGAAGAAGAAGGAAAGTGAGACAGACAGAGAGAGCGAAGGCGACCCTGACGGACCTTCGTGACTTATCTCCTGTTTTCCTTAGTATTACGAACTCTTGCTCATTTGTACTTTACGTACAATAAACCATTGTTATTTGTTAGCTGATTTCTTGTGTTATTGTAATCTTTCCACTCGGAACTACTTTGTTGTTTATATCGTATAATCCACGATACAAGATATATTATTATTATTATATTTTTATTATAAGAGATTATAATAAATTCATTTTGAAATCTCTACACAAATGCTTTCATGTTTCAATCCTATGATTGTATTTCTTCAAGCGTTGGCAAGTAACTAGTGATTAAATGATTTTTAAGGAAATTTAAAAACAAAGTGTTACCGCCTTTCCGAAAGTTAAAGGATTAGGGGACATAAGGTCAGAGTTAAAAATAGATTTGTGGGTATGTCTTGATTAACCAATTAAATATCAGATCTACGCTAAATAGAAAAATATGGACAGAGGTTGGAGGTGGGTGAGATATTTTTTCATGTCACGATAAACTGGGACATAGGCATGTCATTATTGACGACTGCGGAAAATATTTCAGCGAGGTTTGTCCCTGAGAGGCAAATTTTTACAAGCCCACTTTCCTCATTATGTTTCCTAGAAATTTCCTGATGTTAAGTATAAATATCCTTTTTTTTTTTTTTTGCATCTTTTCTCGAACTTCGTCGTCGCTTCCATGATCGGTTGATGGAATTATCAGTATCCTTCAGTAGAACAACATTACTACTGCCTAAAGTCTCATCTTCATCTGTGAGGAGATTGTCCAGCATTCACTGCCATATAGGAGGAGTGATATTACATAAGAGTTCAGGTCACTTTTCTTTGTTTCTGTTGCTTCAAGTCTCTTCTTCATCTGTGAGGAGATTGTCCAGCATTCACTGCCATATAGGAGGAGTGATATTACATAAGAGTTCAGGTCACTTTTCTTTGTTTCTGTTGCTTCAAGTCTCTTCTTCATCTGTGAGGAGATTGTCCAGCATTCACTGCCATATAGGAGGAGTGATATTACATAAGAGTTCAGGTCACTTTTCTTTGTTTCTGTTGCTTCAAGTCTCTTCTTCATCTGTGAGGAGATTGTCCAGCATTCACTGCCATATAGGAGGAGTGATATTACATAAGAGTTCAGGTCACTTTTCTTTGTTTCTGTTGCTTCAAGTCTCTTCTTCATCTGTGAGGAGATTGTCCAGCATTCACTGCCATATAGGAGGAGTGATATTACATAAGAGTTCAGGTCACTTTTCTTTGTTTCTGTTGCTTCAAGTCTCTTCTTCATCTGTGAGGAGATTGTCCAGCATTCACTGCCATATAGGAGGAGTGATATTACATAAGAGTTCAGGTCACCTTTCTTTGTTTCTGTTGCTTCAAGTCTCTTCTTCATCTGTGAGGAGATTGTCCAGCATTCACTGCCATATAGGAGGAGTGATATTACATAAGAGTTCAGGTCACTTTTCTTTGTTTCTGTTGCTTCAAGTCTCTTCTTCATCTGTGAGGAGATTGTCCAGCATTCACTGCCATATAGGAGGAGTGATATTACATAAGAGTTCAGGTCACTTTTCTTTGTTTCTGTTGCTTCAAGTCTCTTCTTCATCTGTGAGGAGATTGTCCAGCATTCACTGCCATATAGGAGGAGTGATATTACATAAGAGTTCAGGTCACTTTTCTTTGTTTCTGTTGCTTCAAGTCTCTTCTTCATCTGTGAGGAGATTGTCCAGCATTCACTGCCATATAGGAGGAGTGATATTACATAAGAGTTCAGGTCACCTTTCTTTGTTTCTGTTGCTTCAAGTCTCTTCTTCATCTGTGAGGAGATTGTCCAGCATTCACTGCCATATAGGAGGAGTGATATTACATAAGAGTTCAGGTCACTTTTCTTTGTTTCTGTTGCTTCAAGTCTCTTCTTCATCTGTGAGGAGATTGTCCAGCATTCACTGCCATATAGGAGGAGTGATATTACATAAGAGTTCAGGTCACTTTTCTTTGTTTCTGTTGCTTCAAGTCTCTTCTTCATCTGTGAGGAGATTGTCCAGCATTCACTGCCATATAGGAGGAGTGATATTACATAAGAGTTCAGGTCACTTTTCTTTGTTTCTGTTGCTTCTAGTCTCTTCTTCATCTGTGAGGAGATTGTCCAGCATTCACTGCCATATAGGAGGAGTGATATTACATAAGAGTTCAGGTCACTTTTCTTTGTTTCTGTTGCTTCAAGTCTCTTCTTCATCTGTGAGGAGATTGTCCAGCATTCACTGCCATATAGGAGGAGTGATATTACATAAGAGTTCAGGTCACTTTTCTTTGTTTCTGTTGCTTCAAGTCTCTTCTTCATCTGTGAGGAGATTGTCCAGCATTCACTGCCATATAGGAGGAGTGATATTACATAAGAGTTCAGGTCACTTTTCTTTGTTTCTGTTGCTTCAAGTCTCTTCTTAATCTGTGAGGAGATTGTCCAGCATTCACTGCCATATAGGAGGAGTGATATTACATAAGAGTTCAGGTCACTTTTCTTTGTTTCTGTTGCTTCAAGTCTCTTCTTCATCTGTGAGGAGATTGTCCAGCATTCACTGCCATATAGGAGGAGTGATATTACATAAGAGTTCAGGTCACTTTTCTTTGTTTCTGTTGCTTCAAGTCTCTTCTTCATCTGTGAGGAGATTGTCCAGCATTCACTGCCATATAGGAGGAGTGATATTACATAAGAGTTCAGGTCACCTTTCTTTGTTTCTGTTGCTTCAAGTCTCTTCTTCATCTGTGAGGAGATTGTCCAGCATTCACTGCCATATAGGAGGAGTGATATTACATAAGAGTTCAGGTCACTTTTCTTTGTTTCTGTTGCTTCAAGTCTCTTCTTCATCTGTGAGGAGATTGTCCAGCATTCACTGCCATATAGGAGGAGTGATATTACATAAGAGTTCAGGTCACTTTTCTTTGTTTCTGTTGCTTCAAGTCTCTTCTTCATCTGTGAGGAGATTGTCCAGCATTCACTGCCATATAGGAGGAGTGATATTAAATAAGAGTTCAGGTCACTTTTCTTTGTTTCTGTTGCTTCAAGTCTCTTCTTCATCTGTGAGGAGATTGTCCAGCATTCACTGCCATATAGGAGGAGTGATATTACATAAGAGTTCAGGTCACTTTTCTTTGTTTCTGTTGCTTCAAGTCTCTTCTTCATCTGTGAGGAGATTGTCCAGCATTCACTGCCATATAGGAGGAGTGATATTACATAAGAGTTCAGGTAACTTTTCTTTGTTTCTGTTGCTTCAAGTCTCTTCTTCATCTGTGAGGAGATTGTCCAGCATTCACTGCCATATAGGAGGAGTGATATTACATAAGAGTTCAGGTCACTTTTCTTTGTTTCTGTTGCTTCAAGTCTCTTCTTCATCTGTGAGGAGATTGTCCAGCATTCACTGCCATATAGGAGGAGTGATATTACATAAGAGTTCAGGTCACTTTTCTTTGTTTCTGTTGCTTCAAGTCTCTTCTTCATCTGTGAGGAGATTGTCCAGCATTCACTGTCATATAGGAGGAGTGATATTACATAAGAGTTCAGGTCACTTTTCTTTGTTTCTGTTGCTTCAAGTCTCTTCTTCATCTGTGAGGAGATTGTCCAGCATTCACTGCCATATAGGAGGAGTGATATTACATAAGAGTTCAGGTCACTTTTCTTTGTTTCTGTTGCTGCAAGTCTCTTCTTCATCTGTGAGGAGATTGTCCAGCATTCACTGCCATATAGGAGGAGTGATATTACATAAGAGTTCAGGTCACTTTTCTTTGTTTCTGTTGCTTCAAGTCTCTTCTTCATCTGTGAGGAGATTGTCCAGCATTCACTGCCATATAGGAGGAGTGATATTACATAAGAGTTCAGGTCACTTTTCTTTGTTTCTGTTGCCTCAAGTCTCTTCTTCATCTGTGAGGAGATTGTCCAGCATTCACTGCCATATAGGAGGAGTGATATTACATAAGAGTTCAGGTCACCTTTCTTTGTTTCTGTTGCTTCAAGTCTCTTCTTCATCTGTGAGGAGATTGTCCAGCATTCACTGCCATATAGGAGGAGTGATATTACATAAGAGTTCAGGTCACTTTTCTTTGTTTCTGTTGCTTCAAGTCTCTTCTTCATCTGTGAGGAGATTGTCCAGCATTCACTGCCATATAGGAGGAGTGATATTACATAAGAGTTCAGGTCACTTTTCTTTGTTTCTGTTGCTTCAAGTCTCTTCTTCATCTGTGAGGAGATTGTCCAGCATTCACTGCCATATAGGAGGAGTGATATTACATAAGAGTTCAGGTCACATTTCTTTGTTTCTGTTGCTTCAAGTCTCTTCTTCATCTGTGAGGAGATTGTCCAGCATTCACTGCCATATAGGAGGAGTGATATTACATAAGAGTTCAGGTCACCTTTCTTTGTTTCTGTTGCTTCAAGTCTCTTCTTCATCTGTGAGGAGATTGTCCAGCATTCACTGCCATATAGGAGGAGTGATATTACATAAGAGTTCAGGTCACTTTTCTTTGTTTCTGTTGCTTCAAGTCTCTTCTTCATCTGTGAGGAGATTGTCCAGCATTCACTGCCATATAGGAGGAGTGATATTACATAAGAGTTCAGGTCACTTTTCTTTGTTTCTGTTGCTTCAAGTCTCTTCTTCATCTGTGAGGAGATTGTCCAGCATTCACTGCCATATAGGAGGAGTGATATTACATAAGAGTTCAGGTCACTTTTCTTTGTTTCTGTTGTTTCAAGTCTCTTCTTCATCTGTGAGGAGATTGTCCAGCATTCACTGCCATATAGGAGGAGTGATATTACATAAGAGTTCAGGTCACCTTTCTTTGTTTCTGTTGCTTCAAGTCTCTTCTTCATCTGTGAGGAGATTGTCCAGCATTAACTGCCATATAGGAGGAGTGATATTACATAAGAGTTCAGGTCACTTTTCTTTGTTTCTGTTGCTTCAAGTCTCTTCTTCATCTGTGAGGAGATTGTCCAGCATTCACTGCCATATAGGAGGAGTGATATTACATAAGAGTTCAGGTCACTTTTCTTTGTTTCTGTTGCTTCAAGTCTCTTCTTCATCTGTGAGGAGATTGTCCAGCATTCACTGCCATATAGGAGGAGTGATATTACATAAGAGTTCAGGTCACCTTTCTTTGTTTCTGTTGCTTCAAGTCTCTTCTTCATCTGTGAGGAGATTGTCCAGCATTCACTGCCATATAGGAGGAGTGATATTACATAAGAGTTCAGGTCACTTTTCTTTGTTTCTGTTGCTTCAAGTCTCTTCTTCATCTGTGAGGAGATTGTCCAGCATTCACTGCCATATAGGAGGAGTGATATTACATAAGAGTTCAGGTCACTTTTCTTTGTTTCTGTTGCTTCAAGTCTATTCTTCATCTGTGAGGAGATTGTCCAGCATTCACTGCCATATAGGAGGAGTGATATTACATAAGAGTTCAGGTCACTTTTCTTTGTTTCTGTTGCTTCAAGTCTCTTCTTCATCTGTGAGGAGATTGTCCAGCATTCACTGCCATATAGGAGGAGTGATATTACATAAGAGTTCAGGTCACTTTTCTTTGTTTCTGTTGCTTCAAGTCTCTTCTTCATCTGTGAGGAGATTGTCCAGCATTCACTGCCATATAGGAGGAGTGATATTACATAAGAGTTCAGGTCACTTTTCTTTATTTCTGTTGCTTCAAGTCTCTTCTTCATCTGTGAGAAGATTGTCCAGCATTCACTGCCATATAGGAGGAGTGATATTACATAAGAGTTCAGGTCACTTTTCTTTGTTTCTGTTGCTTCAAGTCTCATCTTCATCTGTGAGGAGATTGTCCAGCATTCACTGCCATATAGGAGGAGTGATATTACATAAGAGTTCAGCTCTCTTTTCTTTGTTTCTGTTGCTTCAAGTCTCTTCTTCATCTGTGAGGAGATTGTCCAGCATTCACTGCCATATAGGAGGAGTGATATTACATAAGAGTTCAGCTCTCTTTTCTTTGTTTCTGTTGCTTCAAGTCTCTTCTTCATCTGTGAGGAGATTGTCCAGCATTCACTGCCATATAGGAGGAGTGATATTACATAAGAGTTCAGGTCACTTTTCTTTGTTTCTGTTGCTTCAAGTCTCTTCTTCATCTGTGAGGAGATTGTCCAGCATTCACTGCCATATAGGAGGAGTGATATTACATAAGAGTTCAGGTCACTTTTCTTTGTTTCTGTTGCTTCAAGTCTCTTCTTCATCTGTGAGGAGATTGTCCAGCATTCACTGCCATATAGGAGGAGTGATATTACATAAGAGTTCAGGTCACTTTTCTTTGTTTCTGTTGCTTCAAGTCTCTTCTTCATCTGTGAGGAGATTGTCCAGCATTCACTGCCATATAGGAGGAGTGATATTACATAAGAGTTCAGGTCACTTTTCTTTGTTTCTGTTGCTTCAAGTCTCTTCTTCATCTGTGAGGAGATTGTCCAGCATTCACTGCCATATAGGAGGAGTGATATTACATAAGAGTTCAGGTCACTTTTCTTTATTTCTGTTGCTTCAAGTCTCTTCTTCATCTGTGAGAAGATTGTCCAGCATTCACTGTCATATAGGAGGAGTGATATTACATAAGAGTTCAGGTCACTTTTCTTTGTTTCTGTTGCTTCAAGTCTCTTCTTCATCTGTGAGGAGATTGTCCAGCATTCACTGCCATATAGGAGGAGTGATATTACATAAGAGTTCAGGTCACTTTTCTTTGTTTCTGTTGCTTCAAGTCTCTTCTTCATCTGTGAGGAGATTGTCCAGCATTCACTGCCATATAGGAGGAGTGATATTACATAAGAGTTCAGGTCACTTTTCTTTGTTTCTGTTGCTTCAAGTCTCTTCTTCATCTGTGAGGAGATTGTCCAGCATTCACTGCCATATAGGAGGAGTGATATTACATAAGAGTTCAGGTCACTTTTCTTTGTTTCTGTTGCTTCAAGTCTCTTCTTCATCTGTGAGGAGATTGTCCAGCATTCACTGCCATATAGGAGGAGTGATATTACATAAGAGTTCAGGTCACCTTTCTTTGTTTCTGTTGCTTCAAGTCTCTTCTTCATCTGTGAGGAGATTGTCCAGCATTCACTGCCATATAGGAGGAGTGATATTACATAAGAGTTCAGGTCACTTTTCTTTGTTTCTGTTGCTTCAAGTCTCTTCTTCATCTGTGAGGAGATTGTCCAGCATTCACTGCCATATAGGAGGAGTGATATTACATAAGAGTTCAGGTCACTTTTCTTTGTTTCTGTTGCTTCAAGTCTCTTCTTCATCTGTGAGGAGATTGTCCAGCATTCACTGCCATATAGGAGGAGTGATATTACATAAGAGTTCAGGTCACTTTTCTTTGTTTCTGTTGCTTCAAGTCTCTTCTTCATCTGTGAGGAGATTGTCCAGCATTCACTGCCATATAGGAGGAGTGATATTACATAAGAGTTCAGGTCACCTTTCTTTGTTTCTGTTGCTTCAAGTCTCTTCTTCATCTGTGAGGAGATTGTCCAGCATTCACTGCCATATAGGAGGAGTGATATTACATAAGAGTTCAGGTCACTTTTCTTTGTTTCTGTTGTTTCAAGTCTCTTCTTCATCTGTGAGGAGATTGTCCAGCATTCACTGCCATATAGGAGGAGTGATATTACATAAGAGTTCAGGTCACCTTTCTTTGTTTCTGTTGCTTCAAGTCTCTTCTTCATCTGTGAGGAGATTGTCCAGCATTAACTGCCATATAGGAGGAGTGATATTACATAAGAGTTCAGGTCACTTTTCTTTGTTTCTGTTGCTTCAAGTCTCTTCTTCATCTGTGAGGAGATTGTCCAGCATTCACTGCCATATAGGAGGAGTGATATTACATAAGAGTTCAGGTCACTTTTCTTTGTTTCTGTTGCTTCAAGTCTCTTCTTCATCTGTGAGGAGATTGTCCAGCATTCACTGCCATATAGGAGGAGTGATATTACATAAGAGTTCAGGTCACTTTTCTTTGTTTCTGTTGCTTCAAGTCTCTTCTTCATCTGTGAGGAGATTGTCCAGCATTCACTGCCATATAGGAGGAGTGATATTACATAAGAGTTCAGGTCACTTTTCTTTGTTTCTGTTGCTTCAAGTCTCTTCTTCATCTGTGAGGAGATTGTCCAGCATTCACTGCCATATAGGAGGAGTGATATTACATAAGAGTTCAGGTCACTTTTCTTTGTTTCTGTTGCTTCAAGTCTCTTCTTCATCTGTGAGGAGATTGTCCAGCATTCACTGCCATATAGGAGGAGTGATATTACATAAGAGTTCAGGTCACTTTTCTTTGTTTCTGTTGCTTCAAGTCTATTCTTCATCTGTGAGGAGATTGTCCAGCATTCACTGCCATATAGGAGGAGTGATATTACATAAGAGTTCAGGTCACTTTTCTTTGTTTCTGTTGCTTCAAGTCTCTTCTTCATCTGTGAGGAGATTGTCCAGCATTCACTGCCATATAGGAGGAGTGATATTACATAAGAGTTCAGGTCACTTTTCTTTGTTTCTGTTGCTTCAAGTCTCTTCTTCATCTGTGAGGAGATTGTCCAGGATTCACTGCCATATAGGAGGAGTGATATTACATAAGAGTTCAGGTCACTTTTCTTTATTTCTGTTGCTTCAAGTCTCTTCTTCATCTGTGAGAAGATTGTCCAGCATTCACTGCCATATAGGAGGAGTGATATTACATAAGAGTTCAGGTCACTTTTCTTTGTTTCTGTTGCTTCAAGTCTCATCTTCATCTGTGAGGAGATTGTCCAGCATTCACTGCCATATAGGAGGAGTGATATTACATAAGAGTTCAGCTCTCTTTTCTTTGTTTCTGTTGCTTCAAGTCTCTTCTTCATCTGTGAGGAGATTGTCCAGCATTCACTGCCATATAGGAGGAGTGATATTACATAAGAGTTCAGCTCTCTTTTCTTTGTTTCTGTTGCTTCAAGTCTCTTCTTCATCTGTGAGGAGATTGTCCAGCATTCACTGCCATATAGGAGGAGTGATATTACATAAGAGTTCAGGTCACTTTTCTTTGTTTCTGTTGCTTCAAGTCTCTTCTTCATCTGTGAGGAGATTGTCCAGCATTCACTGCCATATAGGAGGAGTGATATTACATAAGAGTTCAGGTCACTTTTCTTTGTTTCTGTTGCTTCAAGTCTCTTCTTCATCTGTGAGGAGATTGTCCAGCATTCACTGCCATATAGGAGGAGTGATATTACATAAGAGTTCAGGTCACCTTTCTTTGTTTCTGTTGCTTCAAGTCTCTTCTTCATCTGTGAGGAGATTGTCCAGCATTCACTGCCATATAGGAGGAGTGATATTACATAAGAGTTCAGGTCACTTTTCTTTGTTTCTGTTGCTTCAAGTCTCTTCTTCATCTGTGAGGAGATTGTCCAGCATTCACTGCCATATAGGAGGAGTGATATTACATAAGAGTTCAGGTCACTTTTCTTTGTTTCTGTTGCTTCAAGTCTATTCTTCATCTGTGAGGAGATTGTCCAGCATTCACTGCCATATAGGAGGAGTGATATTACATAAGAGTTCAGGTCACTTTTCTTTGTTTCTGTTGCTTCAAGTCTCTTCTTCATCTGTGAGGAGATTGTCCAGCAT
>OZ038509.1:47791923-47797904 GCA_964036315.1 Acanthosepion esculentum | reverse complement strand
TTGCTTCAAGTCTCTTCTTCATCTGTGAGGAGATTGTCCAGCATTCACAACCATATAGGAGGACTAGCATTACGTAAAAGTTTAGTAGACTTTTCTTTGTATCAACCGAAATTTTGTGTTTCATTTGGAAGTCCATTTTAGCTATACCAATGCGCCTTCGAATTTCCTTCCCAACTGGAGACATATACACAAGTCAATGTAAAGGCACAGAGGTTCAATAAAATAATATTGTATAAAGAGTGACGCAAAGATATAACCTGAGTGAGAAAATTTCAGTTTTTTTATTATATTTCACATCTTGTACGCACGCGCAGTAAAGTTTCCGTTTCTTATCAGAATGCATTCTTGTATGCACTCTGAGATTTTTCTGAGTTTACTTCTCTCCTCATCGTTTGTGGTCCGTCGTTTCTACAATTATATGTATATGTATATATATATATATATATATATATATGTGTGTGTGTGTGTGTGTGTGTGTGTGTGTGTGTGTGTGTGTGTGTGTGTGTGTGTGTGTGTGTGTGTGAGTGAGAGAAAGAAACCTTAATCAAATTAGTTTACCATCATAGGAGAAAATACGAAATTTAAAACCAAAAAAAGAAAATTAAAAAAATTGAATGCATTTTACGTTTATTTCTACTTTTTTGTACCTTTCTTTTTTATATATATCTTTTATATATATATATATATATATATATATATATATATATATATATATATATATATATATATATATATATATATATATATATATTATATATATATATATTATATATATATATACATATTATATATATATATATACATATTATATATATATATATATATGTATTATACATATATATATATATATATATATGTATATACATATTATATATATATATATGTATATACATATATATATATATATGTGTATATACATATTATATCTATATATTTTTATGTATATACATATTATATATATATGTATATTCATATATATATATATACATATATATATATATGTATATACATATATATATGTGTGTGTATATATATATATGTATATATATATATATATGTATATATATATATATATGTATATACATATATATATGTATATACATATATATATATGTATATATATATATATATATATATATATATATATATATATATATATATATATATATGTATGTATATATATATCTTTCTCAACTGCTACAAGGAGAAACTGGGTTTTTATTTTACCTCTTTGCTATTTTCAAAAGCCTAAATGCAATTACACAACACATGATATTTTTTCTCTCTGTCCTTCTCTGTCATTCGATTGCAAATGTCCTTGTTGCAAACGTTTATGTACAAATAGAAAAAAGATCTACGCATGCGCACAAATACACACCCCGCATTTTTCTTTCTTTCTCTCAATGATAGAAAACAGAGGATATTTGTCAGAAATATAAATACTTGTTCACAGGATGTAGAAAATATACTTACAGATTTGTACATATTAATACGACTCTGGAAATGGAAATATCCACTAATATATATATATATATATATATATATATATATATATATATATATATATATATATACATATATATATATATATACTTTTGTGTATTTAGGCAGCAATCCTTCTTTCATGCACATTTCATTAAAAACGACTGACAAGGTGCTTTTATTTAGTTTTTTATACAATTTCTCATGCGATCTAATGATGTTTTTCTTTTCGGGTGATAAATTATATAAAAACTGTCCGAAAGTTCTTTTTAGCCGAGCGCTTTCGGCTATACATTTAGCCATTTTCAAGGATTGTATTTTAACTGTTAGAATTAGAAATAGTTTGTTATATGTACGTTATATAAAATGTTTCATTTTTTTGTTTCAAAACACGGTCAAGATATTATGTCCATGTTCAAAGTTAATATTATTAAATGTTGGTTTGTTTGTTTTTATTAATAAGGCTTCTATTATTTTTAGCCTTTTTTTTTTTGCATGTGGATGATGCTATTATATTAGTGTTGTCGACAAGTATGTTCCGAATAGTGTCCGGTAGGTCTCCATGAATATTTAAATGAGATCTAATTGAGCTATTGTCAGAAAGGTGTAGAGTTAGTCATCGTTTTATGACCCTTCAAGCAGAAACTTTCACTGTCAGTTCAAGAAAGACATTTTGGTCACTAACACACAAAAAAGAGAATGTCTCGTATCGAGAATATTTAACATCGAAAAACATAAACGGAAAAAAAAATTAATTATTTTTAATAATATATGGAAATCTCCACGCTTTGACTGATGACGGTCGCGAGACCGGAAACACGTGTAGCAAAATCAGGGAAAATAAAGCATAATATTTAAAAAACAAAAATCGACATTACAACCACAAACGTTTGCGGTTTCTATTCTTTTTAATATAGATACATTTCTCTCGGAACAACTATAACGTCTTCCTCACACACACACATATATATATATAAATATAAAAGTGAACATAGAAGTCAACACGTAGAGGCGACAATCTATTTCATGCTAGATATGGCCTGACGATTGCATCTAGCATGAAACAGACTGTCGCCTCTAAGTATTGACTTCTATGTTCACTTTTATATTTACACACGCTCTATCTCTGATATTGAGCACATTATCCCATAAATATAGCACACTTTAAGATTATATTTCTTTAAATATATATATATATATATATATATATATATATATATATATATATATATATATATATATATATATATATATATATATTAAAGAAACCTCAAACAAGAGACTATATGCACATAAAAGGGGCATTTTAAATAAAAACACACAAAGCACACTGGTGGACCACCGTAACAAAACGAACGACAATTCTGATATAAGCTACTTATGGAAAGCTACTATGATTAAAACAGAAAATAATCCACTCTCTGGAAAGTGCCTTGATCGCTAGTTCAGCCACGAGAAATTTGCGTCTAGGTTTTTACAATATATCAACATTCTTGTTAAATATTATATTGTTAGTGTGGACAGTCAGGGACAAATGTGATGGAGAGTAAAAGAAAAAAAATCAGATTAATTTGATTAAATTCTTCCAAATATATATTGTTTCAAAAAAATTTGACACTACCAGCGTCTCTCTTTTCATGCGCATATGTAGACATGGCAACGTCAACAACTCAATCTGATGAAACACGTCTCAAAGATTTTTTCACTTTCTTCATATTTTTATGAATATATATATATATAAAACCAAATAGAGTAAATAAAAATACACAAAATAAAAAAATAAGTAAATAAATAATAATCAAATAAAAATTAATCCAAATAAATAAATGAACAAAGTAACAAATCGCCCCCGCTAAAATAACCGTTAGAACTAATAAAAATAAGGATAAATAAGCAAAAAACAAATAAAAATAATCAATCCAAAAAAATAAATTAATTCATTAATTAAAATCTCACCCCGCCAAAATAACAGAATAGACTAAGGCAAGCAATCTAAACATTGGGCTAATATTAGCTTTAATTATCTTCCCAGACCAAGACACACTTTTAAATAAGCGACCTAAGCAATTCCACCCATTTTCTTTTCTATTACGTTAATAAAAGAGCAAAATCCGAAAAGAATAAGTAATACAAAATGAAAATGAAAAACAAGTAAAATACATTAACCCAAACAAATACATAAACAAACAAGCCACTCCCAAATAGTAACCACCAGAATAAATTACCCACAATGCACCTCTGATCCATATATATAAATGGTTGCACAAAAATCCAACATTGGCGGCTTGACGATTGCGTCTAGCATGAAACAGCCTATCACCTCTGAGTGTTGACTTCAATGTTCACTTTTATATATATATATATATATATATATATATATATATATATATATATATATATATATATAGCTTGATGAGAAGCCACGTATACTTTCTTGATATATATATAATATATGGATAAAAAGGAGAAATACTGGATTTTAAAATTAGACACATATAAACTAGTGTTAAACAAAGACTTGGGTATTTTAAATCTGTATAAATATTTCAATAGTTAAAAGATTTCTTTAGATATAGTTAAAAACCCTTTTTAAACAACATCTAAAATACTATCGTTAGATTTACGTTAAAAAATTCAAGCATAGTTGCATTCCACATCACGTGACGTCCGCGTCTAACGACGGACGCTGTAAAGTGTAAACAAACTGCCAAATACAGTAATACAGTAATTCAATTAATTTCTGAGGAAGGACCGAGGTGGTCGGAAATATTAAATATATATATGAGAAACATAGAAATAAATACTTTCGCAAAAAAACCACCCAATTTTTTTTTCAGTTATTTTATCCATATATTATATATATATATATATATATGTGTGTGTGTGTGTGTGTGTGTGTGTGTGTGTGTGTGTGTGTGTGTGTGTGTGTGTGTGTTTAGGCAGTCTATCTTCATTCAGATATTGATTAAGTTGTTTAATCCGTTTATTGATGTTGAGATGGAATTCATCAAGGAAGGTGCCGTAGTTTTTTTCTTATTATTCGAGTATTTCATGAAATAAAAAAAGCTACATATAAATTAAAATTAATAATATTTCTTTAACGTGCAAAGAACTGTCTTGATGGATCTTAACGCTAATGGATACAATAAATTGTGGAAATTGTACATTTAATTGATGGCCACCCTGCATAACTATAGTTTGATCGCGGCAAGATGATCAAATTTCAAATCTAAATTGCTTATCCATCGAAAATATGAAATTTGTTCAAAAATATATTCACTTTCAACAAAGGAGCCATAAAAATGTCTTCAGAGGGTTGTCCTTTTCGGCTAGTACATTTTTCCTGTTATCCAGGCGTTGTTGTCAGACAAAGCAAAATTAGTCTTCTTATATACGTTCATTTTTAGTTTCATTCATATTTTGTTTGTATCAACATTTGTGTGTGAATATGTATAGTTCAATGACAGAACCAAAAGATATTTTTACCAAATTTAAAAACAAAAAGGTATAAAAATAATTATATTACTAAATAACGTCCAATAAAATCTTTGTTTCCGTTAATTTCTTGTGCCAGTCATGGATGCTAACATGACTAAGTGATTTTTTTTGTTTATTACTTTTTCAGATTTTGTACCGGAATTTTGCCTGAGTGTAGAATTTAGTTTCTATGAAGCTGGATACACATTGCGTTTTCACTTGCAGTGTTGTCATTTTCACTAAAATTTCTGTTTTCTACAAGATACTTCCTGTTTCCATAAACGTCTTGTTCTAGACATGGATGCTTACACAACTTGGTGGGTTTTTTCTGTAATATTTTGAAAAAGAAATTCTGCTGAGGTGGTATATCTGATTTGATCTCCATGAATCAGAAGACACATTTCGCTTTGTCTTGCGATATTATCATTTTCATTAAAACTCTGGGATCAATAATAAGCACTTTAAACATCTACATGAAAAGACTCATGAAAATGAATTAGGAAAAGAATAAACTATATATAAATTAGAACTTTAATAATATTTCTTCAATATGAAAACAATTATATTGATATATCTTAACTCAAATATATACAATAAACTATAGAAATGGTACAGTTAATTTGTGGACACCCTATATGCACATATATATATATGTATGTATATATATGACATTCGCAAAGAGTACTGTTTCGCTGTATCACAGCTGCTCAGTGCGATTAGACATATGAATGCCTCAAGCCAAGATCGAAAACCCAACCGATTTGCTGTCACTCAGAGCTTCTACCAATGAGCTATCTTCACTCGGCAGAGTGAACCAGCTAAATCTAGCGTATTGTTTTTACGAATGCAAACAAATGCCATCAGCCGGAGTGCTCTATTCATTTTACTGCAGGTGGCTGTTGTTTATATACATATATATATATATATATATATATATATATATATATATATATATATATATAAATAAAAAGGAAAGAACAGTAAGATATAAAATCCGGTGTTCTTATAGATATTTTTATTTT
>OZ038509.1:47784423-47786923 GCA_964036315.1 Acanthosepion esculentum | reverse complement strand
CATTTATCGGCCTGAATGTCCGAGAAATGTTCATAGAAAATATGCGTCCTCTGACAGGAATTGAACCTGTATCCTACACGAAACTGTCATCTGACCTGACGTGCTTTCCCGATTTAGCCACAGAGTAGCATTTCGGTTAGCAAGGTCGATTTTACTGTTTTTAAACTACAATTCTCCATATCGGAGGGCGCATATTTTCTATGAAAATTTCTCGGACATTCAGGCCGGTAAATGTTGTTTAATACTGTTTATTATAAACACAGAATTTACTTAAATATTTGTATCTATAAAAATGATGTATAAACATAAAAATGTCTGAAAATAATTGTCGGACTTTGTCCATTTCATAATGTGTGACGTCATTTGTTTACATTTGGATACGCATCGAGCAGATATGAATGTATGAGAGAAAATCATGGAAAATTGTAGTTTAAAAACAGTAAAATCGACCTTGCTAACCGAAACGCTCCTCCGTGGCTAAATCGGTAAAAGTACGTTAGGCTATATGACGGTTGCGTCTAGGATACAGGTTCGATTCCCGTCGGAGGAAGCATATTTTCTATGAAAATTTCTCGGACATTCAGGCCGGTAAATGTTGTTAATACTGTTTATTATAAACAGAACATTTACTTAAATATATTTATCTATAAAAAAGAACGTATAAACATTTAAATGCCTTAAACTGTTTGTTGGATTTTGTCCATTTCATTATATATATATATATATATATATATATATATATAGTTTGCTAAATTTATGGCTATATGTTAGCAATATCAGGGATATCTACTTCTTTTGCTTTTCTCAAATATTATTTTATTTTTAAATTTGTGATTGTGTTTCTGGTTTTATTTGATTGAGTTCTTAGCGTTTATTTGACCGTAGTCCCTTTAGAGGGATAAAAATATCACTAAATAAACAAACAAATTAAGGAAATATATAATAGACAAATCAGTAAACTGTACGAATGCTAGCAGAACCACAAATATGTAAAATTAATAAGTAACAGTGAGTAATTAATAAATAAATAACAGCTACTCCAATCAAGGCAATAAAGTCACTGAGATTTAAAGTTTTACAGAGAGAGAGAGAGAGAGAGAGAGAGAGAGATTATGAGAGAGGAAAATACATAACAAGGAGAAGCTTAAGCGTTGATTGGATTTATAAGCCCCCCTCTTGCTCAAAATGAAAGGTAATTGTAATATTTTTAAAAATATAGGTGATCCGAAGAGACTTTTTACATCCATTCTTCTGTTTCGTGGTCGAGAAAATTTTTCTATATTCTTTCTGTCCTTGTTTTTCGTGGCAGATTACTAGCCAGGCTTCCATATTCGAATTAGGGTTTGAATATCGTCTGATAAGCTTAATAACATTATCATTAAACGAAAAAGAAAATCACAATATTGATACATATTTTTACATCCTATCTAAGCTTTCGCTTACATATACCATTGTCAAAGATGACAATTACAGAACAATATATTAAGGAAAACACGGACAAAACAATGATGATAATCTGTTTCTGTTTACATGGAAGATTTCCAAGCAACGACAAACTCGTGCATACAAGACGGTGGAAGCGAAAATCGCACCGCAGCCCGTGACTACCACGCGAGAGTGAAAACGAGAAGTATTAAGTATTCGAAGCCGTTGGTATCAACCAATGGCTTCTGTTACCAATTATAGGCATTTAAGAATATTTGTGGAGATTTCATAGTTTTTTTTTTTTTGTTCAGGTTAGGTTTCAACTGTTTTATGTATGTAGCTTCACGAATTTTGTTTTTGTTTTTTTAAATACATTTTTCAGTTTTATGGTCGAGAAAACTTTCCTATATTCTGTTTGTTCTTGTTTTTCGAGGCAGATTACGAGCCAGGCTTCCATATTCGAATTATTGTTTGAATTGTAATAATAGTGATATGGGCAGGTTCAAGATCAATTGATATTCCATTCCACGACGATAATAATCACTTATTATCTCGTAAAATGGCAAAGTTGTAAAAGTTTAGCTTATAAACTGAATAATAAACAAACAAGTCACAAAGAAAAAGATTCCTTGATCGCAATAAATATGGTTCAAAGTTCTCAATAAGAAACGTTCAGACAATACTTACACAAACTAGAACCACACATACACATTTTAAAGCAAATGAAAAAGGGGAAAAAGGCATACGGTCTTTGATCAAATCTTCATCAATGAAAGATTGCCTTACATATTAATCATTTCGCCCCAAGCAAGAAAATAAAGCCACTAGGATGCAAGGGGTTACTGTGTACAAACGAATATACGAAAAAGAAAACATTATTAAACAGAAATAACAATAAAAGAACTGGAATTAAGAAGACAGAAGATAACGATTGACATAGCATTTAAATTTTTGAAGATCAAAGGCAATAAAGCCACTAGGATGCAAGGGGTTACTGAGTGTTAGAGAATATGTGAAAAAACTACTATTAATGAGAGAGGACAATAAAAGAACTGGAAATAAAATGACAGAATAT
>OZ038509.1:47771923-47781923 GCA_964036315.1 Acanthosepion esculentum | reverse complement strand
TCTAACGGAAAAATTATCGCTTTATCACACACACACACGCACACACGCGTACACGTTCACACAGACACACACAGAGTTTATTTGTCCATTATTCTTGTCACTATCACTGGACATTACCTTTCTCGTTTGGTACAATTTGTTCACATGTGTCTCTTTCATTGACAATGGCATTTTAATGACCACCTCGGGGGTCGTCAGGCTTGTCGAAATATGTCTTTATTTTCACTGTCCACCGATCATCCCAAAACACAAACGCACTTAATCTCTCACACACAAACACACACACATACAAACACACACGAAGAAACAAATACACACACAAGCAAAGACACACTAACACAACTCTCTCTCACACACATAAACACAAACATTTATATATATATATAGTTTGATTGATTTGCTTTTGTGGCCTTGAGATAGTCTGACGATCGCAAGGGTGTGAAATCCAGAGTCACAAACTCAAATCAATCCAACTAAATATGTTAGCATTATCACTGATATTGAGCGCTTTCCAATAAGTAGCGCGCATATATAATATATAAATAATATATATATAAATTACATATATATATATATATATATATATATATATATATATATATATATATATATATATATATATGTGTCTGTCTATATTTCTGAGATGAGGTATTATGTATTTACATTAGTCGGACTATTGTCCTCATCTTTGTCGCCATTTTTGTCACAACGTTTCGGCCGTTGTACGCTCCGGCCTTCTTCAGGTGGTTGGGACAGTCTACCCCAGTGATCGAAATAAAGGGTTCGGTTCGAAATTCCAACCACCTGAAGAAGGCCGGAGTGTACAACGGCCGAAATGTTGTGACAAAAATGGCGACAAAGATGAGGACAATAGTCCGACTAATGTAAATACTGTATATGTGTGTGTGTATGTATGTATGTAAGTACATATTATATATATATAAATATATATATATATATATATATATATATATATATATATATATATATATATATATATATGAAAGTGAACATTGAAGTCAACACTTAGAGGCGACAGGCTGTTTCATGTTAGACGCAATCGTCAGGCCCCTAGTTTGCGTCTAGCATGATGGAACAGCCTGTCGCCTCTAAGTGTTGACTTCCATGTTCACTTTTATTTTTACAAACGCTCTATCTCTGATATTGAGCACTTTATTCCATAAATATAGCGCACCTTAAGAGTATATTTCTTCATATATATATATATATATATATATATATATATATATATATATATATATATATATATATAATTTAAAATAACTAGTTGATAACGGTTAGGAGGATAACACAATAGCCTTTGCTATCCATAATGCACCATTGGCGAGCTTATATATATATATATATATATATATATATATATATATATATATATATATATATATATATATATATATATATGGGTAACTATACTCGTGTCGAAAAACCTTCGAATTCTTGATTTAACAATAGCCAAATCAATCTCGAAAGAGCCAGGTACATGAAAGTCTGTCGAAAATAATCGCACAGATACAGGTTCAAGGCCCAAAGAAAAAAAACCGATACGAGTAAACAACTAACTAAAGAACTCGATACAAACGTAGAGCAAACCTAGTCAAACCTAATGAGCCAGACAAACCTACCAAGGTTTCACTTAGGAAGATCGTCAACCGGAAAATCTTCAGTCTGGCCAGTCAGATATACAGGGTGACCCCAAAAAACGGGAACTTTTTAACAATCCAATAAAACCAAGAGTAATGGAAGAAAAAATATTTAATTCATAGTAATTGAAACCTTAAAACATGTCATTTAATAAACAATGATGGAATTTTCATTTTTTTAAATTACGTCCTGTTGATGGCATCCTCCTGTACGAATGCATTCTTGAAATCTGCTGTTGAGATTCCTCATTGACTGCTGCAACATCTCAGCTGGGATACTGTGAATTTCATTCTCGTTACTAAAATTGCGAAATGTTTACTTGCTCAAGGTCACTGTCTCGCAGTGTTGCCACTTGCTCATGTGTGGCAATACGCACTTCCAAAAATTCCCGTTTTTTTGGCTCACCCTGTATATATATATATATATATATATATATATATATATATATATATATATATATATGTGTGTGCGTGTGTGTGTGTGTGTGTGTGTATGTATACAGTCGGGATCAAAAATAATTAGCCTGCCGACTGCATTCACACATAAAACAGCTCGGAGATGCTTTTGAACAGGAAGACTGGAAACTCGGGACAGCGCAGCTGCCGCCCAAATACGGCAATAGTACGGCATTCCTCAAGGTATTTCACCCTCAGTAACTGACTTGCGTCTTAGTGGCTTTATTTTCTTGCTTGGGGTGAAATGATTTAAAAAATGACGATAGACGACAGGTGGCTTTTGACTTTCTCCTCAAATCTGTCTGATATTTGAAAGGCCAAATGATAAATCTTTTTAGCGCGTTTTATTAACGTCCTTTTGTCTCGTTTCCTTGATGCGAACAGCTGCGATCTTGAATCTGCCTCTCTGTCTGCTTCCGTGTCGGAGCTCAAGTGTGTGTCTCGATGTTTATATGAAAATGTGATTAGTCTGTAAATGTGTCTGAGAAGAAGAAGAGGAAGAAGAAGAAAGGAAGAAGAAAAAGAAGAAGTAGAAGAAGAAGACGAAGAAAAAAAGTAAAAGAAAAAAGAAGAAGAAAAAGAAGAAGAAAAAAAGAAGAAGAAGAAAAAGAAGAAGAGGAAGAAGAAGAAAAAGAAGAAGAAGAAGAAGAAGAAGAAGAAGAAGAAGAAGAAGAAGAAGAAGAAGAAGAAGAAGAAGAAGAAGTAATAATAATAATAATAATTGTCAATGCACTTTTCCAAGCGCAATCAGTCAGTCAAGAAACCCGTTTGGGCGATCATGTATCTTTCGATTCATAACTGTCTAGGCAAAAGATTTTCCCTCTGTAGGTTACAGTTTCTTTCCGTTTCTTTCTCGCTTCCAACCAAGGTTATTGGACATAGTCTGTCCTGCTATTCAACCCATAGCTGGGAGGAGAAGACGTTGATTTATACGTTTGAGCCTCAGTCAGGGAAGTGTCATATGCGATACACGCTGGGACGATCATATCTCCTTCAATTCTTGACTGGCCAGACTGAAGATTTTCCGGCTGTAGGATGCCGTTTCTTTCCGTAGTAGAACCAGGTATAAGACCCAGATTTCCAGACAAACCATAGCTGGCGGGACCAGATATGAATTCCGAAATTTTCAGGAACCTGACTAGGATTTGAACCCGACTCTCCAGGTTCTCATTCAGAGTCGTTAAAAAAACTACACCACAAGGCATTCCTCATTTATCTCAAAAGCCGGATTTTCGAGTAGAAAATTCAGATGTAATAATGATCATTCTTCATATATATATATATATATATATATATATATATATATATAATATAAATGGCTCAAATACTAATATTCCATGGTTATAATTTATTAAATTGGAATCGTAATCACGACCCAATTCATCAGACCTACAAATTAAAATTTTGAAATGTAATAAATGATAACCATGGAATATTAGTGTTTGAGCCTTTTATATTATATTCTTACTTTGTCCTGGACATTGAGTTCTACCTGGATTCTATCCTCTTGGAATATATATATATATATATATATATATATATATATATATATATATATATATATATATATATATATATATATATATATAAACACACACACACACACACACACATATATATATATGTGTGTGTGTGTGTGTGTGTGTGTGTGTGTGTGTGTGTGTGTGTGTGTGTGTGTGTTTATATATATATATATATATATATATATATATATATATATATATATATATATATATATATATATTGGCAGCATGTCATTATTGGGGAATGTGTTGTTAAGGACTACGGAACTTTTCCGTTTAATAATCTTTTTTCTGTTTTTTCTTGCTTTCTCGCAATTTTTTTTTACTACAGCAACACTAACTAGTAAAAAATTCAAATCCTCATAAATAAGAAAAATCTTAATCAACAATATTAAAATACTCTATAAAAACAAATGTAAAAAACGATTACAAATTCCTGAAGCCATCAAAATTAAAAAAAATAAAATAAAACAAACAAACATAAATAAAATAACATTTAAATACTGGCGGAAACATCTTAAACTTATTTAATTACTAATCCTCTAAATAATAAATACCACCCCCTCCCAATTGCTTAATGAACTAATCCAATAACACTGCCTAAATACCCTAAATATTATCTATAAAAATAAAATAATAAACAACCTTCTTCAAACTGGAACGCAGCCATGATGACGGTTGAAGAAAACCGAAAGCACTCGACACAACAACATGGCATCGGTTCTTTTTTCAAATTAAAATTAAAATAAACTTAAAATAAAATAAAATAAACTATATTTCTTCATATATATATATATTTGCAGCATGTCGTTATTAAGGCATGTGTTGTTAAAGACTACGGAACTTTACCGTTTAATAATCTTTTATCTGTTTGTTTTTTCTTGCTTTCTCGCAAGTTTTATAATATTTAGATCTAATTTGTTGAAATAAGACCCTAGTACATGGTGTTATGCCTAGCGCTCTCGACTATCGTCAACTGTGTGTTTTGGTTTAAAATAGGTTGCTTATTATTTTAGCTTTATATACAATATTTTGGGTATTTAGACAATGTGGTTGGATTAGATCATAATTAATAAACATATTTATTAACTAATCCTCGAAATAATAGACACCAAAACCCTCGTTATTAATAATTCATAGGCAATATTTAATTTTTCTTTAAGCTTTTCACCCCAGGCAAGGCTGAAAGCCACTAGCACGCAAGGGTTTGCAGAGGATTTGGAGCAAGAGCAGATAGGAGTGATAGAGGAAAGGATGTAGAGAAGGATGGTAGATAGATCAATGCAACTGGAGATGTCGATTGACGTTACATTAGAATAGTTGGAGATTATAGTTGTCAGGGAAACAGGAAGAGGGAAGGGAGTTCCACAGGCGTGAGGTGCGAGATATGAAGCTATTGGACTAAAAGACACGTCTACATTTAACAGTTTCAACAGTGAAAGGGTGGGAACCTCGTATGACGCTTGAATTCAAGGAGCCTGTGAACCAGCGATAGCAGCTCATCGGAGCAAATACCATGGAAGTATTTGTAACAGAGAGAAAGAGATTTTGCCGGAGTCTTGAATTTATTGATGTGTGTACGCGAAAATGGTTTTTAAACCGGATTCGGCTGTATTGCTCTGTGTATGTGCGTGCGTGTGTTAGTGTGTGTATGTGTGTGTGTATGTGTGTGTGTGTGTGCATGTGTGTGTATGTGTGTGTATGTGTGCGCGTATGTGTGTGTGTATGTGTGTGTGTATGTGTGTGTGTGTATGTGCGTGCGTGTGTATGTGTGTGTATGTGTGTTTATGTGTGTGTGTATGTGCGTGCGTGCGTGTGTTAGTGTGTGTGTGTGTGTGTGTGTGTGTGTGTGTGTGTGTGTGTGTGTGTGTGTGCAAGTGCGTGCATTTAAATAACACTCCATATTTAATAAGTGTTCCGTTGAAGTTTTTTATTTTATCCGGTATTGTTGACAAAGTTAAATCGGCCGTTGGTCTGGAAAACGACCCCCAATCTGTGGTTGACTGGGGCAGGAAATGGCTTGTAAACCTTAAAGCCACCAAAATGAAACTTTGAGGCTTTAATCAACACTGAAGTGGTTAAGCCCCTTACAGCCAATGACCTGCTCTCCAACAAGCAGTATGGTTTCCACTTTGCCCGATCTACTGTTGACGTGTTCACGGCCATAATTGGATTTTGTTTACCAAGCACTTCACAATCATGAAAACCCTCGTGCCATAGTTCTAGATATATCTAAAGTGTTTAACAGGGTTTGGCATGCCGGCCTTATTTGTAAGCTTCAGGGATATGGCATTACAGGAGGATTATTTGACAATCATTCCTGTCAAACAATGAAATGAAGGTCGTCCTAAACGGGTTTCTACTTCAGCTCCTTTTCCCATGAACACTGGTGTTCCCCAAGGCTATATCTTGGGCCCTACACTGTTCTTGATCTTCTACAATGACCTTCCCGATGTCACCAGTTCCCAAGTTGGCATCTACGCGGACGATACTATTTCTGCCACAATAATGAATCAGGTAATGTTGACAAAACTAACCTGGCTGCCGATCTCGAAAATGACCATAAATCTGTGGTTGACTGGGGCAGGAAATGGCTTGTAAACTTTAATGTCGCTAAAACGAAACGGCTCCCATTTATCGACGATAAAGCAACCTCTCTGCATCCTTTCAGCACGGCTGATGATCAACTCGACGAGAGCCTCTCTCTCTCTCTGCGCCTTCTTGGATTCACGTTTTCCGCTCACCTGAGGCAGAACAACTACATTGTATCAATAGCTTCATCTACCGCAAGGAAAGTTGGTTCTCTGTATTTTTCTCGTCTGAGTCGATCCTTCAAATCTACAAATCTACCATTAATCCTTGCATTGAATACTGTTGCCATATATGATCTGGAGCTCCCGATTTTTTTATCTCAAGGCTCTCGACAAAACCAAAAGACGGATATGCAATGTGATAGATCCTAACCTGGCATCTCGACTACACTGACTTTCTCACAGACAGGATTCGCCTTCCCTTTGTCTTTTGTAGAAATATTTTCATAGCAACTGCTCAGACGAGTTACTTTCACTGGAGCGCCAACTACATGGATTTAAGCGTGCTACTAGGTTGGTATCTCTACCCATCCTTTCAATGTCGATACGATTAAATGTAACCGCCTGTTCTACTCCAACAGCTTCTTCTCTTGCACTTCCCGACAGTGGAACTCCCTTCCTCTTACTTGCTTCCCTGATAGCTATAATCTTCAAATATTTAAATGTAATGTCAGTTGACATCTTCTGATGCATTGATCCTGATCCCCGTCCCTCTCTTTATCCTTTTCTCAAACACCCCTCTTTACTCTTGCTCTCACGCTCTGTAACCTGTTGCGTGCTAGTGGCACTCCCGCCTTTCTTGGATGAAATAGCTAAAAAATAAATAAATAAATAAATACCTTATTCTTTGGAATAAATGATTCTAAAATATGTCCTTGTATTTGTTAGGCATTTTCAAGTATTATTTTTGTTTGTTATCGTTCTATAATAAATGTTCTGTAAGGCGGTATAAAATCTTTTGAAAGAAAATTCTTAATTCAGTGTACTATGTCCGTATTCATAATTAATGTGGTTAAGGGTTAAAAAGTACCATGTCAGTCTTCTTTAACGACACACCCAGATTCATATACACATACATGTATATATGTGTGTTCATATATATATATATATATATATATATATATATATATATATATATATATATATATATATATATATATTATGAAATGGACAATGTCCGACAATTATTTTAAGACATTTTTTATGCTTATACATTTTTTTTTATAAATACAGAGCATTTACTTAAATATTTGTATCTATGAAAAAAGAATGTATAAACATAAAAATGTCTGAACATATATATATATATATATATATATATATATATATATATATATATATATATATATATATGTATATTACAACGAAAAACACGTCAAAATCGCTACAAAATTGCGGTCGTGTTTCGATCAAGCGATTGTAAATTACTGTCGAGTGAACGATTTATTTAGATTTAAATTCAAAATAAAGCATCTTTTTAGCGAAAAAAGGAATATAAGTTTTGTGGGCTTTACTCAGATCAGTCAATCGAATATCACCGACGTTGAATTTAAACTAAGGGTAGAAGCAAAGTTACGCAATTATTTTTCATAAATGGGCCATGATCCGCAAATTTGAAATGTATGTATGTATGTATATATGTGTGTACATATATACATATGAAATCGTAAAACTAAAGACAACTTTTGAGAAAAAAAATCAACACTAAAATTCCCATATGAATTCATGCTACATAACAGGATCCCATTCTAGACGTCAAGATAGAGCTAAAATCCAAATATTGACAACAACTAATATAAACTAACGATGACCAATATAGTGTACCAATTTCATTGCCCAGTACACAAAAAAAATCAGTTACCTATATCGGACACACTACTACCTCATTAAGTAGACGCCTTACCTGTCACCTCACAAAGCAGAGTGCAATTAATAAACATTTATTAACATATTCTTCAGAAGAACCATTAAGGAAAATTCTGGTCGATAACACAAAAATTAATTTTCAAATCACAGACAATTGACTATTAAATAAATATTACAAATTAAATGCCGTTCCCTGCTATCAATCTTACATTGTTTAGCAGTGGAAATGGCGTGTTAAAGGTTTTCTAAAAATAAAAGTCACGCCCAGGTCAATCTGTGGAGTATAGCACGTGACCGCCAAAAAAAGGATACACTCCTCTGCAAGAGCTCCACCCAGTTAAACTACTGTGTAGAAGATGACACACGGAAATTCACAATACCAAAAACAACATCCTTGATAATGGCTATAAAATAGGCCAACAGCTCTCGAAACAAAAATAACTTTGGAAAATTTTTATTTTCTTTAATTCCTAACAAACGAAAAATATGTTAGAATAGTGTAAAAACTTAATAAATTAAATCATCCCTGTCAGCCGTTTTCAACCAAATATGCTTGAAAGAATGATTGCTGCTATATATATATATATATATATATATATATATATATATATATATATATATATATATATATATATACACGTTTAGGATTGGTATATACGGAGTGAATGCCAATAACCAACAATTACTATTCTTTAAAGAGTGCTCAATACAGAGTAGAGCAGATATAATTATTTATTTGAATATTACAACATAAATATGTTATAAAATCACGACAAAAATAGCCATTTTGTTTCAACACTTCTGGTGTCTTATCAAGTGATGATATAGAATATAGAATAAATGGTTTAAAAAGTTTCAAATTAATTAACGATCCTTAGCTAGGAGTAAACGCTGTTACATAAGCTAGATTACCAATCAAAATACAATTATAGGGTGATTCGAAAAATTTCACAACTAAGCAAGGTTATCATAGATATTAAAAGTCAATTTACATCGTGTCCCGCAGGCCCTCCCTGTGTAAACAGCGTGAGTGCCTGTTGGGGCTCGCTGTCATTTGCCTCTAGCTCCAATATTTTTCTCCCCCCCTCACACTCATTTCCTTTTCATTGCATATTCTGTTTTTTAATGACATTAAAATCTCCCGTAGAAGCCTGAAGAGCGGGAACGAAACCGGTTGCTTCCCTTTTTATTCTTTGCTTTAGTATTTTAATATGTCTAGTAATATTAAGCTTAACACCTTCATTTCTGTTATAAAATTTTGTACCTACAAAAATATCTTTTTGTTTATATATATATAATGAAAACTATATAGTTTTGTACTAATAAGATAAAGATTATATATACATAGGCCGGTTGGAACAGTTGGTATGACGATTGCTTGATAACTCTGCTGTCAGGGTTTCAATTCTCGGTAGTGGATGCGCACTGCTGATGAGTCCCAAATATAGAACGAAACGTGCTTTCTGCCTTCTGTTGAGGTTTCTTTCAGACTCAATGAATTACTTAATTATAATTATCAAATCCTCCTAACAATTTCTATCATATGTCTATCATTGCTTGAACCGACTTCTAATGCTCTAGAGTGAGCGGCTTGGTGATAGTAGTCGTGGCTCCAGGGGAGACAATCTTATGGTTACAGAGAATTTCAGTTGAGTTACACCACGGAATATGAGAGCGAGCGGCCCTATATTGATCTGATTTGTTACCTCTTCGTCACCGAGGCCCGTTGGAACAGTTCGTATGACGATTGCTTGATAACTCAGCTGTCAGGGTTTCAATTCTCGGTAGTGGATGCGCACTGTTGATGAGTCCCAAATGTAGAACGAAACGGCCGTCCAGTGTTTTCTGCATTCTGTTGAAGTTTCTTTCAGACTCAAAGAATTATATATATATATATATATAT
>OZ038509.1:47754423-47769423 GCA_964036315.1 Acanthosepion esculentum | reverse complement strand
ATGGATGAAGGGCCTCTTAACGTGATCTGATAATCCTTTTTTTCTTATGACCTGGCCTTTTTTCTTAAGACCGGCCTTTTTTTTTCTTAAGACGTTTTTTTCTTAGAAATTTATTGAAAGTTTTTTCCTATAGGGCGATAACACAGCCTTGTATTTCCGATGAATATGTGTTTGTTTTCAGAGGAAGTTATAGGCATCATATAGTTTCATATAATGTTATAGGCATCATATAGTTTCATGAATAGTACTTAGGAAGCTTATAGTTTCATAGTTATTTATGGAGAAAATATAGTTTCACAGAAGTTATAGAGAGTATATATTTTCATAGGAAGTTCAGAGGGAACATATAGTTCCAGGGGGAAGTTATAAAAAGCATCTAATTCCATGTACAATTCATAGGGAACATATAAGTTCATAGGAAGTTACAGAGAGCATACTTTCATAAGAAGTTCATAGGAAGCTGATAGTTACATGAAATGTTATAGAAACTGTATAGTTTTATAGGACGTTCATAGAGGTATATAATTTTGTAGGAAGTTATAAAAATATAATTTTATAGGAAATTTAAAGGGAGAGCATAGTTTCACAGGAACTTATAGACAGTATATAAATTTAGTTATTATCGAACATATACATTCATAGGAAGTTATGAAGATCATATGTTTTTCTTAGAAGTTAATAGGGAGATTATAGTTTTATAGCAAGTTATAGAGAGTATATAATCCCATAAGAAGTTTATTCTAGCATATAGTTTCTGAGTTTCATGGGAAGATATAGAAAATATATAATTTCATAGCAATTTCAAGGGTAGCATATACATTCACACGAAGTTATAGAGAGAATATTACTTCCTTGGAGTTTATACGGAACTATAATTTATAGGGAAGTTTATAGTGAAATTTATAGGGAACATATAGTTTCCTAGCGAGTTCATTGGGAACATATCGTTTCATAAGAAGTTATAGGGATCATATAATTTCCTGGGAGCTCATATGGAACATATAGTTTCAAAGATACTTATAGGGTTCGTATAGTTTCGTAGGGAGTTCATTGGGGGCATATCGTTTTATAGGAAGTTATGGGGATCATATTGTTTTATAGCATGGAGAGCACATATTTTCAGAGGATTTTTATAGGATATATATAGGATTGCATTTTCTTTCGCAAGTATTTAAACAGTAGACATTAACACAATTGTTAATTGTGTTGCCGTTGTATGCTTACAGAAGATACAAACAGACAAACGTGATACTCGAGTGAAGGAACAGCAACACACGCGTAGAGAAAAGAAGAGAGACTTATTGTAAAAGAGAATACACTATGAAAGACAGTGAATCGGGTGGCAGGCTAGTAATTCCCGAAGCAAAGATATTTGCCAATCGCCTCACGCAGTCAGATATGGCACAAGGCCGAATTTAACGTGGGGTATCCGAGCCCGTAACTTCGGGTAAAAATTCCCCGTAGACCCCAGACGAGACTCTGCCCTTTGTCATAGTCTCGTCTGGGTTCCTCTCTGACCGAAATGTATCTCCAGTTAAGGAAGATTATTTACCTTATCTCCCCTCGAGGCAGGATGTGGCACAACGCCTTTTTTAATGCGAGGCAAAACCGAGCCTGTAGGCTCGGGGAAAATCCCCGTAGACCCCGTAAAAAAACAGGTACGAGTAGCTGTCTACCTCGCCAGACGAGACTCTTCCCTTCGGCATAGCCCCGTATGGGTTCCTCTTTTCCCGAAGGCAGAGAGTTCGACTAGCTTAGCTGGAGACGAATCGCCAACTGATTCCCGAAGCAAACTCGCAGTTATATCCTGCGCTCACTATATATAGCTACAGTCAGTCCACACAGGCGATAGGGAGCGTGGGGCATTCCATTATAACAGTCACCTTGACATTACTTCACCTCGCCATCTCTAAAAAAGAATTCCGGCTGTCTTAAGGAGTGCTGTTTTCTGAAGTATTTCATTTTGAATTACATTCCCAATTTTACTCGATCCTTGTTGGATTCAGTAATTCACAGTTCCAAAGGAGCCACAATAACAGGGACAACTGCTTTCTTAAGCATCCCCGCCAAAAAAAAGAAAAGAAAAAGGAAATGCGTGCTATCTCGTGTTTCACATCTTGACAACTTTCCTTCATCTTTTTCAAATATCCTTTCGTCTCCCGGTATTACAACTCAATGAAAATTCCATTCTTGAAGCATTGTGTCAATAAGACACCTCACAACTTAAGAACTTTCCAGAGAATGGCAGTTTTCTGGATGTCTACAACATTACCCAAAGACCAAATAGGAAACGTATATCAATCTAACATGTTTCATTTTTATTAAAACTTCATCAGAGACTGAGAGAAAACAGAGAGAAATACTGGTATTTTCAATTTAGTTTGGGTCAGTTTTAATTGGTCAGACACGTGTTACGTGCATTAAAGCAGATATTTCTATGTGAAGTTTGTGAAGATTCTTGTACGTCTCAGTGGGTATCTGATGGTCATTTGTATTTGTAATTGTGCATGTGCGTCTGTCTAGTGGGACTTTCATTAAAATGCGATATTTACCAATATTTTAACAATGAACAAAAAAAAAGCCGGAACATTTTCCCAGTAGTATCCTCATTTAATGAAATATTATTAAATAAAAATATGATTTCCAATCAAATGTTACAAGAAAAATTGTTGTGTCGTAAATAGGAAAGGTTTGCACACCCTTAGAAAAGAAGAAGTAGTTGATTTTGGAGAATAATATGGTACACGATGGAGGACGCAGACTAATGTAATAAACAGTTAATCGTTAACTCTCCGGTATTTACCTGAGACCCCCACCCCCACAAGGTGGCTATGTGGCAAAAGGCCGGTGTTTAAGGTAGGGTTTCCTCAGTACGTGTGAGTATTCAATTTTCTAAGCCTTCTTTCCTTTTTATACGTCCTAGAAATTTCAACTTTCTCTTTCTAATTCTAACTATAAGTGTCCTTTTTTGTTTCCATTTTCTCTAAAACTTCCCCATTGCTAACTTGTTCAGACCATGTTATTCTTCTCAACCTTATGTAGAACTCTATTTCTGTCACCTCAAGTAACTTCTTCAGTTCTAGCGGCATGAAATGTCACAACACTAAATCAATGGGGCCAGTTAAAAAAATATAAAGTTGAAAATTGTTGTGACGTTGATATGGAAGGATGACAGACAAATAAATATGAAAAGAAGAAGTAGTCGATTCCGGAGAATAATATGGTACACAATGGAGAATACATGATGGAGAATATAGACTAATGTAAGAAACAATTAATCGTAAACTCCTCCGTATTTACGCGAGACCACCCCTCAAGGCGGGATGTGTCACAATGCCGGGTTTTAACGCTCAGGTAAAAATTCGGGGTCGGGCTGATGTCTACCTGCGCAGACGATGCTCAGTCCGTTGGCATATCCGTCCGAAGGCAGAGAGTCGACAAACAGAATAACAAACGGAAGTTTGTTTTAAATTCGACTAGTTCCCGGTAATTACCAGCTTTCTTTTTGCCCATGAAGCCTTTCAAAAACTACGACAAGTCCACGCAGCAGCAGTCATGTGAGGGACAAAATTTTCATCGATGATCAGTTTTCACTGTGTCCTATCAAAGTGAGTTCTTTCCTTCAGTTTCTCATTACTCAGACCAGGAAATTCTGAGGAGATACAACTGAAGCGTAATCCTTGATCTAATACCTTGATAAATTGTTTCATTAGGTACAACTTGATATGTAATGGGAGCAGGATGATGCGATAATGTTTAACAATCGTTCATTTATGATAGTTATTTGTCCATACTACAGCCTCCTCACGAATAGGTCAATTCTTCTTTTCCTTGTTCTCATCGTTGCTTCTGCTGTCCCATAGAAAAAAATGTGATGCGTGTTCTTAGAGCATATACATCTATTGTACATTTTACGATTCAAGAATAACAACGAAATTCCAGATATGGATCAAGAAATATACTAGGGACATTCAATAAATAAGTTGAAATTTTCGGTATGAGGACTTCTAATACAGATAGAAGCTTACTTTTTTTCTTTCAACGTTGTCTCCCAGCACTGTCACACACATTTCCCATCTGTGCACAAGCTTCCGTATTCCATCAGCGTAAAAATCTTTGGCCTGATGTCTCAGCCAGTCGCTCACAACACTTTTGACTTCATTGTCATTTTAAAACTTCTTGCCTCTCGTGAACGCTTTCAAGGGATCAAACGGGTGGAAGTCTGAAGGGGCAAGGTCTGGGCTGTAAGGGGGATGAGGGAGCAGTTCCCAGCCCAGCTCGTTGATGGTCTTCAAAGTTTGGGCTGCTGTGTGAAGCCTTGCGTTGTCATGATGCAAGATGACTCGTTCTGACTGATGACCCCTGCGTTTGTCCCAACAGATAAGCTCAAAGTCCTTGCAGTGTCATCCGCTGTCACCCTTCTGTCAGACTGAATGAGGTCATTGACTGATTCGATCACCTCAGGAGACCTCACTTCTGTAGGCCTCCCAGGCCTGTCTTCATCCTCAACACTGCTCCGTCCTTCTTTAAACAATTTAGCCCACTTGTAGACATTTCTTTGGCTGAAACATGTGGCAACATACACAGTTGACATTCTACTATGAATTTCAACTGTTTGCACCCCTCAGTAACCAAAAACTTGATAACTGACCGATGTTCAATCCAGAAGCATGCTACTTGGTCGGCCATCTTTGTTAATCGCCAAAACACTCAAAGTTTTTTTTAATCTGCAAAAGAAATTAAATCCATGTGAAAAAGAAGTAAAACAAAAATAAAAAAGAGTCAGCTTCTATCTGTATTAGAAGTCCTTATACCGAAAAATTCAACTTATTTATTGAATGACCCTCGTATATATTGAAATATAACATACAAAACAATCATGCCATGAAGTGGAATGATTAAGGGGAAACACTTTTTTCCCCTGGAACTGTATTCTGATTTATGATTGAATGTTCGAAAGAATTTCTCTTGAATAAGAATGTTCAGGGTTCTATATTGAATAGAGTCTGCTGTTAGAATAGAATACAGTTAATTAAGAAGTGTGTTGTTTTGAGAAATTAACAGAGTTCTGGTTCAATGAACTTGGCTGAGTCACAGAGAGAGATATATGTATAATGTATTACAAAAATCTGTGTCTGTGTGTGCGTTTAAAATGCTGTGAGTAAAGTCGTAGATTTGTGTGGACAGGCGAAAATAGCTGCACTTTACTATCGGCTTGGGGAAAAATTGCTTCTTTTAAAGCTACTGATAGGCTCCCAGAGAAAACGCGGGAAAAATTGATTTAGCACTAAAATGTTTGATTGGTTAAATGTTGACCAATCACTGATTTTGTATCAACGAAACACGTGAGCCAGTTCACGTCCGAAAAATTCAAAGTGGTGACTGCGATTGCTAAGTTACCTTATAGAAAGGCAGTATTGATTTACTAGCCAATCACAGACAAATAAATTGTGGACGTGGAAAAGCATGGCAGTCGCTACAAAGGAAATACGGATACTTCTTAAAACACCTTGCTGTCTTAACAAAAAGTTAACCATTTTAAAATCCAAGCATCCTTCCACTTATGTTCATCAGAACACAATGTTTTGTAGAACAATCATTACAGTTGTGTAGTGCAACTTCAAGATCACTGAATGGGTAATTGGGATACAGGCAGACTTGCCATTCATTGTGCAACAATACACAATTCAAAGTTCGTTCAGCTCTCTCAATAAATAAACACTACTCAGCTGGATTGCACTTAGGCAGTCTCGTTGCTAAAAAAATCTGTGGGTGTTGTTGCAAAACACATAATCGTCTCCTACATTAAAATAATGAACAAGTTCCTCGTTTCTATGATGGTAAAATGTTGTTTTAACATCGGAATCAAGAACACTGGGCTCGCTGAGATGGGAGCCCACAATTTCAGTTGCCATTTTTGACAAAGCTTCATCTCAAGTCTATTCATTCAACTCCCCTTGTGTGAAAAGCTTAACTTCTTCCTATTATAGTAAAATGTTATCTTAGCATTTGAATCAAGCCCTCTATGCTCGCTGTGACGGGAGCCCACAATCTCATTTGCCTTTTCAAATAAAAGCTTGATTTGAAATCTATTCATTCAACTCCCCTTGTGTTGAAAGCTTCACTTCTTCCTATTATGATAAAATGTTATCTTAACTTCAGAGTCAAGAACCTATTGCTCACTGAGATTGGAGTCCAAAATCTTATCTGCCTTTTTCTGACAAAGCTTTTTCTCTAATCTTTTCCTTCAGCTCTCCCTGTGTGAAAAGCCTCACCTTCTCCTCTCTATTATGGTAAAATGCTATCTCAGTTTCAGAGTTAAGAACACAATTCTTGTTAAGACTTGAGCCCACAATTTTAGCTGCTTTTTTTTGACAAATCTAGATCTGAAACCTAGTCATTCAACTCCTCTTGTGTTAAAAGCTTTACTTTCTCCTATTATGGTTAAATATTTTCTTTACTTCAGAGCTAAGAGGGTCGAGGTGGATTTCATATCAATTTCTTGCAGTTTCCTTTCTTTAAAATTTGCAGATTTTCCAATGCAGTTATAGAGCCACTCCGTCATGTCGGATTTTATATTCGTTGGGTGCCAATACAGGGAAACGCGATACAAGATGGGCAATTATTTCTGGATACTTATCAAAGAATCTGCATTTTCGGCTAACAATTTTTCAATATATGTGCTTGGTAATGTTTAGATAGCAAGCAGTTGTATTGTAAGGCAAGAATAAAATCTTCGGTTTCAGCTTTTATTATCATTATTTTTTTTATTTCCTTTGATATCTGGCGTTTACACATTTCTTTCCGGGTCCCGCCCAGGGACCTAAGGTTAGAAATGGCATCATGACACTTTCCACTGCAAAGAAAGAAAAAATAATAATTACATAGATAAAGCCCTTCGTAAAGTGTGGGCTGTACTTGTCAGAACAATTTTTTGTATCTCTTTGAGGCATGGACTTCCAGGGATCCCTTCAATCAGCCTACTGGAATCTTTTCCAACCAGTCCAAGGGCTCCAACTACAACAGGGATTGTTGATGTTCCCATGTGCCACATTTTTGAGATTTCTATTTCAAGGTCCTTGTATCTTGACAGTTTTTCGAATATCTTCAAAGATACATTGCAGTCTGCAGGGACTGCCATATCTTATTATTATTAAAATTTCTTTGAGGTCTGGTGTGTACTCATTTCTTTCCGGGTCCCTACCAGAGACCTAAGGTTAGAAATGGCATCATGATATTTTCTACTGAGTAAAGGTGTTTGCTGTATTCGTGAGAACAATTTTTGTATTTCTTTAAGGTATGGGCTGCCAGGAAACCCTTCAATGAGTCTATTGGAATCTTTTCCAGTCAATCTGAGGGTTTCAACTTGTTATGGGTCCTTACCTATAACTATAGAATGAACTCTTCCTAACACTATGTATACTACGCCTCTCAAGAGAGAGAGAGAGAGAGAGAGAGAGAGACGAATCGAGCCGAGCCGATAGTAGTTCACTCCAAACCAGACTGACAGTCCTACTAACACCTTCCACATCTTGTATTATTATTCTGTTTAATATATCTTTGCTATTTCTACTCTTGTGTTCGTGTTGTTCTTCCTTGGTCCTAACTTGGACCATAACACTACTGCAACTGCAATTATCGATGTTCTCATGTGTCATGTTTGTAAGATTACGATTTCAAGGTCCTTGCATTTTCTTAGTTTTTTGGAAATCTTAAAATACATTGCAGTCTGCAGGGATTGTCATGTCAATAAGGAGGCACATTTTGACGGTCTTTGATCACGATCTCTGCGCGATAAGCATTGATTGTGTATTGTAAATGTTAGAGTTTTTGGGTACCCTTATATGATAGTGAGCCAACCAAAATGAGCTGACTCATTTTATAGTTCACCAATAGAATATTAACCAATCAGAAGGGTCAAAATATTCAATTCGACGTGTATAAAGGCAGCCATGTTTTTTTTTACCCGAATATCCACTGCCAGCCTTTGATATCGAAGACTGAAGATTACAGAACAGCTGCTGCTGCTATTGGCAATATAGACAGATTCAGTAGAGTGTCTGACTCGTGAGTGTTAATCTTTGACGCTGTTTCATTGAACAGATTACGTACAGCGCTGGATTCTATATTTAAAGACTACGGTGGACATGGTCAACATTGGTTATGAGCCCAGGTTAGCGACTGTATTTTGACGGAGACGAGTCGAAATGCGAATTGTGGAAAATGAAATTCCTAGGCTAACTTAGAATACAAAAACCTTCATGGTCAACAGTAAAGTCCAATAAAATTGTTACAGGCCCTATCTCCATGACTGGGTCTGCGTGTTGTTCATACATATTTCTTGCAGTTTCCTTACTGTAAATGTTGCAGATTTTCCAATGCAAATATTGGCCCACTCCATCATGACGGCTTTTATACTGAGTGGGTGTCATTATCGTGAAACCTGATAGTCAATTGTTTCTGGATATTTATCAAAGACTCTGCATTTCTGGCTAACATAATTTTTCAGTTTCTGTGCTTAGGTAACTAGCAGTGGTACTATGCAGCGAGAATAAAAGTTTCGATTTCAGCTTTTAACCCCTCGCTGCCTAGCTACTGATGGGTACGGGGTTTGTCGGCATCAGTGTTTTTGTAACTGGCAGAATATTGACCGTGAAGAGGTTTATATTGCTATCGTTTCTGTATCTGGTCCATTGCATTTGACCGTGCTTCCCTTTTTTTTATAGGTATTTTGCAGCTGCAGTAGGTGTATTTTGTTTTCCTTGCATTTCGTCACCATTTAAAAGTACATATTATTATTATTATTTGTATTATTATTTGAAATTATTATTATTATTATTATTTCCCGTCGTCTCCGATATTTAGATGTTTCGGTCAGGTGAGAATCATCATATCATAGCACAAGGACGCAAGACGTTCTTTTCAGTCGACGATCTATTCCAGGATATGCTGACATCTGTGCACTCACCTGCGGTGTCAGATACCCTCAAGGCGTCTTTTGATGTAGGGCGATTCCTGGAGACCGTCACGAGTGTACCAATGACAAAAGAAACAACTTGAGCTATTTCTTAGTACGTTTCTTTGATTTACTCTGCCATGTCTTGGTGCCTTTATATTTTCACCTGCACGAGACTGACGATGATCTTATCCCAAGATACCGAAACGTCGTTTATCGTCATAACCAGGACAATAAGGAAAATGGTATTAGGAAGTAAGAAATACATATTATGATGATATGTCGGACAGAAAACGTTATATAATCACATATGAGTCACAGACATAATATATATATATATATATATATATATATATATATATATATATATGTGTGTGTGTGTGTGTGTGTGTGTGTGTGTGTGTGTGTGTGTGTGTGTGTGTGTGTGTGTGACTCAGGATTTTAAGATATTAAGCTTTCTCGAGAGTCTTTTCCACAAAGTAATATTATTCGAACTGTCATCCTCATCTTCATTGCCATATTCACAACGTTTCAGTCATTGTACGCTCTGGCCTTCTTCAGGTGATTGAATGTCTGAGATGAGTTATTATGATTACTTGCATTATTTACATTATTCTGACTGCTATCCTCATCTTCATTGCCATATTCACAACGTTTCGCCCGTTGTACGCCCCGGTCTTCTTCAGATGATTGGATCTCTGAGATGAGGTATTTTGATTACTTGCATTATTTACATTATTCGGACTGTTATCCTCATCTTCATTGCCATATTCACAACATTTCGGCCGTTGTACGGTCCGGCAAAGGGTAGTCGGAACTCTTGGGTGCCGTCGAAAGCTGTCCTAGCACGAAGTCACAAGTCACCGTGACCGAGGATTTATGTGTGCCGGCCTTGTTAAATTCTTGATCACGCTTCATACCTGGCTCTCTCCCAGAAACTGTAACTAAGGTCTGCTCAGCATAGTTGCAGTATAAACCACAGGTGGGTTCTGTGGGTGTTGAAAAAATACGCCTCAACTAACTAGTACACTGCTAGTAACAAGAAGAATTTACTTTCTACTGATGATGGCGATACTGGCCGAAACTAGACTAATCTAATTGAAATAATAAACCAAAGAAATATTAATATACAACCCAGGGTGTCTGGAAAAATTTAATCTTTAAATTTCTCAATATTTTTTTGTCCAATATATATATATATATATAGGGTGTCAATAAAGTTCATATGCTCTTTAAAAAATGTATAACTTTATTTGTATTTGCGATAGAAATAATCTGTAAAAAATGTTATAAAGTTTAATGTACCTAGTTTTAAGTATAGCTAAAATAATTAATGTGATTTCAGGCATTACTGTAAATCAGTTGGCAAATGTTTTCTGTCAACTGCAAAATCGTATTAACCTTTGTATTACTAATGATGGAGGACATGGGGAAAGTTAAATAAAATTTCAATAAAACCTTCAAAAATATAGATTTACTTCTTTCTAATCCTTTTTTTATAAATTATTTCTATCGCAAATACAAATAAAGTTATAATTTTTTTAAAGTGCACTCGAACTTTATGGACACCGTGTATGTAGATATATATATATATATATATATATATATATATATATAGGGGCGCATAAGTGTATATATGTATAGGGGCGCATATATATATATATATATATATATATATATATATATATATATATATATATATATATATATACTAGCTGAAGCTAGCTCCTAGAGAGTGCCCTTGATTGGGCCTTCGCTTTGTTCAGGAGTTTGAGAACCCCTCAATCTATGCATATTCTCAACATAGGTAACTCTTCTGGCTACCGTTTGATGTGTTTTTTCTTAAACACAAGACGTTCTTTTCTTCGCTGCAGCCTTGGTTCTTTTGATTGCAGTCTTGTCCCCTGTTGTCGGAGATTTCATTTTGCGAGGCATACTGCTGCCGTATGCGATTTAATTTTTCTTGAATTCTTATAATTTTCTTATTTTCAGGCCGTAAATTATATATAGATTGTCCAAATTTCTTGTAAGTCCGAGCGCTTTCCTCTCTCCTTTTACCCATTATCACGGATGATATTAATTTTACTTTTAACTCAATGTATGCGTTGTTTTCTGTATGTATCTCGAGTTATAGCAATGATTATCATTTATAATTGCTCAGAGCAGAAAAAACTCGGACATACAAACCACTTGTCCAATCTCTACATAATTTACGTCCGGAAAAGAAAATCATAGGAACGCAGAAAAAAAATTAAATAAAAGCATAACCGCAGTATTTTGTCAGCTGTTTTTAAAGGTGGGCAGTGAGATTTGACTTAAAATATATTATTACTCTGCCACTTTTATGACAATGAGCAATCTTTTTAGCAGACTTAGGCAGACTCTTTTGGAAGCTGCTTATTCTTATCTCTGATTTTATACGTAGTATAGAATTTCGAATTTAGTTTTCATTTAGAGAGGGTCATAGCTAGGTTGAAGGTGACAATTCGTAATTCGGCTTGATCGCCGATCAGATTGTGGTAAGACAACTTTAAGTGTAATATAAATTTAATTACTACAATCATTCCGTTGTATAAATTGCATACTTTTTGCAACGTCCTGTTGAGGTGGTCGACGTATACACACACACACACACACACACACACACATACACACACACACACACACACACACACACACACACACACATATATATATATATATATATATATATAGAGAGAGAGAGAGAGAGAGAGAGAGAGACAGACAGACAGACAGACAGACAGAAAGAAAGAAAGAACGAAGTTCTTTATTTCATTTGGATATTTTGCTCCCTGCAACAAGTTTTTGCCATATTATCCTATAATAAAATAATATATATATATATATATATATATATATATATATATATATATATATATATATATATATATATATATATATATATATATAAACTGTTATATGTATATATATACGCACTTTTACATATATATATATACACACTTTTATATATGTATATATACACACTTTTTTATAAGTATATATACACTTATATACATACTTTCTATATATATATATACACATACGCATGTATATATAAAACACACGTATATATATATACATACACGCACATATATATATACACAGTTTTATATATATATACACACATATTTATACATATATATATATACACTTTATATACATATATATGTATACATACATATGTATATATATATATACATATGCCTACACACGCACGCGTGCGCCGAAACACACACACACACATATATATGTGTATATAAATATATATATATATTAAAGTTTATATATATATATATATATATATATATATTTCCGGTTAATTTTTTTATAAATGTTGATTTCTTTTGTTGCCAAACTGTGTGTGTGCGGGGGGGGGGCTGAGTACGCGCGTGAGTGGGATTGTCTGTATCTGTGTACATGTGTGTATATGCGTGTGCGTGTCAATGATCTATTTGTTTGAATTTTGCGTTTCTCGCTGAACGTAGTCTCCCTTAAATTCGTCCATTGAAATCCAAGCGCATTACTCTCCCGACGAGACGACAAACTACCGCACCCACCCTGATCTTCGCTGCCGCACGTTCTGTTTAGTTTTCTAAAAAAAAAAAAAAAAAAAAAAGCACACCAGGGCGGCTTGCCATCATCGCGCGATCTGGACGAAATGAAAGAGGGTCGGTTTTTGTGTGAGAGCCCTTAGGCATATTTTTATTTTATTTTATTTTTTTTTTCATTTTTATTTCATTTTTTTTTGTTTCATTTTTTTTTTTCTTCTTTTAATATATGGAAGCTGCAATGGAGCAGGATCGCTGACAATTTAAGGCAAGGGGCGCATAGCTGTGTATAGAGGTTAAACAGGGATAGAGGGTTGGATCTGTGCGGCGAAGGCTGGTAAAATAAAAACTTGAATGACGTGTTAAGGCTTAAAGAGAGCAGATATTTAAGCGGTAATAAAAATAAGAAAATGTTCACTTGAAGACAAAATAAAAGAAAAGGAAATGCTTTTTTGACAGAGGTACCGCATTTTCCGGCTTACAAGACGCACTCTTTTCCTAAAAAGTACCCTGAAAAATATGTGCGCGTCTTCCAAGACGAATGTAAGTTAACGCCCAGGCTCAAGTAAGCTTGGACGGTCACCTAATTAGCTTGACTGATAGGAACGTGGATTTCTATGTTAAGTCATTACACTATGATGTTAGCTATCTAATTCAGCCTTTTCTATGATGCAACCTCAGTACTTAGCTGTTATAAGTATTTCTAAGACTATAAACCTTCCTGGAGCCGAGCCACATGTTTAAACATGCTTTGCTAGCAGCGGCGGGATCCTTTCTGTTCTTTAATATATCATTGCCATACAAAAATCGGACAAATGATTAATGTAAACGATACGTGGCGCGAATATGTGAGGGACGCATGGTGAATGCGTTGTTGCATGAGAATGACTTTTTTTTTCTCAGAAATTTCTTTCCATTATTAGGGTGTGTCCTCCACGCCGCAGCGTCTTGTAAGCTGGAAAATACGGTATTCTATTGCATGTAAAAATATAAATGCCTCGCTAACAATTCTCCTAATTTTCCTAAGAAAGGAGAATATCAGCGGGTGGAATTAAGGTAGGGATTAATAAGTAAAGATAGCTGTAAAACGTTTAATGTAAACGCATTACAAAAGATTATACTATAAAAGTCCATTGTGAATCGAGAAGCAAAGGATCGATCGTGCCTCGCTCTGTCTTTTTTACAAATACTTTCACGGTAATTGCTCCGATGAGCTGCTTTCGCTGGTTCCTAGGCCTCATGAATTTAAACGTCCTACGAGGCTGGCATCCCGTTCCCATCCCTTCACCGTTGAAACTGTTAGATGTAGACCACTCTTCTACTCCAATAACTTCATGTCTCGCACATCTCGCCTGTGGAACTCCCTTCCTTATTCCTGTTTCCCTGACAAATATAATCTCCAACTATTTAAGTGTAACGTCAATCGACATCTCCAGTTGCCTTGATCTATCCACTTCCCTTCTCCACATCCTTTCACCTTTCATTCCTATCTGCTCTCGCTCCAAATCTTCTGTAACCCCCTTGCCTTGATCGATCCATTATCTTTCTCCACATCCTCTCCTTTACCACTCCTATCTGCTCTTCCTCCAAACCTACTGTAACCCCTTGCCTGCTAGTGGCTTCCAGCCTTGCTTGGGGTGATAAGCTTAAAAAAAAAATAAAATAAAAAATAGAGCGTAATATATAATGTAAATGCGTTGTTAATAATCTTATTATTATAAAAATGCCTCGGATATCACGAAAAAAAGACAGTGATTGTCAGCAGCCCGGCATTTCTGAGCAAATAAAGCTGTAAAATGAATAATGACATTGTATCGTTAATTATTGAATACAGGTGAGGATTCTAAATGATTAAAGTATGGAGAAAGCGCGGCAGATAGTGAAGTTTTGTTAAAAGTAGAAAAACAAAGTAAAACTCTGTCTATATTTCTAAGACGGGTTATTGTAACAATTTATATTATTTACATTGTCTGGACAGTTGTCTTCAGCTTCGTTGTCGTATTCACGACGTTTCGACCGTTGTACGCCCCGGCCTTCATCAGGATATGTCTATATTTCTGAGATGAGGTATTGTAATAATTTACATTATGTACATTGTTCCGTCAGTTGTCTTCACCTTCGTTGTCATATTCACGACGTTTCGACCATTGTACGTTCCGGCCTTCATCAGGATTTGTCTATATTTCTGAGATCAGGTATTGTAATTATTCACTTTATTTACATTTTTCGGACTGTTGTCCTCATATTTATTGCCATGTTCACAAGGTTTCGGTCGTGGTGCGCTCCTGCCTTCTTCAGTATCTGTCTATATTTCTGAGATGTCCTCGTCTTTATTGTCATATATCATGCAGATCGAATTAGAATAAGTCTTTGCAAAATGCTAGTTGACAGGGAATAGTTATTATGGATAATTAAGTTGGTTGTACTAAATTTATTTTAATATATATATATATATATATATATATATATATATAT
>OZ038509.1:47744423-47746923 GCA_964036315.1 Acanthosepion esculentum | reverse complement strand
AACAACATTAGAGAATAAGAAAGTTGAAAGAATCAGTACACACACTATGCCCGAATTAACCGCTCAGCAAGTTAAGCATTAAAATGAACGACATATGAGAATTTATGATTAGGAAATTACCGATATTATGTTTCAGACTTAAAAATTCCACAACCTGATATCTGAATGCCCTGAACTAACACTTATCTTGTGGCAGTAAGTTATGTCTCAGGATAGAGCAGTGTAAGTCAGGTGAAGCAATACCACAAGGATCGATGAACTGATAGATATATATATATCAGTTCATTGATCCTTATTATTATTTTAAGATACATTTTATAGAAATACAGTCTCCTCTAACATTTTGCTTGTAATGTAGGTTGAAGTAAAATTTGACATTTTAATAGCCCCCATTGTGCCCCGCTCTGTCATCGTTTCATACTAAGTCAGTAGATAATTTTCTTGTCGTTTCTCTCAACTTCTTCGATTGTCAATACGTCCTGAGTGTATCAGGTTTTCCAAGACGTCCTTCCTCATAAATTGTCTCATAAATTTCAGCAGCCGAGTTCTGACATAAGTTCTAAAGATGAGGTTCAGTTGGCAGCAGATCTCAAAAATGACCTACAATGGGTTAAGTGGGACAAGGTCTGGTCTGGTCTGGTGCTTCTGCTATATATTTAGAGATTCTTGATGAATCCAAACAAGAATCTATCTTACATATTTATAAGTCTACCATTCATCCTTGCTTTGAATATTGCTGCCTCATCTGGTCTGGTGCTTCTGCTATATATTTAGAGATTCTTGATAAAATCCAAAGAAGAATCTATCTTACATATTTATAAGTCTACCATTCATCCTTGCTTTGAATATTGCTGCCACATCTGGTCTGGTGCTTCTGCTATATATTTAGAGATTCTTGATAAAATCCAAAGAAGAATCTATATTACATATTTATAAGTCTACCATTCATCCTTGCTTTGAATATTGCTGCCCCATCTGGTCTGGTGCTTCTGCTATATATTTAGAGACTGGATAAAATACAAAGAAGAATCTGCAATGTTGTTGGTTCTGACCTGGCATCACATCTACAGTAACTTTCCCAACGCCGTAACGTAGCTTCCCTGTGCTTTTACTATAAATACCTTCATATGTAATTGTTTTGATAAACTTTCCTCTATGGAACCTAAGTGCAGTACTCGTTTGGTTGGTCTGCTAGATGTACGGTGGTGTAATGAGAAATCACCGAAGCGAATTCTGGCGAGGTCTGTTACATTCACTTATGCAAAAGTACCGTTGGTAAAATTATGAATACAATCTCTTCTCAAACCGGGTATGTGTTGAACAGCAGGAAAGACCATGTTTCATAGCCTTGTTTAGCAACGCAGTCTACCGCACAAAGAAACGATGGGTCCTACCGCGGTAAAAAAAAAATCTTCTGCCTACTCAGTTATGTATCGAAAGGGATATGATCGCCCTAGCGTCTATTGGTAGAAAGTTTCATCATTTTACAGACAAAATGACTAGATGTAACCGCAAGTTCTATGCTTACAGTTTCTTCACTCTCACTTCTCCCAAATCCATTTAAAACACTACCAATAGCCAACATAAAAGAACTTTCAGTGTATGAAGCCATATACTATCATACAATTTCTTAAATCAAACTTCAACAAAACCACAACATAAAACACATATCACTGCCTCTGGTTATCATGTCCACACAAATATGTATCTGCACGAAAGCTGAGTATCATCTACCATGTATTCAATTGTGAAAGCAGAATAACATATATTTTTATAGCTTCCGTGCTTCCAAGAAAATTAAATTTCGGCATTAAATGACCCATAAGAAGTTGATATGCCGATAAACAAACAAAACCTTCTCATTAGTTCCCAATTAATAATTTATGCAGAAGCACGTCTATTTACTCCTAACTTAGTTGCAAGCCCTTCAGTATCCACAATGTAAAACCGGCAATTGCTCTCGAAAAGACATACCTTTACAATATTGCAATAAATGCCTTGACTATTGTTGACCAGGTCTACATTCTTCGAGGTAGACAATGACGTGAATAAAACAGTTGACAAAACAGAATTTATAAATAGGCGGAGACTGTCGATAGTTATTGTGTCAAAGAATAAATTCAGTCCTATTATCCTCATCTTGTCATATTCACGATGTTTCGTCCGTTGTACGCCCTGACCTTCTTCAGGAGCTGTCAGTATTTCTGTGATGAGGTATTGTAATTATTGACACTAATTACATTGTTCGGAGTGTTGACCTCATCATCGTTGTCATATTCACGTCGTTTCGGCCGTTGTACGCTCCGGCCTTCTTCAGTATCTGCTTAAATTTCTGAGAAGTGGTATTGTAACTATTTACACTATTTACATTGTCAGGACTTCGAAGCTCCCGCAGAATTAAATTTCAGCATTAAAAAACTCATAAGGAGTTGATATTCCGTTAAATTAAAAAATCCATCTTTGTAGTGTAACTACTATAAACTGAAGTCATAAAATGCAA
>OZ038509.1:47724423-47739423 GCA_964036315.1 Acanthosepion esculentum | reverse complement strand
AATAATTACAAAAATTTAATTAAAAGTAGAAAAGATGAACTCCTGCTTTCACGTATTTATATATTTTTTCACAACGTCGAAATAGTTTTTATTTTTTTTTTAAAGGATCTCATATGAACGAAAATTACATCAAAAACAAAACAACGTAAATATGGCTTCCCTTTTCCAAAGAATAACGAAAAAAACGAAGGCGGGAAAGAAGCACGACTACAATGAGAGAATGCCGTTTAAATCTTTACACAAACAATGTTATTAAGATTGGAAGGGGAAAAAGGCGGTGGATTCATTCTAAAAATATAACAATCAAAACGAGAAATTGAGGTCTAAAAAAATTCTAAAGTTAGAATAAATAACGCAGCCGACAACTGCGTCAATAATGAAGATAATAACCAAACAATTTTAATCAAATTATGCGCGAAAGATTGTTAAATGATGGCGTCGTTTAAGCGTTGAAACATAACGGAGTACCGGTTAAAGTCTGTCCCTCATGCTTACCATAGGGCACGAACAAGGTATTGCTTATTTGAGTTAGCGCTGAGGAAATCATGACAAATAATGAATCTTTTTCTGGTGACATTCAATTCGGTTTTACCGAATAGTCATTCAAAATGCATTTTTGAAAATTTGGCATAATTGAAATATATATATATATATATATATATATATATATATATATATATATATATATATATATATATATATATATATATATATATATTTTAAGCGCTTATCACCCTAAGCAAGGCTGGAAGCCACTAGCACGCAAGGGGTTACAGAAGGTTTGGAGGAAGAGCAGATAGGAGTGGTAAAGGAGAGGATGTGGAGAAAGATAGTGGATCGATCACGGCAAGGGGGTTACAGAAGATTTGGAGCGAGAGCAGATAGGAAAGAAAGGTGAAAGGATGTGGAGAAGGGAAGTGGATAGATCAAGGCAACTCGAGATGTCGATTGACGTTACACTTAAATAGTTGGAGATTATATTTGTCAGGGAAACAGGAATAAGGCGAGATGTGCGAGACGTGAAGTTATTGGAGTAGAAGAGACGTCTACATCTAACAGTTTCAACGGTGAAGGGGTGGGAACGGGAGGCCAGCCTCGTAGGACGTTTAAATTCATGAGGCCTAGGAACCAGCGAAAGCAGCTCCTCGGAGCAATTACCGTGAAAGTATTTGTAAAAAAGACAGAGTTAGGGCAACGTCGCGTCTGTGAGAGAGCGACTGCAGACGAGATGACAGATCAGGGCTAATTACATTGCATATCCGTTTCTGGGTCTTATCAAGAACCCTGAGGCAAACAGCAGGGGCTCCAGACCATATATGGCAGCAATACACCATGCAAGGGCGAATGGTCGATTTATAGCGAATGGCCGCAAAGAAAATTTCAAGGAGGTTATAATGCAGAGAGCTCAAAGTGAAAACAGAGCAAATATTAATTATTATTAAGAAACAGACAAGTTTAAGGTTTCAAGGTGATTATAATTTATTTTCTTAGGATTAAGATTCGACCATAAATACTCAGATCGACTTTTTTCACACATTTATATATATATATATATATATATATATATATATATATATATATATATATATATATATATATATATATATATTATGAAATGGACAGAGTCCAACAATTATTTTTTTTTAGAGATTTTTCTGTTTTATCTATAATAAGAATGTTTAAACATAAAAATGTCTTAAAATAATTGTCGGACTTTGTCCATTTCATAATATGTGACGTCATTTCTTTACATTTGGATACGCTTTGAGCAGAAATCAATGAGATTCATGGAAGATTGTAGTTGAAAACCAGTAAAATCGACCTTGCTAATCGAACGATCGTCTGTGGTTCTGTCGGTTAAGGCACCTCAGGCACTATGACGGTTCCGTATAGGATATAGGTTCGATTCCAGTCGGAGGACGAATATTTTCTATGACAATTTATCGGACATTCAGGTCGGTAAATGTTATTAATACTGTTTATTATAAACAGAGCATTTACTTAAATATTTGTATATATAAAAAGAATATATAAACATAAAAAATGTCTTAATATATATATATATATATATATATATATATATATATATATATATATATATATATATATATATATATATCTTATAGGATATTAAACTGGAACATGTATAAATCACGAGCTGTTATAAAAAATTGAGCTTTATTTTAAATTAATGTAATGAACGTTTTAATTTATATTTCATTTATATATATATATATATATATATATGTGTGTGTGTATGTGTGTGTCTATGTGTGTCTGAGTATATATATATATATATATATATATATATATATATATATATATATATATATGTATATATATATATATATTTGCGTATATTTTGGCAGACATGTCTCATTGAATAATTTAGACTAGTTTTGTCTACTTATTTTCAATTGGATCCTCTCATATTCAAGGACAAGTTTCTTAGTATCCTTATTAAAGCAAGAAACGTACTTATAAACGTTACTTTCAAGTAAAATTCTTTCTTTTATAATAAACTCTATTTAATTATGTTTTAATAACTATGTCCTGAAGAAGGCCTACTAGACCGAAACGTCTGACGTCGACATTGAAACATTAAAACAGTAAACTTGCATATTCGGATTTTGCTTTTTCGTATTTTTTCTCATACTGTCGTATCTATATCCATATATTTGCTTACATATATATATATATATATATATATATATATATATATATATATATATATATATATAACATTATGAGTAGTAGTAATCTTATAAATATAAGTAACTACCCTCGTTTCGGAAAAAACCTTCGGTTTCTTGATTTGGAAATGATCAAATCAATATCGAAGGAAAAAAAGTTATAAAAAAAAGAAAGAACATCAACGCCTGTCGAAAACAATCGTTCAACATGCAGGTCCAAAGCCCAAAGAAAAAACCCCGATACGAGTACGCAACTAACTGAATAAAGTGCTCAATACAATAAGTAGAGCAGACCTAGTTAAACCTAGAGAGCCAGACAAACCTACCAAGCTTTCACCTAAGCGGATCGTCAGGGAAGGCTGGCTAAAGAGGTAAATATATATATATATATATATATTTTAGAATTGGACATAGCCCGACAATTTATTTAAAGACATTTATATTATGTTTAACATTCTTTTTATAGATACAAGTATTTAAGCAAATGCTCTGTTTTATAATAAACAGTATTAAATAACATTTACCGGCCGAGAAATTTTCATAGAAAATTTTCGCTCTCCGACAGGAATCGAACCTGTATCCTATACGGAACCATCATTTCGCGTGATGTGCCTTAACCTTTCGGCCACAGAGCAGCGTCTGGTTAGCAAGGTCGATTTTACTATCTTTAAACTTAAATCTTCCATGAATCTCTTCTATTCATATCTATGAAAATTTCTCGGACATTCAGGCCGGTAAATGTTATATAATACTGTTTATTATAAAACAGACCATTTGCTTAAATACTTGTATCTATAAAAAGAACGTTAAACATAATATAAATGTCTTTAAATTAATTGTCGGACTATGTCCAATTCTAAAAATATATGACGTCATTTGTTTACATTTGATACGCTAGAGCAGATATGAATTGAAGAGATTCATGGAAGATTTAAGTTTAAAGATAGTAAAATCGACCTTGCTGCTCTGTGGCCGAAAGGTTAAGGCACATCACGCGAAATGATGGTTCCGTATAGGATACAGGTTCGATTCCTGTCGGAGAACGAAAATTTTCTATGAAAATTTCTCGGACATTCAGGCCGGTAAATGTTATTTAATACTGTTTATTATAAAACAGAGCATTTGCTTAAATACTTGTATCTATAAAAAGAACGTTAAACATAATATAAATGTCTTTATATATATATATATATTGTGTATTTAGGCTGTAATCCTTCCTTTATACATGTTTCATTAAATACGACTGGCAAGGTATTACGATGAAGCGTTTTATTTAATTTTTCTTGTGTTCGAACAAGTGTTTTCCTTTTCGACAAAGAATGTATACAATCCCCATCCGAAACGTACTAGCCGAAAAAACACAAACATAATAATCTCATCCACCTTTCGCATTGGGCTACATCAATGCTATGCTTAGAAAAATCACCATAACAAATGGTGAAAAAATACATCATTAAAAACTCTTACACATTGTCCCTTTACTCCATATATATATATATATATATATATATATATATATATATATATATATATATATGAATAAAAACAAAAAGAAAACTTATTTCAACCGGCGCGTTTCGTCCTCTGGGGGACTCTATCAAGGCAAATGCTAGGATTTTATTTTGTAACAAGTATTTATATACAAGAGCGAAGATATTGGCATTTGATTTTTTTTTTTTTTTACTAGAGGAATATTCATGAATACGTTGATTTATTTCAATTGAGCACTGTTGAATGACAAGCTAATTTTTCAAACGACAGTCACCTGCATTAATGCAAAGCTCTTTAGTAAAATGAATGGAGCACTCCGGCTGACTGACATTTGTTTACATTTTTAAAAACAATACGCTAGATTTAGTTACCTCATTCTGTCGAATGAAGATAGCTCAGTGGTAGAAACTCTGACTACCTTGAGGCATTCGGTTGTCTAGTCGAACTGAAGAGCGTTGATACAACGAGACAGTACTATCTGCGTATGACATATATATATATATATATATATATATATATATATGTGTGTGTGTGTGTGTGTGTGTGTGTGTGTGTGTTTGAAGAAATATAGTTTTAAAGTGTGCTATATTTATGGGATAAAGTGCTCAATATCAGAGATAGAGCGTGTGTAAATATAAATATAAAAGTGAACATAGAAGTCAACACTTAGAGGCGACATGAAACAGACTGTCGCCTCTAAGTGTTGACTTCTATGTTCACTTTTATATATATATATATATATATATATATATATATATATATATATATATGGCCTGAAGATTGCGTTTAAGTATGAAACATGCTGTCGTCTATGGGTGTTGTCGTCAATGTCCACTTTTATATTTACATACACACTATCCTTGACATTGAGCACATTAACCCATAAATTGATGCCGACTGTTCTGCTGATATTTTTTCCATAGCTTCTTGTTTAAGCCTTCTACTAGATTGGCAATTAGGTCCACACCGTTTTAATTTTGAACTAGTATTGTGCAACCCTCTGTTCTATAATAAAAGTTCCTTTACTGGCATTTATCGCTTGTAGAACTCATTTACATTATTCCCTGTCATCTTTTTCTTCATTTTCTTGTGCCGTATCCCTTCGAGACATAGTCGATTATGGGTCTCCACAATTTCCTGTCCTTTGTAGCGCTTCATAAATTTTGTCTTTTTGTTAGTTCTCCAAAACCTTGATTCGCCATCCAATTTCTCAAGATCACTAAATATGTTATGCGATATTTTCCTCTGTTTCTCTTGCCTTCAATTTGTCCTGTGAGTATCAGATTTTCCAAGCGCTCCTTCCTCATTATGTTATGCATTGTTTTTCTATGTCCCTCTTGCCTTCAATTTGTCCTGTGAGTATCAGATTTTCCAAGCCCTCCTTCCTCATTATGTTATGCATTGTTTTTCTATGTCCCTCTTGCCTTCAATTTGTCCTGTGAGTATCAGATTTTCCAAGCGCTCCTTCCTCATTATGTTATGCATTGTTTTTCTCTGTCCCTCTTGCCTTCAATTTGTACTGTGAGTATCAGATTTTCAAAACCATCTTTCCTCAGCTCTCTCTTCCTGATGTTAAGTACAAATGTCCTTTTTGTTTCCGTTTTCTCTAGAACTTCGTCGACTCTCTCATATTCGGCCAATAGTATCCTCAGCATCCTTCTGTTGATCCGCCTTTCTGCCGTATAGGAAGACAGATATCACAGAACAGTTCAGTACTCTTTACTTTGTTACTAAAGAAGCTTTTCTGTCACCCGTCTAGTTATTGACCAAGCTCGACGCTGCTTAACTTCTGTAATCGTATGAAAACAGGTGTTTAAACGTGATATGGCAGTAAAACAGAGAGTTAACATTATACCAGAAGCAAGAATCGACCGAATAGAATATAAACCATTCCAATAATAATTCCTCGATGGAACACCCGTAATAGAATAAAACTGGTAAAACCAGAGAGAGAGGGGGGAGAGAGAGAGAAAGAGAGAGAGTGTGTGTGTGAGAGAGTTTTGTGAGATAAGGTGTATGTTTGTGAGAGAGAGAGAATGTGTGTGATAGAATGTGTTTGTGTGTGTGCGAGAGAGAGATCATGTGTGTGTGTGAGAGAGAATGTGTGTGGGAGTTTAAGAGAGAGATAGAGAGTGAGCGTGCGTGTATGTGAGAGACAGAAAGAATGAGAGTGTGTGTGAGAGGTAGACAGACAGACAGTGAGTGTGTGTTTGTGTGTGTGTGTCTTAGCAAGAGAGTATTATGTGTGTGTAAGTGTTTGTATATGTATGTGTGCGTGTGAGAGATAGTGTGTGTGCATATTAGAGAAAGTGTGCGTGTGTGAGTGTGTAAGAGGGAGACAGAGAGCAAGTCTGTGTAAAGAGTGAGAGTGATTATGTTTGAGAGAGACATACAGTCAGTTTGTGTGTGTTTTGTGTGTGTGTAAACGAGAGATTATGTATGTGTGCATGTGAGAGAACGTGTGTATATGTCTGTGCGTTAGAGTGAGATTGTATGGGAGAGAGAGAGAGAGAGAGTGTGTGTGTGTGTGTGTGTGTATATGTGTGTGTGTGTGATATAGAGTGTGTGTTTGTGAGAGGGAGTCAATATAAAAGGAGGAAATGTAAGGAAGGGTGACAAATTGAAAATAAAATCAGCATAGAGACAAAGAAAGAAAGAAAGAAAGAAAGAAAGAAAGAAAAAAGAAAGAAAGAAAGAAAGAAAGAAGGAAAAAAGAAAGAAAGAAAGAAAGAAGGAAAAAAAGAAAGAAAGCAAGAAAAAAGAAAGAAAGAAAGAAAGAAAAAAGAAAGAAAGAAAGAAAGAAAGAAAGAAAAAAAGAAAGAAAGAAAAAAGAAAGAAAGAAAGAAAGAAAGAAAAAAAGAAAGAAAGAAAGAAAGAAAGAAAAAAGAAAGAAAGAAAGAAAAAAGAAAGAAAGAAAGAAAAGAATATAAAGAAAGAAAATAGAGAGAAATAAGGAAGTTGAAATCAGAAAGAGAGAGAGAGAGAGAGAGATCGGACAAGAGAGGGGAAAATGTGAGAAGGGAAAATGATGAACGGAAAAGAAAATGAGCATAGAAACGAAGAAGGAAAGAACAAAAGAATTAATGAAGCTAACCATATAACGAAAGAAAAGAAACAAAAAAAAAGAAAAAGACAAGAAAAGCGTAGAATGAAACTAGAAAAAATGTGAAGAGAATAAATAAAGAAAAGCAAAATAAAAAAGAAAGAGTAAGAAACGAAGAAAAGGAAAGAATAAGGAAATAGATAAAAAAGAACCAAGAATAATGAACTAAAGATGTTTTTTCTCTCTTCTCAATTTTTCTCTCTTAGTTTAGTCATTTCTTTTTTTCATGAGAAACAAACAAAATAAGATGAAAAGAATGAATGATATACAGAATGAAAGAAGCGAAAGAAATGAAAAAAGACCGATAAAAAGGAAATGCAGAAAAAGGAAAACGAGAAGAAAAATGACAATCAGAAGAATGAGAAAGAAAGAAAAAGAGATAAATAGAGAAAGTAACGAAAGAAAAAGAAGAAAAAAAGAGAGAGATGAATTTTGGAAAAGAATAGAAAGAAAAACGGAAAAGGAAAAAAAAGAAAAATCGAAGCCATATCAGAAGAAATGGACAGAAGATAAAGCAGAAAAAAGTATTAAAACAAAAACAAAAACGAAATAAGGAAAAGACTTAGAATAAAGAAAGGAATAGAAAGAAAAACGAGAATAAAGGAAAAGGGAGGTGGAAAAAAAATTAGAAAAGGAGAAAAGAAAAAACGAACCAATAGCAGAAGAAAAAAAAAAGAAAAAAACAAAAGAAGAGAAAAAGAAGTAAAAACTGTGAAAATTAATGAAGGAAAAAAGAGCGTTGAAGAAAGAAGAAAAAGCAATAAAGGAAAAACAAAATAAAGAAGAACTAATCAATATCAACAGATTAAGGCAGAAAGAAAGAAAAAGGTCAAAGAAAGAGAAAGGAACGAAACGTTAAAGGAAAGAGAGAGAAGAAAGAAAAAGCAGACCAAAAGAAAGAAAGAGAAAGACGAGAAAAAGAAACTACAGTAAAAAGTGAGAGATATTTGTTAGAAAATAGTATGAGAAAAAGACATGCAAAAAACAAAAAACAACAAAGGTGAAATACAGGAATAAGGAATAGAGAAGAAAAGGTTTATGACAACAACGGAAAAAAGATAGAGAATGAAAAAGAAAAAGAAAGAGAGAAACTTCTTTTTACACTTGATCCGATCTAACGATTAAAATATCAATCGGATGATCATTAACGACGTATTTAAAACTACAAAAATTGATTTAAATTCACCGTGATAACATTTTTGTCGACTTTGCGTTTGCTGTGTTTAATGTTGTATTCTTTTGCATTTCTTTCCTTCTCGTTTATTGATGCTCTTGTTTGGAAGTCAGCAGGCAATAAATTCGAAAATTAAATTATTTCATGCATCAGGAATTATATTTAGTGCTTATTTAAGTTTATAGGCAGAAATCAGGTTCCAAGATATTTTGCCGAGATGGAAGTACAGGCATTTATAGAAGTGAAGATCATGTAAAAAAAAAAAAGGCGGGAAAATAATATAAAAACAAAATGGAGGAAAACGAGGCAAGGGAATAGCGAAAGAGGAAATGTTAACCTTTCGTGATCGAAAAAAAAAAAGAATGAGAAAAAAAAAGAAATGACACAGAATTATGTGAGAATTAAGGAAGGTGAATAATTAACAAAGGAGAAAAAGAGGAAAAGAATTAACAGAAGACATTGAAGAAGGAAAACGAGAGAAAATAATAAAGAATGAAGGAAAGAAATTAGGAAAGGTATGAAAAGGGGGGGGATATCGTTAGAAGAAGAAGCAGAAGAAGAAGAAGAAGAAGAAGAAGAAGAAGAAGAAGAAGAAGAAGAAGAAGAAGAAGACGATGATGATTATGATGATGATTATAATTATGATGCTGATCATGAAGGAGAAGACGATGAAGAAGAAGAAGAAGATAGAGATAAAAAAAGAAAGCAATGTTGATGAAGAAGAAGACGATGATGATTAAGATGATGATAATGAAGACGAAAACGATGATGATGATGATGATGATGATGAGGATGATGATGATGATGATGATGATGATGATGAAGAAAGCGATGGTGATAAAGAAGGGAAAAGAGATGGAGATAGAAAGAAGAAGAAGAAGAAGAAGAAGAAGAAGAAGAAGAAGAAGAAGAAGAAGAAGAAGAAGGCAATGATGATAATGAAGATGACAAACGACGACGACAATGATGATAACGAAGACTAAATCGATGATGATCATTATGATGAAGAAGAAGAAGAAGACGAAGGCGAAGTATACGACGACAATGATGATGATAACGAAGGATAAAACGATGGTGATGATGATGAAGAAGAAGAAGAAGAAGAAGAAGAAGAAGAAGAAGAAGAAGAAGAAGAAGAAGAAGAAGAAGAAGGCAATGATGATAATGAAGATGACGACGACGACGACAATGATGATAACGAAGACTAAATCGATGATGATCATGATGATGAAGAAGAAGAAGAAGACGAAGGCGAAGTATACGACGACAATGATGATGATAACGAAGGATAAAACGATGGTGATGAAGAAGAAGAAGAAGAAGAAGAAGAAGAAGAAGAAGAAGAAGAAGAAGAAGAAGAAGAACCTTCGTAGAAAATCAAACATTTATTTCTCTCAATGGACATTTTGGTCCGAAGAAAAAGATAACCTTCGGCAAACATTAAAAACCAACGACTTTCCTGTTGCATTTTGACTATTTTAATTTTATATCTTTTCTTGCTTCACTCTTATTCTCTCTTATTTTTAGTCATTCTCAATTTACTCATTCTCTCTCTGTTTCTCAATTTACTTACCCCCTCTCTCTCTTTCTTAATTTACCTACCCCCTCTCTCTCTTTCTTAATTTACTTACCCCCCTCTCTCTTTCTTAATTTACATACCACCCTCTCTCTCTTTCTTAATTTACTTACCCCCCTCTCTCTCTTTCTTAATTTACATACCACCCTCTCTCTGTTTCTTAATGTATTTCTCTTTCTCTTTCTCTTTTCTACTTAATAGGTCCTTTTCTTTTTATTTTATCTGTCTCACTAACAGGCTCTTTCCCATTTTCTTGTTGCATTTGTATCTCACTCTGATTTTTCTTCCCTCTCTTTCCTTTACTTTACAGTCACGCTTTATCTCTCTCTATCTCTATCTTTGGTTTTAGCCATCGCTCCCGCTGAATTTACCTCATCTCTCGCTTTCAAATATTACCTATCTATCTATCTATCTATCTATCTATCTATCTATCTATCTATCTATCTATCTATCTATCTCTCTCTCTCTCTCCCAGTTTTCATTAAACTCTGTATGTCTTCGTGCCATAAAAATTAAAATCTGTTTGTCCCTTTCTTTCTTTCTTTCTTCCTTTCTTTCTTTGTTGGTATCTATCTATCTATCTATCTATCTATCTATCTATCTATCTATCTATCTATCTATCTCTCTCCCAGTTTTCATTAAACTCTGTATGTCTTCGTGCCATAAAAATTAAAATCTGTTTGTCCCTTTCTTTCTTTCTTTCTTTCTTTCTTTCTTTCTTTCTTTCTTTCTTTCTTTCTTTCTTTCTTTCTTTGTTGGTATCTATCTATCTATCTATCTATCTATCTATCTATCTATCTATCTATCTATCTATCTATCTCCCAGTCTTCATCAAACTCTGTATATCTTCGTGCCATAAAAAAATGAAAATCTTTTTCTTTCTTTCTTTCTTTCTTTCTTTCTTTCTTTCTTTCTTTCTTTCTTTCTTTCTTGGTATCTATCTATCTATCTATCTATCTATCTATCTATCTATCTATCTATCTATTTTTGGTAAGGGTGGGACCGTAATAATGAATGAAAAATAATCTTCGTTTTGAACTGCTCATTTACCCCGACCATTTCTTTTTAGTATTTCTCTCCCCGCGCTTCTCTTGTTTCACCTCCTCCCTGTCTTTTAAGTCAAAATGGCGCCGTTCCCTGACATTTTCATTGCCAAGTTTTTATTTTTATTTTTTTAAATAAACATAAAATCTTTTTTATTCTGAGTTTTTTTTCCCCTCTTTTCCTCGCTGGGTAATCATTTACCTTTTCCTATTACCAAAATTTATTTTACGCTTAACAGGTGACTGATCCATTTCAAACATAGTTGAATCTGATAACCCCACTCGTTATTTTTAAACAAACACATTTGAAAAATCAGAGATAAATTGATGGAAATAAAGAATTTCATTACATTCAAGGTAGTCCCTCTTTATTTCCCCTTGGCCAGACAAACGTAAGCCTTTTCGGGAGACAGCTAGTGTTTGGATGATAGTTAAATAGCCTCGCGAAGCGTGAAATGCAAGGCATTTTTATCTTGTTGCTAATAAATGAGCAATGACATGACGGTTGTATGCATTCGGTAGCGTTAACAAAGTCTGACACAAGGATACACATGCAGAGCATAGGTAAGGATCATATTTATTCACTATTGTGATGCAACGAACCCTTGTTGCCACTTTCATAATGCCACAGAATATTCGTTTTCACTTTCGTAATCCTCGTTGTAGTAGAGACTGTGTAATCGCAGACACAACTATAGTAACGCCGTTGAAAATACTGATGTCAGACGCCTTCGAATAACATTCGCACTAATAGTACTTGCTCGATAATACTCGCTCGAAAAGTAACCACCGAATAGTGATCCGAATAGAGAAATAGTATAATAAATAGAGTAGTGATTAGCGTTCCGTATAGTAATAGAGGATAGAGAGGGAATAGCGATCATTATATAAATAGAGGATAGAGAGGGAATAGCGATCATTATATAAATAGAGGATAGAGAGGGAATAGCGATCATTATAAAAATAGAGGATAGAGAGGGATAACGTTCCCTATAGTAATAGAGGATAGAGGAGGAATAGCGGTCATTATATAAATAGAGGATAGAGAGGGAATACCGATCATTATATTAATAGAGGATAGAGAGGGTATAGCGATCATTATATAAATAGAGGATAGAGAGGGAATAGCGTCCCTTATAGTAATAGAGGAGGAATAGCGATCATTATATAAATAGAGGATAAAGAGGGAATAGCGATCATTATATTAATAGAGGATAGATAGGGAATAGCGATCATTATAAAAATAGAGGATAGAGAGGGAATAGCGATCATTATATAAATAGAGGATAAAGAGGGAATAGCGATCATTATATTAATAGAGGATAGATAGGGAATAGCGATCATTATAAAAATAGAGGATAGAGAGGGAATAGCGTTCCTTATAGTAATAGAGGAGGAATAGCGATCATTATATAAATAGAGGATAAAGAGGGAATAGCGATCATTATATTAATAGAGGATAGATAGGGAATAGCGATCATTATAAAAATAGAGGATAGAGAGGGAATAGCGTTCCTTATAGTAATAGAGGAGGAATAGCGATCATTATATAAAAGAGGATAAAGAGGGAATAGCGATCATTATATTAATAGAGGATAGAGAGGGAATAGCGATCATTATATTAATAGACGATAGAGAGGGAATAGCGATCCGTATAGTAATAAAGGATAGAACAGAAATGGCGGTCGTTAGACGTCAGCTACTTCCGACATATATGCGTTTTTTCTATGGTCCCATGGTCTACTTAATTCAATAATAAGATCACCTGTGTTTGTTCACTGTCGATCTATGCTCAAACTGAACTGTCGGCAGGGAGACTTTTTTTCCTATATAACGAATTTTTCCCCTGTTACTTCAACTGTTCATTCGTTCTTTTATTTTTTTTCTCTTTCATGGATGCGTGAGAATAGAAATCGACAATTTTACTAACAGTGACCCAGGTAACATCAACATACAAGTTGCCCAGAAAATCGCCCTAATAGGAATATCCTTTTGTGATGTCAACAAAAAATCGTTGCCACTTTTGTGATGCCAACGAATACTCGTTTCCACTTTCGTAATGGTCGTTGTAGTAGAGACTCTGTAATCGCAGATACAACTACAGTAACGCCGTGGAACACTACTGGTGTCACACGCCTATGAATAACACTCGAACTAATAGTACTTGGACGAAAATACTCCCTCGTAAAGTAACCAGCGAATTGTGGTCCGAATAGAGAAATCGTATAATGAATAGAGTAGAGAATAGCGATCCGAATACTAATAGAGGATAGACTAGAAATAGGGATCGCTTAGACGTCACGCTACTTCATACTAATGCGTTTCTCCCACGCTCACGTGATCCAATTAATTCAATAATGGGATCGCCTCTGTTTGTTCTCAGACAATCTATGTTCAAACACAAGTGTCGCCAGCGACACTTTATTCTTATAAAACATTCACAAAGTGATCTGTTGATGTCAAACATATCAAGGAAAAACTTAATAAAAATATTTAGATGAGGCAGCCAAGTAAACGCGAGAAGAAAGATCTAATTATCAACTGCAAGGAGGCAGAAGGTATCGTTATCCGGAATAGAAAAATGTAGTCAAGAAAAGCTAGAAGAAAGGACTATCAATTGTAAGAAGACAGAATGGATAGTTCTCATCAAGGGAACACATTTAGTAAAGGAAAGCAAGAAGAAGGGAATAACTATCAACTGTAAGAAGCCTGAAAACATCGTTGCCAGAAAGAGGATTTATAGTAAAGGAAAGCGTGATAAAAGGACTAGCTATCAACTGTAAGAAGACAGAATGAATCGTTTACAGCAAGATAATAAATTAGTAAAGAAAAGCGAGAAGAAAGGAATATCTATCAACTATAAGAAGACTGAACATATCGCTCTCAGAAAGAGGAAATATAGTAAAGGAAAGCGAGAAAAAAAGGAGTAGCTATTCACTGTAAGTATATAGAATGCATGGTTATTAGTAAAACACGCGAAGACGGCCAAATATCTGACACGCGTATTGAAACATGAGCCCTTCCTTGTTTAGACTCATTCTCCAGTACGATTATCTATATCTCGTTTTAGGGTCATAATATCTGCAACCCATTTCTAACTATCTTTGTTCAAGTTCAAGTGGCTGTGTTTTGAATTCAGAGTTCTACTTCTCCGAGACCGATTGCCAACCATGGCTAGCGGGCTCAGTATGTTCTACTATTTAACCCATAGCTGGAGCAAGAATAGAGGGATTCATACTTCTTCGAACTTTGTGAATTAAGAAGAAGACAAAGAAGACGAAGAAGAAGAAGACGGAGACGAAGAAGAAGAAGAAGAAGAAGAAGAAGAAGAAGAAGAAGAAGAAGAAGAAGAAGAAGAAGAAGAAGAAGAAGAATTATAAACAATAAGAATTAAGAAAAGACGTTGAAGAAGAAGTGAGAGGGAAAATAATGAGGAATGAATGAAATCACGAAAAGTATGAAAAGGGGAAAATATTATTAGACACAAAAAAAAGAAAATATAAAAGAAAGAAGAAAGAAAAAGATAAAGAAAAAAGAGCAAAAACGATGAAAATAGAAAGAAAAGAAGAAAGAAAAATAGAATAGAAATAAAGAAAATAGGAAGAAAGAAGGAAAGAAGTTTAAGAGAGAGAGAGAAAAAGAGAAAGCGAATAAGAGTGGGGAAAATATGAAGGAAGAATGATGAACTGAAAAGAAAGAAAGAAAGTATGAAAGAAAGAAAGAAAGAAATAGTAAGACAAAGAAAAGAAAGAAAAGAAAGTGAAGGAAAGAAAATAGAAAGAAGAAAGAAAAATAGACAGAAAAGTCGTTAAAGATAGAAAGAATATAAAGAAAGAACAAAGAATAGAAAGAAAGAAGTTGAAGTTATATATATATATATATATATATATATATATATATATATATATATATAGAGAGAG
>OZ038509.1:47714423-47716923 GCA_964036315.1 Acanthosepion esculentum | reverse complement strand
TTGGAAGATGAATGGAGACATCACGTCGCCATCAGCAGAGATCACTCAAAACACCTTCGTAATCACCATTAGACTCATACAACTTTTTCCGAATCCTCTGCTCTGTCCTCAGATTGATAACTAAACACTCTGAAATATTCGTATCAGAGGTTCCAGTGCGAATGCCAAGAATTACAGCATGTCATTTCCAAATTTCTGTAGGACTGAATTGCGTCATGGTGCTCTTTTTCTCACAGACGGTGACCAGCTGAACGTCTTTGTGCAGTCAACAAAATCAAAAACTAACAACGCGCATGCGCGAAATGAAAAATTTAAGCGGCGGCAATTTACTCATCGCATATATATCTCGAAAATAAAAAAATAAAATATCTCTTTCTCTGTCTGTCTGTCTGTCTCACTCTCTCTCACAATATATATATATATATATATATATATATATATATATATATATATATAGAGAGAGAGAGAGAGAGAGACAGAGAGATAGGGGGAGTTATTATATGAACAGACATAGATAGACACATCGATAGATATGAACTGTGTACTATATATATATATATATATATATATATATATATAGCTGAATCACTCGTGTCTTGCTACGTGTCACACATTTTTCGTAAGAAAATGATGATTGATTTTAAATCATTGTTATAATTTGTGGAGAAACATGATGCATTTCAATATTACTCAATGATCTTGTTGATGTGACCTCATTCTTCTGGCTTTCTCTTTCTATATTTTGGACAGGAGTCATTCCCTTGTTCAAATTTAAATTTAATTTAAATCAAAGGGAAAAAAATATCAGTGGTAGGAACTTATACACCCCCGATGACCCTCTTTCATCAAAATGAAATTTACTTATCCATGTACCCTGGGTAATGCAGTTTCAGAATATATATGTTTATGGGAGTCTATGTCAAAAATCCTGGGAGGTGTTCGATAACAGACAAACCGACAGACAGCGGCTACAACTATATATATATATATATGTATATAAATTAACTGATTTAAAATATGTTTTTTTTCGCTACACAGTAATAACCATGTTTCAAAAATGGAAGCTAAAAGCTTCGAATTTAATTTTGTTATTAAGTTAAAGACATTGGTTCCATTTCCTCGTCAAGCGAATTTTGGAGTAACTTATTTTTTTTTAAATTTACAGTTTAAAAAGCACGGCAAAGATTCATAATTGAGTGGTTATTGCTGTGTAGCGAAAAAACATATTTTAAATCAGTTAATTTATAATATTAATGCTCTGTAAATTTACATTGAGCACTATTGTGTAAACATAAAAATATCTATAAGAACACCGGATTTTATATCTTACTGTTCTTTCTTTTTATTTATATATACATATATATGTAGATATAGATATATATAATAAGACATATCTATGTTTATACATTCTTTTTTATAGATACAAATTTTTAAGTAAATGCTCTGTTTTATAATAAACAGTATTAATAACATTTACCGGCCTGAATGTCTGAGAAATTGTCATAGAAAATATGCATCCTCCGACAGGAATCGAACCTGTATCCTATACGGAACCGTCATATAGCCTGAATGTTGTTAATACTGTTTATTATAAACAGAGCATTTACTTAAATATTTGTATCTCTAAAAAAAAACGCATCAACATAAAAATGTCTTAAAATAATTGTCGGACTTTGTCCATTTCATAATAAATAAATATATATAAAGTCATTTAGAGATACAAGTATTTAAGCAAATGCTCTGTTTTATAATAAACATTATTAAATAACATTTACCGGCCTGAACGTCCGAGAAATTTTCACAGAAAATTTTCGTTCACCGACAGGAATCGAACATGTATCCTATACGGAACCGTCATTTCGCGTGACGTGCCTTAACCGTTCGGCCACAGAGAAGCGTCCGGTTAGCAAGGTCAATTTTACTATCTTTAAACTTAAATCTTCCATGAATCTCTTCTATTCATATCTGCTCTAGCTTATCAAATATAAACAAATGACGATATATATATATGTGTGTGTGTGCGTGTGTGTGTTTGTGTGTGTGCGTTCGTGTGTGTGTGTGTGTGTGTGTGTGTGTATTTCACCTGGATTCACCACTAACGTAGGTACTCTATAACTTATTGTTATATTTAAATTAACGAGATATCGTTCCCTGCCGCCAGCAAATCCGATACAATAACTAATTTATCTCCAGTATCCATCCGAGCATTCCACGACCCATTCTAAAAGCTGACTCCTTCACCCGACAGGTTCCTCTCGAAAAGAGCCTTCTTAATTCACCCTCACTAACTCTGTCGATGTGCTTATTCCGACGAGCGGCTCCCCCAGCATCCACTACACGAAAACAAAAGTTAATTGTTGTTGATATACTGATGTGTTAATCACACGAGATCTTAATGGCGGGCACTTGGCAATCAGGCATTTTCTTTCTCGCCATCCTCTCCCTTTTCTTTGCTGGTCGGACGAAGTGGCTTGTGGATGGTCGGCGAGTGGGTTGGATT
>OZ038509.1:47681923-47709423 GCA_964036315.1 Acanthosepion esculentum | reverse complement strand
TTTCCGGCTGGTATTGGTAAATAAAACCTTTTATGTCTAATGTGTTTTTAGACGAATACTAACCATTCATTTTCAAAATCATTTGTTCTTTGTTATGTCGTTAGTGTACTTTTGAAAAAGATCGTGTTTTATTCTTCTTCATTTCAATTCTTTGGACTTCCATTTACCGACCGTTTCGCGCCTCGATATCTTTTAGCCAGAAAAACATTTCTAGAGACGCCATATTTCCACAATTAAACTGACGACGCACATACACACACAGGCATATATATATATATATATATATATATATATATATATATATATATTTATATATATATATATACACACATGTATATATATATATATATATACACATGTATATATATATATATATGTGTGTGTGTGTGTGTGTGTGTGTGTGTGTGTGTGTGTGTGTGTGTGTGTGTGTGTGTGTGTGTTTTGGACCACAAAAATATTGAGAAGTTGAAATGTTAAACTTTTCAGACACACTGGGTTGTATATTAATATTTATTGTTTTATTATCTCAATTAGATTCCTCGACAAGTTTCGGTCAGCATGGTCATCATCAGGAGAAAAAAAAATTCCGGCTTGTTAGTTGCAGTGAGTTATAGGAATGAATGACCTTCTGAAGAAAATGAACTTTATCTGTAGTTTTCATTTGCTTTTTATCGTTAATTTTGGTCAGTCCTTATGTTGGTCAAGCGGCCTCTTTTAAGTTGTTTTTAAGATAGAAGCAAGATAGATTCATGCTACTCTAAATTCCTTTGTTCATTTTGACAATTTTATTGGTTCCTGTGAATTGGGGGTTTCTGTGATAAGTGTATGTTATCATTTAGTTTTTCGGGAGGGTGTATGATGTGTGTAAGTGTATATATTAATATGGCTTATGGGCGAATTTAACTTTTTTACATCATTAGCAGCAACTGAAAAGTGTGGGCTATGACTAATTTTTCTGTGAGGAACTCAACACAAAATGTACGGCTGTCCTCTGCGTTTCGATTTAATTGCTTCCTTCTATTGTATTAATTCAAATGAATAGTACTATCCATTAATAGTTTTCCACATTTCCAGGCAGTCTAACATTATTAATCCTTCAAAATAAAAAAAAGCTATTAGCTTGCCAACAGATGTTGCCTGCTTGAACTTCTTCGAGAGTGGAGAGCCAAGCTGTTTACCACGGTTTGCTTTGAATCTTTGATTCAGGTTCGATGTGGTGAACTCAGTTTTTATCTTGAGTTACCTATCTGCGCTGGAAAATTTCAAGGTCAGCCTGGAATCAAGTCAGACGTGTTCTTAAAATGTTAACCCTTTTTAGCTTCTGCTCCAGTGTCAGATTTCTTAGGACACATCTTGGAAACAGCTTTCTCGTCTCCAATATCTCAGGAAAAACAATATAGACTGAACCAGAACTAATGACTATAGACTTTGTCATCTTCTGGACAGGGGTAAGACGTCTGTCATGCAAAACCATAAAGTGAATTGCATTAACTTGTTCAGTGGGTGAGGTTTTTGAACGACCTGACCGAGGGTCATATTCTGTGCTGTCCCTGCCTCGCTTGAATATCGCTGCCCATTTCTTCACAGTTGCATAGGAAGAGGAGTCCCCAGCAAATGTCTGTATTATGCTCTCGTGGATTTACTTGACTGTCATACCTTTCTTTTGCAGGTATTTTATTGCTCGGGCCACAGCTTTGTTCATTTTTAGATTTGTCGCACACTTATCACCTTTGTATTGGCCTCTCCTGCAGAAGAAAATAAGACAGAAATCTGAATTAGTTATTCTAGTTTTATAAGAAGGGGGGTATTTTGCCACAACAAAAATGTTCAGCTATGGCTCCTCTTTCGGGGTGTGGCGAAGACCTTTTTGAACGAGGCTCGTAATGCAAACGTAAAAAGGAGGTATTAAAATAGATGGACAAGCCACTCATATTTGAGGAAGTGTATTGCCTCTTTGACAATATCGCATGACTCGCTGTTTATTCTCCAATCCTGAATTTCATGGTTGGCTTTCATTTTCAAGTCTTTTTCGCTGCTCTTTGGACCTTCATAGCTGAAAGTCCTTTCTCACATGCCAGAATTGAGTTAGATCTTTTCTAATTGATCTGTTTATTTCTAAGTTGAAATGATGGACCCCTCTGCCTGTTGTGAACCGTTGATCCAGTTTTCATCTCTACTGTTTCCACTTTTAAAAACTTATTCACCGTTTTCTTGGGACTTCTTGAATGGATTTTGAAAATGTAATCCAGAGTATGAATGTTGTTACCATTACCTAAGACCTGAATGATTTTTCCTCTCACCATTGCTCAGTTTGGAAGACAGTGGGGCTGACAGAAAACGATTTTAATTTATTCTCTTTCTAGTGATTCTTACAACAAATGTTATCAAAATGGCTAAACGTCTTATCTGAAAACCAGAAAAAAACATAGATATTAAACATTTTGTGGCAGGAACTATTATGCTGTAACACGAGTTTGACAATTCTGCTGTTACACCCGATGTATATATATATATATATATATATATGCGAATAGATAACCCTGTTTTATTTCATTTTCTTAGAGATATTTTACCTATTTTAACAACTATCTCAAAATGCAGTAATGCAACTAGCAACCAGGGGGGTTACCATGAGTCAAGTTGAAAGTGAAAGTGAAAGTGAAAATAAAGAATGCGAACAGTGAGGATTGAGGAAAGGACAAATACATGAATGGTGTTTTTAAACAATATTTATTACGAGAAAAGTAACATAACAATTCAACAATAACATTTTAAAATGATTATTCTGGAGCGTATGATTATCGACACGCATTTTTATAACCTGAAAATAAAATAATATTTTTATTAATAAAGTAAACAAAACAGAGCAATTTTTATTAACAAATAACCCTCCTACAAAAACGCCTGATAATTATGCACCAACTTGATACTAAGACACAAGGTGTTACTGAGTTTGAAAGAATTCGAAAACAGAAACATTATTGTGGAGTAAGAACAATAGAATAGTAATCAGGAAGACAGTAGATAACGATTGATATTGAATTTAATTTTTTGAACATCAAAGTTGCCTGGAAAAGCATGGAAAGCTGGAAGTGAGTTCCGCAATCGAGAAGTGCGAGAAAATAAAAATCTTAGCATAAAACTGTTCCATCTAGCCGATTCAGCTGTAAATTGGTGAGACCCTGTTGCCAATCTAGTACTGCGCTTAAATTCATAAAATCTGGGTACTAAAACGAAGAACTGATTAGAACAATTGCCATGAATGTTTTATATAGGGTGACCCAAAAAAACGGGAATTTTTGAAGTGCGTATTGCCAGACAGGAGCAAGTGGCAACACTGCGAAACAGTGACCTTGAGCAAGTAAACATTTGGCCATTTTAGTAACGAGAATGAAATTCACAGTATCCCAGCTGAGATGTTGCAGCAGTCAATGAGGAATCTTAACAGCAGGTTTCAAGAATGCATTCGTACAGGAGGACGCCATCTACAGGACGTAATTTAAAAAAAATGAAAATTCCATCATTGTTTCTTAAATGGCATGTTTTAAGGTTTCAATTACTATGAATTAAATATTTTTCTTCCATCACTCTTGGTTTTATTGGATTGTTAAAAAGTTCCCGTTTTTTGGGGGTCACCCTATAGAAAAGGCAAAGCGAAGCTACCTTTACGGTGGTCGGGAAATGACTGAAGCCGAGACGCCAGGTCAGCATGAATAATATTGCTGACAATTTTTTTAATTTTTAATAGAGTTTAATCTAGTGACATGCGCGCATGGGTCTTTGTCTTTAACGTCCTTCCGGTGGGCAACTCTGAAGTCACACTATGCTGTAGTAAGCTCTAATGATGCTTTTGACGATAGGTAGTTACTATTATTCTTGGTCTTTTCAAACTTAAAACTATAAGATATCCCAAACGATTAAGCAAAATATGGTAGATTAAGAAAAAGGAACATCACTGTGTTTGGATTTAGCTTCCAAATTAAAAAAATAAATTTGGGATATGTAAGAATTGCTCGGCTGTTAACTTTTCTTTTTCTTTTCTTTTTTTTCTTTTTTCTTCTCTTTTATTTCTGTCTTTTCTTCATCTTCTCTTCTTCTTTTCTTGTCATTTTTCTCTGCTTCCTATATATACTTTCTGTTATTGTCATTTTCCCTCTCTCTGTCTCACTCTCTTTATTCTTCTTCTTCTTTTTTCATTTTCCTTTTGTCATTTTCCCTCTTCGTTTAATTTACTTTTACTTCTCCGCCCCCCACTTTTCATTTTCACTTCTTTTTCTTTTTGTCATCTGTCGTCTAAATGCAATTTGTGCTATTGTCATTTCCTCTCTTTTCTTCTTCTTCTTCTTCTTCTTCTTCTTCTTCTTAACTCTTTGTCATTTCCCCTATCGATATACTTTCTGTCATTTTCATTTCTCTAAACTCTGTCTTGTTGTTGTTGTTGTTGTTGTTGTGGTTCTTCTTCTTCTTCTTCTTCTTCTTCTTCTTCTTCTTCTTCTTCTTCTTCTTCTTCTTCTTCTTCTTCTTCTTCCTCCTCCTCTACTTTTAACTCATATTCTCTTCTTGACATTTCTCCTATCTCTATAATTTCTGTTATTTTCATTTCTCTCGCTCTCTCTTGTTTTTCTTCTTCTTCTTACTATTCCTCCTCTTACTCTTCCTCCTCCCCTTTTTCTTTCTCCTCCTCCTCTTCTTCTTTTTCTTCTTCTTCTTCATCCTCTTCTTCTTTCTCTTTCTCCTCCTCCTCTTCTTCTTCCTCCTCTTCTTCTCTGTCTTCGTCCTCCACCTTTTCCTCCTCCTCTTCTTTGTCCTCCTCTTCTTCTTCTTCTTCTTGATGACGGTGCTTTCTGACGGTTTTATATATATTCCATTTGCCTTGTTTTTTTTTTTTACACTGTCGTTGTCGCAGCCATTTTGCACCACACACCAGCCAGACAGTCACCCAACCAACCAACCAACCACACCAGCGCCCCGAACCGACCGAAGCCCTCCGCTCAATAGCAAAACAACAGAAGCTGTTGTAGATGAAGAATAATATCTAATCAAAATAGAAGATTGGGAAACACTCAACAAACCATCCGTCTTCCTTGACGACACACAATGATTAATGAGATCGAAAAAAAAACTATATATATATATATATATATATACATATATATATATATTAAAAACCAACGAAATATATATATATATCCCAACTAAATATCCCCCCAAATTAAAAAAAAATATATACAAACCTTTGTACAATAACACGACATTGAATACGAAATGCAAGCACACATTTTTTACTAACGGTTTGCTTACTGATAAACGATTAACTTTTTTTTATATTATTTTTGTTTTGTGTGTGTGTTTTCTATCATACAATGTTTCTTTTATGCTTTACTTTCTCGCATCGAAAATTCTTTCTCGGTTTTCACTGCATTGTAATGTTTGACATAATGTTAGCCTAGTTTATGTTGATTATTTTGCCTTATTTTGTTTGCTTGTTTTAGTTTAGTTTAAAATGTACAATGTTTGTTTCAAATGTCTTGCGTCGTTTCAAGATCGATCTATCTTCATTCAAATGATTTCTTTATGCAATTCTCTCAACGTACCACCGTTTCTTTCATTCATTTGTTCTGTTACTTCTTCATGCTCTCTGTCTCTGTCTCTGTCTCTTCCTTTTTCTTTTCTCGTTCTCCCCACCCCCGTTCTCAACCACTGATATTTTGTTTCTCTATATTTTTCATATTGTTTCTTTCTTTACTTTACTCTTTCCAAAAAACAAAAAAACAAACAAGATATCATTCGATTTTTCTTCTTTTCTTAATTTGAGATTATTTCTCTGTTTTTATTACTTCTTCTTCCTCTTTTTTTTCTTCTTCTTATTTTTCTTCTCTTCTCGTTTTTCATCTTATTTTTCTTTTTTTTTCCTTATTTTTTTCTTCTTTGCCTTCTTATTATTTTTCTTCTTCTTCTTCCCATTATTTTTCTTCTTTTTTCGTATTGGTCGGCTTTCTTTTTTCTTATTTTTCCTTTTCTTTTTCGACTTATTTTTTTCTTCGTCTACTTTGTCTTTTTCTTATTTTTTTTTCTTCTTCTCTTTATTCGTCTACTTTTTACATTTATTCTTTTTCTTCTTTTTCCTCTTCTTTTTTCTTCTTATTTTTCCTCGTCGTGTTCCTCGTCTTGCTATCATTTTTCTTATTCTTCTCTTTATTTTTATTTTTTCTTATTTGTTTTTGTTCTTTTTCTTCTTTAGCCCTTTTTTTCTTATTATTTTTGTTCTTCGTCATACTTGTCTTCTTCATATTTTTCTTATCATTTTTCTTCTTTTTATTCATATTCATTTCGTTGTCCGTCTTTTATTTTTCTTCTTCTAATTTTTCTTCTATTTCTCCTTTGTTTTATTATTATTTACTTCTTTTCCTTCTGATTCTTTTTTTTTCTTCTCCTTTTTTTGCTTTTCCTTATTTTTATCACGGTTATTGTTCTTCTTCTCTTTCAGTAGTTACCCTCTATCCCTCTCACATTATTGTCGTCTGCTTCTGTCTTCTTTTTCACTTTGTGTTATTTCGCGCCTTTACGGATCGTTTTTTGTTGTTGTTGTTGTTCTTCTTAATTGCATTTTAATTCGAAATAGTTTCTCCTATTAACTTTACTTTCCCATCATTTTGACATTCTTTCCTCAGTACCTTTTCGTCATTTTAAAAATTTTATTCAATCTTTGAGCACCATTTTTAATACGATAGATTTTTCTCATTAATAATCTACAATTTCCCGTATTTCATGACACATAAAACGACCTTCCTCATTTTAGTAGGAAATATTAAAATAAAATCGTTGGATGATGGCAAGTTTCAAGAAAGTTGTTTTAAAGCATTGATACTTCTTCTATATTCAGCGACCCTTCGGGACATGACAAATCATGGCTCTCCCTAACTTCCTATCCTTTATAACTCTTAGTTATGCCTGCCTCCTTTAATCTACCACTTATGATATTGTCTGCATTTACAAGAGCTAGACCAAGTGATTACTTTCCAGACTGGATAGAGTCCAAAAGCATCACCGCGTCCCTATGGGTGATGAATTACCCCCCTACAACCCCTTGCTCATAGACGAAACATTGTAAGCCTCTCCTTCTCTATCGCTATGTGCATGGAAAGTTTTCAGATGGACTACATTCCTTAGTTCCACCAGTTCTAACCTTCACGGTTAACACCCGTCATACCCCGTACATTGTAACGAACCAACCTGATTTCTTTCGTATTTCTATTTTTGAGATGTAAGTTCCACTCGAACAGCTTCTTTCCCCGAGCAGTTGCCCTGAGGAACCGGCTCCTAAGAAGATGCATCCCCAATCACTACAATCTTAACCAGGTCAAGTATAGCGTTAACCGTTATCTTCCAATATACGAGGGTCATTCAATAAATAAGGTGAATTTTTCGGTATAAGGACTTCTAATACAGATAGAAGCTTACTTTTTTTATTTTTCAACGTAGTCTCCCAGCACTGTCACACACTTTTCCCATCTGTGCACAAGCTTCTTTGGACTGATGTCTCAGCCAGTCGCTCACAACACTTTTGAATTCATCGTCACTTTTAAACTTCGTGCCTCTCGTGAACGCTTTCAAGGGACCAAACAAGTGAAAGTCTGAAGCGGCAAGGTCTGGGCTGTAAAGGGGATGAGGGAGCAGTTCCCAGCCCAGCTCGTTGATGGTTTGCACTGTTTGGGCTGCTGTGTGAGGCCTTGCGTTGTCATGATGCAAGATGACCCCTTCTGACTGATGACACCTGCGTTTCTCCCAACAGAAGCTCAAAGTCATTTGCAATGTCATCCACTGTCACCCTTCTGTCAGACTGAATGAGGTCATTGACTGATTCGATCACCTCAGGAGACCTCACTTCTGTAGGTCTCCCAGGTCTGTCTTCATCCTCAATACTGCTTCGTCCTTCTTTAAACAATTGTTTTGGCTGAAACATGTGGCACCATACACAGTTGACATTCTCCTATGAATTTCAACTGGTTTGCACCCTTCAGCAACCAAAAACTTGATAACTGACCGCTGTCCAATCCTGGAGCATGCTTCTTGGTCGGCCATCTTTGTTAATCGCCAAAACTCTCAAAGTTTTTTCTTTTAATCTGAAAAAGAAATTAAATCCATGTGAAAAAGAAGTAAAACAAAAAAAAAATAAAAACGAATAAGCTTCTATCTGTATTAGAAGTCCTTATACCGAAAAATTCACCTTATTTATTGAATGACCCTCGTATATCCGCATAAACTGTGCCTCTTACTCTGTAACCATCTACCACGAGTGGCTCCTGGGACTTGTACAGCGTGAACTTCATTGTATACATAAAAAAGTTCTTGTTCTGACATTCATTTACACAGGCTCGTTAGTCACCTGACACGCTGTTACCACTTCAGTATATCTTTCGAGTGTCAAATTCTACAATCACTCTTTCCGCATTATGAATTTCAACCTCCTCTTCCTGAAGCAAATACAAATGTCCCCTTTGTCTCCATTTGGCTCAAGATTTTTCCGATGCTTACACGATCCATTCTTGGCATTCTCAGTATCATTCTGTAGGACCGCGTCTCCGTTGCTTCAAATCTCTTTTACATCTGAGAAATTGTCCAGCATTCACTGCCGTATAGGAGGATTAATATTACATATCTATCTTACATATCTATAAGTCTACCATTCGTCCATGCTTGTAAGATTGCTACCACATATGGCCCGGTGCCACTACTATTTACCTTGAGTCCTTGATAAAATTTAAAGAAGAATCATCGATATTATTGGCCCTAAATGGCGGCTCGGCTACTGTCACTTTCCCACCCCCGTAAGATTGCCTCTCTGTGTATTTTACATAAATACTTTCATGGTAATTATTCGGATAACATTTTGAAATTAAGAGCAGTACGAGACTGACGTCGAGATGTCATCAATTTACATTTGAGCTGGCGAGATGTAGCCGTAAATTGTATGCTTTTCTTACTTATTGGAACCCTTTCCTGGTTTCATGCATTCCGGCCAAGTTTACTCTGTAAAAACTCAAATGCAATGTCAATCGCTATCTACTACCCTCCTGATTCTTCTTCTTTTATTCTTGTCCCTTAGTAAAGTTACTGTTTTCTAATTCTTCCACGCCCAGTAACTTTCTACGTCTTAGTGGCTTTGCTGCCTTGCTTGGGGTGATATCTATTTTTTTAAAAAAATAGCTAAACAAAATCATGGAATTTTATTTTAGTTTTAACCAACGCATTTAATTTCGTGAAATTCCGAAATATTTTTTAGCGTTTTTTTTTTCTTTTTTTTTTTTTCAGAAATTAAATTAACGCGCGAATATTTATCACAGAAACATTCATAATTTTCTTCGGTGCGAAAGAAGATAAAATATTTTTGTTTTTTTATTAATTGGAAGCCATTGTTTCCCTGATAGCTATAATCTCCAACAATTCAAATGTAATGTCAATCGACATCTCCAGATGCTCTCACCTATTCCCTGTCCTTCTCTTCACCCTTTCTTCCATCACGCCTCTTTACCCATGCTCCCACTCTGTACTAGTGATACCCGCATTGCATGGGGTGAAATGCTTTTAAAAAGAAAAAGAACATTGTTGCGTAAGAATTATTACTCTCTTTCTAAGAGGCATTTATAAAACTTACCCGAGCAGATGCTAAAATCCGAAGAAGAATCAGCAATATTATCAGTCCTGCTCTGGAAGCTCGGCTTCAGTCACTTTCCTACCGCTGTAAGGTTGTCTCTCTGCGTCTTTTCTATAAATACTTTTGATCCATGCCTGACTAGGCAGATGTTCCTGCAGTAGGTTGCTGTTTCTTTCTGCGATAGACAGGTTGCCAAACAAGGCTAATAGGAACCAATTTGTCCTGCTATTGAACCCATAGCTTGGGGGAGAAGGGATAGATTCATATCCTTTCCAAAATGTATTTGCGCATAAGTAAATTTAACGAACCCGATTGGAATTCGAACATATGTCATACGTGGTCCGTTCACCTGGATCCATGATTAAGATTGGCCGCTCATAAGGGATCCTCATAGGACATCTGATTCTCTTAGTACTGCCTCACAGTATACGTGGAATAAGTCCGTTGAGACGACACATCGCCATCCATGAAACAAGCTTGTGTGGTCATGTCTCTTTTGATCTATACCTTACGAGACAAACGATGTCCCAGCAGTAGGTTGTCAGGTCTTTCTGCAGTAGCCTAGTTGCCGACCAAGGCTATAGAACACATTGCCGACCAAGGCTATAGAACACAGTCTGTCCTGCTATCCATAATTTTCTTCGGTGCGAAAGAAGATAAAATATTTTTGTTTGTTATTAGTTGGAAGCCATGAAGAACATTGTTGCATAAGCTAATAGAACAAGACTTATTACTCTCTTTCTAACAGGCATTTTTAATCTTAGCCGAGCATATGGTAAAATCCAAAGAATAATCTGCAATACTATCAGTCCTGATCTGGCGGCTCGGCCTCAGTCACTTTCCGTAAGATTGCCTCTCTGTGTCTTTTCTATAAATAATTTCATGGTAATTGTTCAGGTGACTTTTTGAATTTAAGCGCTGTACGAGACTGGCTTCGAGATCTCATCAATTTACCGTTGAGATGGCTAGGTGCGACTGTAAATTCTTTTCTAACAGTTTCTTTTCTCGCAATCCTCGCTTGTGGAACTTCCTTCTTGCTCCATGATTTCCAGCCAAATTTAATCTTCAAAAATTTAAATGCAATGTCAATTGCTATCTAATGCTCTCCTGATTATTCTTTCTTCTTCCCGCTACTTAGTAATATTTCTGTTCGTAATTCTATCACGTCGAGAAATTTCGTAGAAAATATGCCTTGTTCCGAGAGGAATTGAACCTATATCCTATACGGAACCGTCATTTAGCTCGACATTCTATAACCGTTCAGCCACAGAGAACTTCCGGTCAGCAAAGCTCGAATTACAGCTTTTAATTCGAGATTTGCTAACCAGAAGTTTCATCAATTTACAATTGTGTTGGCTAGATGTAGTCGTAAGTTATTTGCTAATGGTTTCTTTTCTCGCACTTCTCTCTTGTAGAACTCTTTTTCCGGCTCCATGTTTTCCAGCCAACTTTAATCTATAGAAGTTTAAATGCAATGTCAATGGCTATCTACTGTCCTCCTGAGTACTGATTACTCTTTTCTCTTTCTGCTCATTATTATTGCTTCTGTTCCTAATTCTTCCACACTCTTGTGTTTTAGTGACTTTACTTCCTTGGATGTGGCGTAATGATTTAAAAAATATAGCAGTTGAGCATTATTATTATTGAGGTGTTTCACACAAATGGACTCACCCAAGGTATATATATACTACTGCCAGTGAATACCCGACGGGTCGAGACGGAACGACAGAAAAGTAGTAGAATTCAGTAGTAGTAGAGTAAGCCACACACAGAGACGGTGGCAAGCGTCACAGTTAGCGAGCACATAGACTCAGTAAGGGGTCATACCGCGATACTTCAATACCAAGACTGTATATATATATTAGTGCTACTAACCCGTATTCCTGGATCTACTAACCCGTATTACCAGTTTGTATTATTACGTTAATACATTTATTTTCCTTATCCACTCCTGGCGTTTATTATTCATTGATATCGGATTTCATCCCGGAATCCATAACACTTATATTTGTTCGTAACGAAATGTTTTTGTTTCTTAATACTTTGCTTAGCTTCTGGAAGGCAACTTTCGCTAAGTCAATGCTACTTCGGATTACGGTGCCGCATTTTCCGCCGTCACTTATAACACTTCCCATGTTAAGTTCTTCTTCTTCTTTGATGTCTCCAATTTGTAACTCGCACCTTAGTCTCTCCCTTTTACTACCGACCGTACATTCTGTTTTTTACAACCGATCGTTAGTCCTTCCTTCCCGCTTTCCTTTAACTACTTTGTCTAGAAGTATATGCACTTTTCTTTCTGTGTCTACGACCAACATGACGTTATCAGCGTACATGATGCTTTTTAAGGTCATGCCTTCATATTAATAAATCCTGATAGGATTCCTAGTTTTCTATGGATCATCTAGCAGAAAAAGTTCAATAAAATCCGTCGAGAAGACGCATCATTGTCTTACGCATAATTCTATTTTCACACAACGTGCTCAATTCATTTTCTATCCATATTCAGGCAGTGTGCTTAAAGTAAATGTTCTAGGCTATTCTAATATCCCTCCAAATAAATCGAGTTTTTCTGGCAGTTCAAATAGTTCTTCGTGACGTCAAATGCTATTAGGAAGCATCGATTACACCGGTTGACATTCTTTTCGACCTAAATGTTGTTGGACAAAGGGCATATTTTTCTGCGACATTTTTTTTCACGCTGAATCTGAAAATCAAGTCTATTCCCCGCCCCCATCACATCACGTTTTCTCAGCACAGATAATTTCTATTTCGCTTAAAATAGGCCAAAATGCCTCATTCACAGGGATATGCCACGACTTAAATATGCGAGTGATAACGTTGAAACATTTCGTTTCATGTTTAAATGATTTATCATTCAAGAAAAAAAAGTATCCAAATAACATTCAAAATGAATTCTAAGCTATTTCAGTTCAGATAAGCTGAACTGAAAATGCTTGGTTTTATGAGAGATATCTCATTGGAAAATGTCCTTGTGTCCTCAATGATCTCAGCGTGTTAAAACTTTGTGATTTGTGATTTGTGTTTCTTCCCAAATTTTCATAGAAGAAGCTATTTAGAAGTCATTCAAGAAGAGCTAATTTAGTTTTTAGTAGTAGTTTTCACTTTAAACCTGAAATCGTCGTAAGATTTTATCATATCACTTGACTTTACGGAGGTCTGGCATTGTCATGCAGTCTCCATATAACATGCATAGGAACATCGATAAACGAGGGTTGTTAGGGCGTTAGGTGAGTGTATTTAAGACAAGCAAAATTTAGAATTTTCTTTATCAGCGTTTAAAATAGCCGCCCAAAACCAGATAGGCATAGACAACTAGGCACTTTGCAGATGGAATGATAGCATGATGGCTGATTTCTGCTGGAGCATCAAAAGAGATCAACCTTTTCAAAAGCACCGTAGAGTTTCCAAGAAGAGGAGATTTATAACTTTGGATGGACAGAAATGAATGTATTTTTTTTATTCTTTTCTATCTTCTTTGTTCTGATTCAAAAATGGAGGAGACATGTTTGCCTTAATTTAATTTTGTGGGAGATTTTTCTGAAAACGTTTTACTGAAGTGAAAATGCTGAAAATGCATTCTTTAAGTTACTGGGATACTTTTTCTTTTATGAAGTTATTCTAACCTGAAATTGTTTAAGGTTGGTTCTACTTGGCCCTGGCATATCAGTATTAAATTGATATTTTGGACAATTTTAAGAAATATAGAAATTATCCGTACTGAGAAACATGATGTGGTGAAAAAAATGGCCTTGTTTTTCAGATTCAGCATGAAAAAATGGCCCAGAAACATGTGCCCATTGCCCAACAATATTTTGGTCGAAAAAATATGTCGAGAGGTATCTATCTATCTATCTATCTATCTATATATCTATATATATATCTATCTATATATCAATCTATCTAATATTGTTCATTGTAAATTTTACTTTGTTCATATCTATCTATCTATCTATCTAATATCACGATATGTCCATTATCTATCTATCAATCTCAGTCTATTCATATATATATATATATATATATATATATATATGTATATATATATATCTGTCTCAGTCTATTCACATCTATCTATCTATCTCAGTCTATTCATATCTATCTATCTTTCTATCTATCTATCTATCTCTCTATCTATCTATCTCAGTCTATTCATATCTATCTATCTATCTATCTATCTATCTATCTCAGTCTATTCAAATCTATCTATCTATCTATCTATCTATCTATATATATATATATATATATATATATATATATATCAATCTATTCATATCTATCTATCTATCTATCTATCTATCTATCTATCTATCTAACTATCTCAATCTATTCATATCTCTCTATATCTGATGTGATAAGGAAAAATGGACTTAATCTGTGCCTATTGCCCAACAACATTTGGGACGAAACAATATCAACCCCTGTTATAAAATTAAGAAACATATTTCAATGAAAATAGGTAGTATTATATCTGAAGAAACCCCAAGTAAGGCAATAACCCCACTAAGACTTAAGCGGGTTACTGATAGTGAAAGAAAATACGTTAGTAACGAGAAAGAATAATAAAAGTGTTATATCGTAGGATTGAGAGTACTTCCTGCTCTTCCCTACTACTGTAATAATGGACTGTTCTTACTTATAAATATAGTAGGTGTCCACATTATAGATGTCTTTATAAAACCTTTTCAATTTAAGACTAATAACTTCAACCCTCCACTTTCGCCTGACTGAAACACTGAAATGGATAAATCCTGTATTAGTTTTTCGAATTTTTGTTAGCTGTCCCCGTTAAATTTCTAATTCCGACACGAACTCAGTCTATACTGGGGTTGAATAAGACTGGCGAATTTCGTCGTTTGGAATAAGCTTCTTCCCCACATGAGGTGATTTGGGATTTTATTGTGTATTAATTATCTGGTCTGTAATAATAAATACATTGAGCTCTTTTGTGGACTAGTTTCAATATTTTATATTACTAGGATCCACTTGGATTATATACTAACGGATTTGTTACCTTTACCATATATATATATATATATATATATATATTAATAAAAACAGATCACTTTAAAGTTCCATGTAATAAATTATTTCGCCACAGTCATTTTAAAGTACTGCAGATCATCAGACTTTACTTCCAAAGATTAAAACGAAAAATGAAAATAAATTTACACATTTTTGACGGGTAGTATTAAGCATATGAAAATTAACGAAGTGAGGAAGTGAGGGGGGCGAGACATGATTGAGCTAGATGTAATTTAGTATTTCTATTCTTTCATACTTAATATTACTTGAGGAGGTACAGACATTGACACATTTATATATATATATATATATACCTACGTATGTTCTGAATATATATATATATATATATATATATATATATATATATATATATATATTGTGGATCAGTTCTAATATTTTATATTTCTAGGATCCATTTGGATTATGTATTTATTTTTTCAAAACTGGTCTATTTCTTGACTCTTAAGTCGATTACTGCCAGGCAGATACTCCAAACATAATAAACTAAAGAGCAATGCTTAAAAACATATTCAAGTAACTAATATCCTTCCTGCAGTACTAAATTGGTAATAGGTTCTCATGAATTCACACTAACAGTTTATTTTCTCGCTTGTGGAACTTTGTTCCGACTCTACGGTTTCGGGTCGCATTTGATCTACAAACATTTAAATGTGTTGTAACTTAGAAAGGTAGACTGAATGAGAAATAAGCAAAACGGAGGTGGAAATGAAATGGTAATCTTTAAAACATCAAACATCATAACATTATATATATATATATATATATATATATATATATATATATATATATATATATATATATATATATATTGTCTGTTGTAACCTCGGAAGGGATACTGAATGAGGAATAACCAAAACGGAGGTTGGAAATGAAATAGTAATTTTTATAACAGCAATAAAATACAATACTCGCCAGCGGCGTGAAGTAGGTAAACCACTTCTAGTGGTGCACTACTTAGGCAGCATATTACCCCCACTTACAATAGTGTCAAACATATTTATGAGGATTGTGACATATCCATTCATGTTCATGGGTTCGGTATTATAACAAAATGTAATGTCAATCGTTATCTACTGATTCCTCTTCTATTGTGCTTGTTCCTTGATAATGTTTTCCGTTTTCTAATTCATTTACACCCAGTAACCCCTCATGCCTTAGTGGCTTTACTGCCTTGCTTGGGATAAATCCGATTTTTTAAAAATGTCATGGTACCCATTATTTATTAAAGAGGGTTCCGAAAAACTTGGTCATACCCCCACTGTATAATTATAGTGGATTTCTAATCTTTTCTTAGATGTGACACAAGGCTGAAACTGTGGAGTACCCAATGAGAAACAAACTCACTACTCAGATATAATTGTTCAAGCTTGCTAACCACTGCACCACGTCGAAGTGCCCTAATTCTTTTCTAAGTGTTGCTTAGCTGTGGCACAAGACCGAACGTTTGGAACGCCTGGTAAGGATCGAACCCACAACTGAATCGGAATTGATCTAGCAAGACAAGCTTGCTAACCATTACACCAGATCCAAGTGTCCAAATGATTTTCTAAGCGTAGCTTACAACTGCAATAAGGCCGAAAGTTTGGGGCAACCCAGTGAGGAACGAACTCACTATTTAGTCGTAATTGGTCTAGCAAAACAAGCAAGCTAACGACCTCAAAATCATTTCTAAGCGTAACTTACACCTAGTTGTTTGGTTGTTTGGTTTGTTTTACGTTATATCAACACCTCAATGGGTCATTTAATGCCGACAAAATTTTTATTAGTGGTAATATTTTGTTTTGTCAAAAATCTATTTGTGGTCATATTTTTTCTTCAAAAATGTATTGCTGGTAATAATTTTTTTCAAAAAAGTATTGCTGGTAATATTTTTTTCCTCAAAAACGTATTGCTAGTAATATTTATTTTTTAAAAACATTCTTGATAATATTTTTTCAAAAATGTATTGGGGGTAATAATTTTTTTACAAAGTATTTCTGGTATTAAAACCTATTTTTAAACTTTCATAGTTTTTTGTCCAATTTAGGGGTAACTATTTGCTCATAGCTGTGACCCTAACAGGTGCTGCCACTCCGAGTCGAGGTGGACCTGTGAACATCAGCAATTAAGAGGTAGATCCACGCTCCTCAGGACCTCCTGATCCTTGCTGATGGACGTAGTTTATCGTTTTATCCAAGATGTAGTTTATTGTCATACCCAGGACGAAGCTTACACCTGGCATAAGGCTGAAAGTATGGGACAACACAATGAGGAACGAATTCACTACTCGGTCGTAACTGATCTAGAAAAACAAGCAAGCTAGCGACCTCAAAATCATTTCTAAGCGTTGCTTATATGCGACACGGGTCTGAAGCAGTGAGGTTCGAAGTCAATACTCAATCGTAAATGATCCAGCAAGACAAGCCTGCTAAGCATTACACCACGTCGAATTGCCTCCACAGAGAATGCTTTCATCATCATCATCATCATCATCATCATCATCATCATCATCATCATCATCATCAAAATCTCCTTGACTTTTGTAATAATAACGGGATACAGAAGCCATATTGAATGCCCGCGACGACGGCCTATCAACGGCAGCCATCAGCAATTTTGGTATACTCATACTAGTTCATATGTATGTATGTATGTATCTCAGTTTGTTTATATCTATCTATCTATCTATCTATCTATCTATCTCACTCTGTTTTTATTTATCTATCTATCTATCTATCTATCTCAGTCTGTTTTCATCTATCTATCTATCTATCTATCTCAGTCTGTTTTTATCTATCTATCTATCTATCTATCTCAGTCTGTTTTATCTATCTATCTATCTATCTATCTATCTATCTCACTCTGTTTTTATCTATCTATCTATCTATCTATCTCTCTATCTATCTCAGTCTGTTTTTATCTATCTATCTATCTATCTCAGTCTGTTTTTATCTATCTATCTATCTATCTATCTATCTATCTATCTATCTATCTATCTATCTATCTATCTCAGTCTGTTTTTATCTATCTATCTATCTATCTATCTATCTATCTATCTCAGTTTGTTCTTATCTATTACATTCTATCTATATCTATCAATCTATCTATCTCACATATCCATCTATCTAAGTCAGAAATGAAACGAGGCACAACTGTTTATTAAATGATAAATTTCGTCCAAATCCATGAATTTGTTTGGTTCATGCAAAAAAACAAAACAAAAAAACAACACCTTATAGAATTATTTTACTATTTTTTACCTATATATTTGTGAATGTGTTCAAATTATTCATCTCTTTAACAAGGGAAACCTCAAACTGATTTTAAAAAATTTCCGGCAAAACTTTGTTAATTTATTTAAGATGAAATGATCTATTATGACATGCCTCTAACTCGTGTCTTGATAGATTGTATTTATTTAAAATTTTTCTACTTGAATTTATCACCTTTATTACATATGGTCTATTATTGTACATAATTAGGTTGCAATAAAATTTGTATTTTATATTAATATTAACTTAGGAAAATTGAGATGTAGCAGAGAGATGGGTTCGTAATTTCGGGTGGGAGCCCACGGATCTCTTACACCGGCCCTGTGGCTCTCAAGTTCACCTTATAAAGCTCTAACTTCGCAAAAATTGATCTACTTGCATGACTTTAAATGGTTTCCAAAAAGTGCGCATTTTATCCGATTTCTAAAAGTAAAGGAAAACGATACATAAGTTTAATATACAATTAAAAATCATTCGTGAAACTTCCAATTTTGCTGTAATTCAAAGCTACGGCATTAAATTTAATATTCGCAATAAGTAAAAGAATTTGTTTTATTTCAAATAGAATTTAAATTGATTAGAATCTTGTTATTTTGTCATTAGAAGGAAAATTTATTAATTCGGCAATATTGACAGATCAGTTAATAACAATTCTCTTTATTTTAAATATTTCAAAAATAAAACAAATTTTAGAAAAACGTTAGGTAAAGAAAAATAAGATAGATAGATAGATAGATAGATAGATAGATACGAACATGCTTAGATGCATCAATCTGAAGAGAATTACATAGATAGATAGATAGATAGATAGATAGATACGAACATGCTTAGATGCATCAATCTGAAGAAAATTACATAGATAGATAGATAGATAGATAATGAACACTATTAGATAGATAGATAGATAGATAGATAGATAGATAGATAGATAGATAGATAGATACGAACATGCTTAGATGCATCAATCTGAAGAAAATTACATAGATAGATAGATAGATAGATAGATAATGAACACTATTAGATAGATAGATAGATAGATAGATAGATAGATAGATAGATAGATAGATAGATAGATAGATAGATATGAATATGTTGAGATACATCAATCTGAAGAGACTTAGATAGATAGATAGATAGATAGATAGATAGATAGATAGATAGATAATTCCTTCTCGTTAAAATCCTGTTAAATTATTCGATGGATAGAGTTGTAGTGCGGATCTGTCATCTCTGTTTCAGTCCCCACCGCCATACCGTAGCTTCCCTTTGCCTTTTCTATAATTTTTTTCTGAGTAATTGCTCCGTATGCAGACGGTTTACTGGCAGAAAAACTTCTCGCTTTCTCCAAGAAAGGTTAAGAAATGATTCCTTCATCCACGGTATACGCTGCCCCTGCAGTGTAAAACAAAGGCGTTTTAGTTTACTCCAAATTTATTCTTCACTGCTGCGTATGATTAGTAGTATGGCCTATACTGTGTTGTTAAATGGGGCAAGGAATAACTTGTTAATTTTAGCGTATCCAAAACGAAACTGCTCCCTTTTAATCATCTGAGAAAATCTTTTTGATTGCCATCAGTATGGCTAACTGTTGGAGTTATTGTAATAGTTGTTTTTAGGCCCCTTATTTTTAATATCATAATTCCTGGTCTGGTAGGTTGGAGGGATTACGTTTCTGAATTTTTTAAATGACGTCCTTAGTTTAATGACGTTTTTTCCCTGTTTTGGGTGGAGGGACATTTTTTCAGTTTCCTCATAACTACGTAACGCAACTTTAAACTCAGTGAAAGTTAATCTTTTATCTTTTTGAGTTATGACTATCATGAATGGTTTGAATGTTGCTGGTAATCCCTTTAAAACCATGGCTATTAGCAGCACATCTGAGATAGTCTCACCTGCCACTTTTAACGCATTTGTGACATTCTCAGCTCGTATAATATAATCTGTTACAGATTCATTTTCTCGTCCCTTAACGCGGTTAGTTCAGTATATAAAGCAATAATTTTAGGCTTACCTTTTGACAAGTAATGTTCACGCAATATTCTTAGGGCTTGACGTCCGTTGTCCTTTGCTTCTCTCATTATTAAAGACAAACTCCTGTCATCCAGGCATTGTATTAATTCGGCGAACACGGTCGCATTTCTGTCCATGAAATCATCATCTTCTTTCTGGTCATCTTGGCAAAGAATGATGTCATGAAGTTTTTGTATTCTAAGGTAGCCTAAGAATTTCGTTTCCCATAATTCATATCTCGATTCGTCTCCGTCAAAATACAGTCGTGACCTGGGCTCGTAACCAATGTTGACCATGTTCACCGTAGTCTGTGAATGTAGAATCCAGCACAGTAAGTAATTTGTTCAATGAAACAACGCCAATACCACTAGCAGCAGCTGTTCAGTCTTCGATATCAGAGATTGGCAGTGAATATTTGAAGAAAAAACAAAATGGCTGCCTTTATACACGTCGGATTGAATATTCAGTGCTTTCTGATTGGTGGACTATAAAATGAGTCAGCTCATTTTTGTTGTCTCACTAGTACATAACAGGTACCCCAAAACTCCAGCAGTTCATTCATGATGGGACTCCAGCATATTTTAGTCGCATTGTTTGCGATTCACTGATTGGATATCTACCATGAAAGATGGATACGGAGGTGTGGAGAGGTTAAATGGCCGGCACGTTCCCCGTTCTCAAACATTTTGGATGTTTATGTTTGGTGACACCTAAAACAATTGGCTTATGCATCAGATATTAATAATGCAGAGATGCTTCATCAATGACTCTTGGAGGTCTGCGAAATCATTCGACAGCGTGTGGGGGCATTTGAAATTGTCTCCCGGTCAACGAACCGACGAGTGCATGCGTGTGTAAAAAAAAAGCCGATTGAATATTCTTGGTGGACTATAAAATGAGTCAGCTCATTTTGGTTGTCTCACTAGTATCCAAAAAAGTCCAACACGAACCTCCAGTAGAGTATCATATTGAGTCTTCACCAACTAGCATTTTCTACCGACATGAAATGGGAAAGGTTAAATCGAATCAATTTTTCGGTTATCTTCTAGGGATTTTGGTTCACTGTGTAGTAATGTTTCTCACCTGAATCTGTCTTGCACATTTACAACTCTATCATTCGCCCATGCATTGAATATTACTGTCACATCTGATCTGGCTCTTCTCCTATGTCGTCCTGGGTATGACGATAAACTACATCCGGCAGCAAGGATTCTGTTCAGGAGGTTTTGAGGAGAATCGAACCACATCTTAATTGCTGGTGTTCTCAGGTTAGGGTTCCAGCTACGTGGAAATATTGGAAGTGAAAAGAAAGTGAAAAAATAGGATATAATACCAGCAATACATTTGTGTAAAAGATTATTACCAGCAATAGATCCTTCATAAAAATTACATCAATGCATTTTTTAAGAAAAAATAATAACAGCAATACATTTTTAGGGAAAAAAATCTTGTCGGCATTAAATAAGCCTTTAAAGTTGATATGCCGTAAAAGAAAATGAATCAAAGCAAAGAATACATATTCTATTCATACGAACCTATTCTAAAAATCTTGTCGGCATTAAATAACCCATTGAGGTTGATATGTCGTAAAAGAAAATGAATCAAACCAAAGAATACATATTCTATTCATACGAACTTATCCTAAAATGTTGTCGGCATTAAATAACCCATTGAGATTGATATGCCGTAAAAGAAAATGAATCAGTCTAAAGAATACATATTCTATTCATACGAACCTATTCTAAAAACCTTGTCGGTATTAAAAACCCATTGATGTATTGATATGTCGTAAAACAAACCAGACCAAACTAAACCAAATCTTCTACTCTGTATTTAGAGATTTTTGATAAAATACACGAACATGTTTAATATTATTAGTCTTGATCAGGCTTCAGTCAATTTCCCCATCGATGTAATTTGTACTTCCCCGTACATTTTCTAGAAATACTTTCATGGTAATTGTTCTGTTAAACTTCCCTCTATCGTATCACTTTCTTTAGTTCAATTTCCTCTCCCTTCTCCGGTTCGGTGACAGAGATGTCAGTTATCTGGTAGATGCCGGGCATTTTTCGTTTTTCGAGTGTGTATTTCTCGTTTGTTTTTGCACCTGGAGTGTGTTTGAATAAATACCTGGTCGATTGGTTGTTCTTAATTACCTAGTGCCGCATTAATTTCATCTAGGTAAATGATTTTTCTGCCACAATTAAGGAATGCGGAGGGGGGGTATTATTAACAATGTTTTGTTTGGTTTCTTGTATACAAGTTATATTAATAGTAAATATTCATTGTGATTTCAGTTTTAATTGTTGTAATTTTACTCCCCCACCGACAGAGAAATTGTACATATGGGCACTAGTATGGACTACAGAGAGACCTTTTGGTATTATGGTGACTGCAGTAAGAATGGTAAGTAAGAATATTTTGTTTTGGTGTAAGGAATACTGTGGTATGTTTGGATAAGAATCGTGGCTAGCTGCGTTTAAGATAAAACAGATTGAAGACCAACGTTTTCCCATCCCAAATTTTGGCCTTGTGCCATATTTTTGTATTAAAACAAAAGAAATATTGTTTTCCTCTTTTGCATCTAGCATTTATGAATTTAAACGTAGTAATAAATTGGCGAGAAGGTCTCACGTTTCTTTTATCTCACTTTTCGCTCGTGGAACTGTCTTCCAACTTCTCGCTTTCCAGTCAATTTTGATCTTCACAGATTTAATACAATGTCAATCGCTATCTTTTGTCTTCTTAATTCCTATTCTTTTGTTGGTTTCTCTCTCTCTTTAAAAATGTTTTCTTTTTCTTATATTCCCTCACACGCAATAACTCCTTGCGTCTTAGTGACTTTATTGTCTTGCTTGAGACGAAATGATTAAGAAAAAAAATATCTAAGCAATATTTGAATGTTGAGTAAACAATGCGAAGAAAAAAATATGCGGCTGTGAAAAAAGTAAAAAAAAAATATACGAAAATGAACTGAGAGAGAGAGAGAGACAGAGAGAGTGAGAGAGAGAAAGAGAGCGTGAGAAAGAGAACGAGAGAGAGAAACCGAGAGAGAGAAAGCGCGAGAGAGAAAGCGAGAGAGAGAAAGAAAGAGAGTGAGAGAGAGAGAGAAAGAAAGAAGGAAAGAAAGAAAGAGAGAACGAGTGAGAGACAGAAAGAGAGCGTGAAAAAGAGAACGAGAGAGAGAAAGCGAGAGAGAGAGAAAGCGAGAGAGAGAAAGAAAGAGAAAGAAAGAAAGAAAGAAAGAGAGAACAAGATAAAGAGTGAAAGAGAGAAAGAGTGAGAGAGAGAAATAAATAGAGAGAGAGAGAGAGAGAAAGAGAGAGTGAGAAAGAGAACGAGAGAGAGAGCGAGAGAGAGAAAGAGAGAGAGCGAGAGAGAGAGAAAGAAAGAAAGAAAGAGAGAGTGAGAAAGAGAGAGAGAGCGAGAGAGAAAGAGAAAGAGAGAGGGTAGAGAGAGAGAAAGAAAGAAAGAAAGAAAGAAAGAAAGAAAGAGAGAGAACGAGAGAGAGAGAGGGGAAAAGAAAGAGAGAGTGAGTAAGAGAACGAGACAGTGAGAGAGAGAGAGAGAGAGTGGGAGAGAGAGAGATAAATATTAATCCTATTTTTTTTTACTTTTTAAATATAAAACGAAGAAAAAAATAACTCTGACAAATTATTACTTACATTTCTATTCAAGAATTTAGATTCAAAAGGTCGTTTCCGATTTAGTTGTGTATTCATGTTTTTCCTGGTTTCTAATTAGATATGTTTACATCAGTTGGAAAATATCATTTACGTATTCACAAGAGACATTCCGAGGCAAGATTCCTTCCGGGGACGATGTCACTAAAACACATTCCGGAAAAAAATTGAGATTTCAACGGAGTTTATTATATATATATATATATATATATATATATATATATATATATATATATATATATATATATATATATATATATATATATACACACACACATACGCATATATATATATATATATATATATATATATATATATATATATATACATACGCATATATATATATATATATGCGTGTGTTTATCTATGAGTATAAATGTATGTACACTATTACAAATTACTATTTTATGGAGGATAAGTAGACAATATCGGAGATAGATCGTTTATAAATATTGACATTATGGGCGTGGACAGTCATCATTCAGTGTTGATTCCAATGTATACAATATCTATCTATCTATCTATCTATCTATCTATCTATCTATCTATATATATATATATATATATATATATATATATATCCTTCTATCTATCTATCTTTCTGTCATGTATATCTATCTATCTATCTATATATATATATATAGACAGACAGATATATATATATATATATATATATATATATATATATATATATATATATATGTATATCTATCTATATGTCTATCTGTCTATCTATCTATTTATGACTTTGAGCTCATATCTATCTCAATCCGATTATATCATCTATCTATCTATCTATCTATCTATCTATCTATCTATCTATCTCAGTCTCTCTATCTGTCCCAATCTCATTCCCTCTATGGTAGTCTCTCGCTCACCCTTTCTCTCTCTATCTCAGTCTCTTTCTCTCTCTCTCTCTCTCTCTCCATATATATATATATATATATATATATATATATAGATCTGTATATATATCTCGCTCGCAGTCTCTACATGCTCTCTCTCTATATATATACATATATATTTCTATCTATAAATCTCAATCTCAGTCTCTGTCTGTCTATCTATCTATCTATCTATCTATATATCTATATATCTATCTATTGATCATATCGAATCAATCAGATTACTATATGTACACTGTATGTTCCATGCAACTGCTTCCTCAAGTCAATGGTGTACAAAGGCATACGACTTGGTCTGGCATACCGGTCTTCTTCACAATTTGCTGTCTCCAGGCGAATTCTTGGAGTGTTTCTGTCTTTCTTTTAAAATCGTCCAATTAAAGTTCTTCTGAACATCCATTCTTCCCGATCCGTTTTTACCGATGCAGGTTTTCCCCCAGGACCCCATCCTTGTTTTTAAGTTTCATTAACGACCTCCTTGATTGAAGAAAGAGATTTCTGCGGCCAAGAAATAATGCAATTATCAATTTTACAATATGTGTAATATGGGCATAACGTGAATGCAGAAAATCGTGAAGAAAAGGAGAGTCTATGGTCAGGAATGAGTGCAAGCATTGCCAATAGAACAAGACTGTTGTAAATATAATATCAATGCATTGCTAACGGTTTTACTATAGAAATGTATAGGAAAATCAGGAAGAAAGGGATTGTCATTGGTCAGGAATTAATGCAAACTTTTACTGATAGAATAGCGATATTACATGTATAACGTAAATTCATTATTAAACTTTTACTGTAGAAAAGCACTGAAAATCAGAAGAAAGGCATTGTCAGTGGTCAGGAAGAAATGCAAGCATTACTGATAGAATAAGGAAATTATATGTATAATGTAACTCCGTTATTATTTTTTTTACTGTAGAAAAGCACTGAAAATTAGGAAGAAAGGGGTTGTCAGTGATCAAGAATAACTGATAAAATATGGATATTATATGTATAATGTAAATTCATTATTAATGTTTTACTGTAGAAATGCACTGAAATTAGGAAGAAAGGGATTGTCTGTGGTCAGGAATGAAGGCAAGCATTGCCGATAGAATAGGGCTGATTTATGTATAATGTAAATACTATGCTAATAAGTCTTACCCTCGAAATGCATAGAAAATCAGTATGCATTGCTTATAGGTTTGGTTTGGTTTAGTTTTGGTTTGGTTTGTTTTACGGCATATCAAGCTCAATGGGTTATTTAATGCCGACAACATTTTTTTTTTGGTAATATTTTTGTTTGGCAAAAATCTATTTCTGGTAATGTTTTTTTTCCTCAAAAATGTATAGCTGGCAACATTATATTTTCAAAAACGTATTATAAGAAGCCTTGCTGTTGGAGGCAGTTTATCGTTTTACCCAGGACGCGGATGTGGTTTATCTTCATACCCAGGACGCGGATGTAGTATATCGTCGTACCCAGGATGCGGATGCATTTTATCGTCATACCCTGGACGCGGATGTAGTTTATTGTCATACCCTGGACGCGGATGTAGTTTATCGTTATACCCAGGACGCGGATGTAGTTTATCGTGATACCCTGGACAGGGATGTAGTTTATCGTCATACCCAGGATGCGGATGTAGTTTATTGTCATACCGTGGACGCGGATGTAGTTTATCTTCATACCCAGGACGCACTTTACATCGGGTCCCGCAAGCCTTCCTTGTGCAAACAACGTGAGTGTTTGTTGGGGCTCGCTCTCATTTGCCTCTAGCTCGTTTTGCTCATAATTTTTTCCCTCCTCCTCCACATTTCCTTTTCATTGTACATTTTCTGTGTTTTTTAATTTAAATCAAATCTCCCGTTGTAAGCCTGATGAGCGGGAGCGAAACCGGTTGCTTCGCCCGTTTTTAATATGTCTAGTAATATCAAGATTCATACGTTTATTGGTGTGATAAAATTTTGTACCTTCAAAAATATCTTTAAATATATATATATATATATATGTATATATATATATATATATATATATATATATATATATATATATATATATATGTTAGCATCTTTCATTAAAAGCGACAGACAAGGTACCTGCGATTAAGCTTTTTATTTAATTTTTCTTGTGTTGGAACAGAGAAATTATAAATTATAAAGAAATACACTACCCCAATTAACCCGAATAAAATAAATCAAAATGATTAAAAAATAAAATCAGAAGAAATGGTTAATCTATTAAAGCAGGTATTTGTAAACAAGTCTTCTCTTCTATACTTTCTCCGTATTTCGTTTAACCTACATACACGCACATGCAGACAGACAGACAACCACACACATTTATTATATATTGAATCCAAAACTGGAAAGAGAGAGAGAGGGGGAAGAAGGAGAGAAGGAGGAGAGAGAGGGAGAGTTTAGATTTGGATACGCTATGAGCAGATATGAATGTACGTGAGAGATTCATGGAAGATTGAAGTTTAAAAGCAGTAAATTAGACCTTTCTAACCGAGCGATCCTCTGTGTTCGAATTGGTTAAAAGGCACGTCAGGCTAAATGACGGTTCCGTATAGGATACAGGTTCGATTCCTGTCGGAGGACGAATATTTTACATGAAAATTTCTCAGACATTCAGGCCGGTAAATGTTATTAATACTGTTTATTATAAAACAGAGCATTTACTTAAATACTTGTATCTATAAAAAGAATGTATAAACATAAAAATGTCTTAAAAATAATTGTCGGACTTTGTCCATTTCATAATGTGATATATATATATATATATATATATATATATATATATATATATAGTTATATTAAATCTGTGAATAGATTTATATCGTTTTGTGACAAATGCATGCGCAAATGGTTAATCTATTAAAGCAGGTATTTGTAAACAAGTCTTCTCTTCTATACTTTCTCCGTATTTCGTTTAACCTACATACACGCA
>OZ038509.1:47651923-47676923 GCA_964036315.1 Acanthosepion esculentum | reverse complement strand
TATGGAGATTAGAAAGTAAAGATTGGGCAGTTCCTGCCTATATATAAGGCAGCGGTATTCCATTTTCAGCCTGATCTGACTCTTGTAAAGAAAGAGTATAGCGGAGACGCATATGGTCTCTATGGAGATTAGAAAGTAAAGATTGGGCAGTTCCTGCCTATATATAAGGCAGCGGTATTCCATTTTCAGCCTGATCTGACTCTTGTAAAGAAAGAGTATAGCGGAGACGCATATGGTCTCTATGGAGATTAGAAAGTAAAGATTGGGCAGTTCCTGCCTATATGTAAGGCAGCAGTATTCCATTTTCAGCCTGATCTGACTCTTGTAGAGGCAGACGATAGTGGAGAAGGATGATGAGGATAGCATGAACCGAACATGTGAGCAACGACAAAGTTTCAGAGAAAATGGAAATAAAAAAGAAACTTATACTTAAGATCAGGTAGAGGCAGTTGAAATTTCTACAGAAGGATGCTGAGGATACCATGGACCGAACAAGTGAGCAACGACAAAGTTTCAGAGAAAATGGAATTAAAAAGGAAACTTATACTTAACATCAGGAATAGACAGTTGAACATTCTACAGAAGGATGATGAGAATACTATGGACCGAACATGTGAGCAACGGCGAAGTTTAAGAGAAAATGAAAAGAAAAATGAAACTTATACATTAACATCAGGAAAAGGCAGTTGAAATTTCTACAGAAGGATGCTGAGGATACCTTGGACCGAACATGTGAGCAACGACAAGGTTTTAGAGAAAATGGAAATAAAAAGGAAACTTATACTTAACATCCGGTAGAGACAGTTGAAATTTCTACAGAAGAATGCTGAGGATACCGTCCCCCAAAGTAGCGGTTTCTTTGAAAATGGTCTCTGGGTGTTGCTTCTTTCTTGGGGTTATTCGAATATTTGAATGCATCAAGGCGGGTTTTACCAACCGATTTCTCAGGAACATATCAGGTGGACAGATGTCGTCTTCACCGACCGACTCTGGCACAGGACCGGACAAGCCCCAATCGAAATTGACATCAAGAAACTGAAACAGGGATAGATCGGCCACACTCTCCGCAAGCCTGATTCTAGTGTCACCAGACTGTTCCCTGAGTGGAATCCACAAGGGAAGCGAAAAGTAGGTCGACCAAAACAGACATGGGCCGCGCTGAAGAGAATCGCCCGGAACCGCGTCCATTGGCGAGGTTTTGTTGCAGCCTTATGTTCCCCAAGGAAACAAGAGGTATAATAAAAATGGCGGGTTTTAGCCATAAAGGTTTCAACTTAAAACTCGAATGAACAGAATTCGTCTGAACATTTGCCATGGAAGTAGAGATAGGCTTGTGTTACTTTGTGGAAAGAGGCTACCCAGTGGAAAATAATCTGTCACAGGTCGCGCAATCCTGTAGAAAGTGAGGATTGTGTAGCGCCACCCTAGTATGTCAACAATACAAATATAAATAGTTTTTTGTTATCTTTTCATTCCTGTTTTGATTTGATTTTATTTCTTTTTCCAGGCACCATTCCTTAGAGGTATGATCTCCTTGCTTGGAGTGATTGATTAAAAAATGGTATTATAAACTGAAGTTTACATGGTAAAATTAGCAAACATTGACCTTCGTGCCTGAAAAAAAAAAAAAAAAAAAAAAAAAAAAACACGGTGTTTCAAAATGGCGGTATTTCCCTTGACACTGCTATTATTTTAATTACGTTCACTCTCCATCGGCAATATTTGTCTATATCTCTGAGATGAATTATTATAATAACCTGCATTATTTACATTATTCAGACTGTTATCTTCATCTTCATTGCCATGTTCACAACGTTTCGGCCTTTGTACTCTCCGGCCTTCTTCTGTGATTGAATGAGATTGAAATAATAGACAGAGAGCATCAATGAAAAATACGAAAACTTAAGGAATCAGCATATTTGCTACGCCACAAAAATCTCCTGAGCCGACCAAGCATAGAAATGAATACAATATGGGAACCAGTAATAAGGAGTGCAAGAGATAAACAATGAATAACAACAAAAGAATACAATATAAGCTCTAGTAAAAAATTTACAATAATATTAATAACAAAAAATTGCAATATGAGCACTAGTAAAAACGGTTGCTGAGACATCAGGTTTATAAGTTCCAGAAATTCATAAACAGATGTCCTCAAAGACACATGGCACAGTGGATTAGCTAGTTAGATCCAGTGACTGGAGCCAAAGAATTGTGGTTTCACTATTTTTTACAAAATGTATTACTGGTAATATTTTTTTCCTTTCAAAAATGTATTGCTGGTAATTTTTATTTATTTATTTATTTTCAAAAATGTACAGCTGGTAATAATTTTTCCAAAAAAATATTGCTGGTATTAAAACGTATTTTTATACTTTCATAGTGTTTTGACCGCAGTTTGCGGAATAACTATTGGCCCATAGCTGGGACCCTGACAGATGCTACCACCCCTTGATCAGGGAAACAGGTATAAGGAAGGCATTTCAACAGGCGAGAGATGCGAGATATGAAGCTATTGGAGTAGAAGAGACGGCTAAGTATAAGTAAATGGCTATTAGTACACCAGGCTGTTTGTAACTGTTAAGATTGAAGAAGAAGAAGAAGAAGAAGAAGAAGAAGAAGAAGAAGAAGAAGAAGAAGAAGAAGAAGAAGAAGAAGAAACAATATTTGAAAGATCACGTGATGAAACGTAAACAAAACAATGGTTTACATTTCAGGAGACGTGTTTAGGAAAAAGCTTAATATAGAATTGGGAATTGGTTTTGTTATATCATTTACTTTGAATTTCCAAGAATGCAGTAACAATATTCCCAAAAGTATCATCTTTATATAATCAATAAGCAGTCGTCTTATGCTACAGGTATAGGATAAATTCATGAAAATTGGCTATATTTTTTTACTATAAAAATCCATTTTTATACTTACATAGTGTTTTGACCTTAGTTTGGGGTGAACTATTTGCCCATATCTCGGACCCTAACAGGTACTACCACCACCTGGTCTGGGTGGACCTGGGAACAAAACCTCCGGGTCAAAGGTGTTGCTGCCTATTGTTTATCAGCATACCCAGATGAACGGAAATAAATTTATTTATTGTAAGAATCTGAAGAAAAGATAATTTTGGAAAAATCTATGACAGCCTTTAAAACTTGCAAAAAATGAACATAATCTCCTTAGGGGGAAACTATTGTGTGTTTTAAAGAGAATTTTTCATTTTGACATCTTAGAATGTGTAAGTGGTATATCTGATGGATACTTTAGAAGTGGAAATAGAAAACAATGGTTTCCCTTTTAGGGGACGTGTGTAGGAAAAACATGATACAGAATCAATTTTTTATTGTGTTTATTTCGAATTTCCAAGAATACAGTAACAACATTTCCAATAACATCATCTTTATATAATCAATAAGCAGTCGTCTTATACTACAGTTATAGGAAAATTCATGAAAATTTTCTATATTTTTTTATCCCATTCTCATCCAAACAAACATCCTCCAGAATTTGAGGTTTCTTTTTTATAATTGTGGTATAAAACGACCCCAAATTTAATGGTGGTTCTGAGAATTTAAAAGTCGTCTTATACGGGGAAAATTACGCTATTTACTTTTTCTAAATATTTATTACTTAAAGAAATAAATGTGAAAAGAGATCTTTTTATTCAAAAATATTTTTAAAATTTCAAATTTTTGAAAGCATGTACATTAAGAAATAGTTATCAAGCCACCAATGTTGCAATGTTGGTGGAATATTTATTATTAAGGATTTTCTGAATATGAAAACATGGTTTTTTTATTCGTAATTTTTATATCAATAATATAAAACAAAATTTGAATAAACATGTTTTTTTTTTTTTCAGAATCATTTTCTTCTTAAATTGTTTTATATCTCAGGTTACTTCTTGATTTAATTTTCCAATTTTTTTTTTTTTAAATCGTGATCTTGAAAATCTGTAAATAGTTTACAGTCTTTAAATAATTTTTACCGAGGGAGTCACCGTAGTTAAAATAACAGCCGGGCCAACGAAAAAAGTCACTCGTTTTGAAAAATCGTTTTTTTTTTCTGTTCTTTCTTTCTATTTTCCGTTTTTTTTTTTGCGGATAGGAAGGTTATTGTTGGACGTAAATTCCTCCTGCATTTATTCCATAAAGAAATTCCGAAAATTACACCAGCATTGGTGGCTTGATATCTATTTTCTAGCGAAAACATTTGCTTGTATCCTAAAACCTGACATCCTCTACATTCAAATGTTGTGTCAAAAAAACAAGGGAAATAAAATTATGGATGCTAGCACTGGGCAGATGAAAGATGGAAAGATTAAATGCGAAAAGGAAATCAAAGAAGGGGGAAGTTGGAGGTAAATGACCGACCGCTTATCTTAACAATTAACGCCTCAGCTTTTAAACATGCCTATTGTCTTTTCGGTATATTCGCCTCCCTGCCGAAAAGGAGGGCGTCTGACAAATGGCTAGCTACCTCTCTAAAGCGGGGCACCCCGGAGCGGTAAAAAAAAAAAAAGAAAAAAAAAGAGAGGGGTGTTGACGCCAAAAAAAAAAAAAAAAGAAAGAAAGAAAAAAGAAAGAGAAAGCGAATAAGAAAACAATTTAGGGATAGAAAAAGGGATTTTTTTAAGGCTATGTTCGGGATTGCTCAAGGAACAACGATTCAAATGGAGGTGGGATGATGTGGGACACGAGCGAAAAATTCGGATGTGAAGAAAAGTGTGGAGTCTAGAAGCGCTTTTGATGGGCGGTAAGGAGGAAAGAAAAGTAGTTGAGGGGGAGACAGTTTAAAGAAAAAGCTTTTGTGAATAAAGACAAACAAAAAAACAAAAAACAAAATGGGACATCGTCGTTTTACACACAGAGGTGGGGAATAATATTGAAAGAGTGAGAAAAGGCTAGTGAGGACGTTGAACGCTCTACCCCCCCCGCAAAAAAAACCTTCTACGGGGGATCCGCAAGAATACCTCCCACATCTACCACCCAGAAAACCGTCCCACATAATGGTAAGAGATTAGTAGCAATAATGTTTTCATCTTTTTTGTACTAATATTCACCTAATACAAGTAAAAAAAAAACACTCAAGGTAGCTAATGTTTTACAATGATAACGGGGGTATTTCTGGGAGGTATAGTGATATTTACCTCGTCTCCCCACTGAGAGATACAAGGCCGCGTTTATTGTGGCGAACCAGAGCGCATACACTCGGGCCAAAGACAAAAAATCCCCAATCACCAGTGCAATAAGTGGGGGCATACTCAGGCAGCTGTTCCTCAGGGCCGGGTACCTCGCAGTATTATTTCGAGTCTGGTGAGCACCTTGGGAATACCAGGTGATGAAACCTTAGATGTGAGGATGGTGCAATGGATAACGGCTAATAATTGGAAATGAGAGCAGACTTTCAATCCCAGACGTTGTCGTTACATTCACATACTCACAAATACTCTTGAAAAAAGTATGAATCCACTTCTTCTCCCCCAAACTATGGGTAAATTAGTAGAACTTGAATAAGTAAATATTATTATTAACTCAAAAAACTCTTACAATTTAAAAAATATTTTTTGGCTTTAAATAACCTGCAAAGGGTTGATAAGCCGGATAAAACGAATCAGCCGATGAAATACTAATTAGGACCAGAAGCATGTATTTTAGATTTATCTAGATTCTCTGGAATATAAATGTATAGAAACTAATGTAGCCATAAAGTGAGGGATCATTTCATATATTGATTTTAATAAAGAATTGTTCCCCTACTTTATGTCCACATTAAAAATTCTTGTTTGTTGCTAAACCGTAGAAATCGAATCAATCTGCCAATGAAATACTGATTAGCTACACAGGCATGTCATTTAGATTTATTTACATTCTCTGGAATATAAATGTATAGAAACTACTGTAGCCATAAAGTGAGGGATCATTTTATATATTGATCTTAGTAAAGAATTGTTCCCCCACTTTATATCCACATTATAATTTCTTGTTTGTTGATAAGCCGTAGAAAACAAGTCAATCAATCAATGAAATACTGATTAGCTACACAGGCATGACATTAGATTTATTTACATTCTCTGGAATATAAATGTATAGAAACTACTGTAGTCACAAAGTGAGGGATTATTTCATATATTGATCTTAATAAAGAATTGGTCCCCCACTTTGTATCCTCATGATAATTTCTTGTTTGTTGCTAAACCGTAGAAATCGAATCAATCTGCCAATGAAATACTGATTAGCTACACAGCCATGTCTTTTAGATTTATTTACATTCTCTGGAATATAAATGTATAGAAACTATTGTAGTCATAAAGTGAGGGATCATTTTATATATTGATCTTAATAAAGAATTGTTTCCCCACTTTATATCCACATTATAATTTCTTGTTTGTTGATAAGCCATGGAAAACGAATCAATCAATCAATGAAATACTGATTAGCTACACAGCCATGTCTTTTAGATTTATTTACATTCTCTGGAATATAAATGTATAGAAACTACTGTGGCCACAAAGTTAGGGATTATTTTACATATTGATTATAATATAGAATTGATCTCCCACTTTATATCCACATCATAAAGTCTTGTTTGCTTATCAAATTCTGATTAGGTATGAACGCACCTGTTCTCCCGCCCTACAACTATAGACTAATCTCCCCCAAGCTGTGGGTAAATAAGTAGAACTTGAATCAGGAAAAAGACATTATCTCCAAAAATTCTTAAATCTAAAAATATTCTCTGGCTTTAAATAACCTCAAAAAGTAGGTAAACCGTAAAAAGAACCCAACTCAAACAATAATTGCAAACTATTTAAAAACTCATGAAAACAATATAATAACAATAAACGCATATAGAGATTTCATATATGCCATCATTCAAGCTCAGAAGTAGGGGAGAGCCATCACCGGATATAAATGCCTTGTTAAGTTGTTCTTCAGATGTTCTTTGTCTATTTATAATATTGGTCAACTGTATTACAAACAGTGAAATAGATTCCTGAAGGTGCCTAAGATCATATCACATTGAGACACCGACGAGGGCACCGCGGCGTGGTGGAATGGTTAGCAAGCTTGTCTCGCTAGATCAGTTACGACTGAAAAGTGAGTTTGATCTTCACTAGGTACCCCATACTTGCAGCCTTGTGCCACATCTACGCTACGCTAAGAAAATAACAATCGAGACACCGACTATCGGAAGATGACCGCATACAATGTCTTTCAAGACAGGAGATGGCTTTTTAAAATGTGTACAGAATATTATTAGGTTGGTGCAAAAATAATGTCGTTTTCTCACATGGAGTTGAACGTCAAAAAATGACATTACTTTTGCACCAACCTAATAAAAAAAGTGCATAAAATGTGTGCGTACTCACTTCCGTTGTTGTTGTTTGGCTCGTTACCGTATATACTCAAGTTTTGTAATCGTTTTTGTACGCAAAAATTAGGGGGTGGCACAATACACAGTTGTTTTCTTTTTTTGAAGAGGTGAAAAATCGGGCATTTTCGGTGACCTCTGTATAGTTTGAGCAGCTATACACAGGTACATTTTTGAAGGGGTTAAAATCATTTTCGGTGAACGCTTACAATATACACGGATAAAATTTTTTTCTGAAGGGGGTAAAAAATCAGGCAGCTTCTGTGACCGCTCGTAGTATACACAGATAATTTTTTTTTAATGAGGTTAAAATTATTTATTTTCAGTTACCGCTCGCACAGGTAATTCTTTGAACGTGTTAAAAATCAGCCAATTTCGGTGACAGATTGCACTATACACAGGTAAAATTTTTGAAGGAGAGTTAAAAATCATGCATTTTCTGTCTGTGACCGCTTGCATTATACACAGGCAATTTTTTGTGGCTGTCTTAAAATTCATGCATTTTCGGTGACCATTTACACTATACACGTACTTACGCTCCTTTCTTCTTTTGTATATACAGTGTAACCCGGATATAAGAGAACCGGATATAAGAGAGATTTTATCTGGAACCAAATTAGAGCCTGTGTTAAAGTATATATAATAGACCAAACCTTGATATAAGAGAAACCCGGATATAAGAGACTTATTATCCGGTCCCGACAACTCTCTTATATCCGGCTTACACTGTATATACTAAATGCATTTTCTGTTCTGAATATTATTATTATTATTATTATTATTATTATTATTAACGCTACTGCTGTTGTTGTTGCTATTATTATTATTATTAAACTATCATTTCTCCTCATTAGGTGTCCTAGAGATTTCTACTGCATGTTTCTTCTTCTCCTAAGTATAACTCGTGGCGGACTGTCCATATTGTCAGCTTGAGTGAGTGGGCCTCCTATATCAAATAAAGATACAATAACATAACAGATGCAAACAACTGTTTTAGTAATAAAAAGGAATAAGGACTTTATAAAGTCATCTGCACACTTCAGTTACGCAAGAGCTATTTAAGAGGACATTTCAAAGCCAAAGATCATAAAGACATGGTTTAGAGATTCGGTGTCGGAGGAGAATTTGGAATCATACATGTTGGTATCCATTGAAAAGGAATAGTCGAATGAAGTAAGAAGAAGAAGAAGTAGAAGAAGAAGAAGAAAGAAAGAAAGACGTGAAGAGAGAAGACGAAGGAAAAGAAGCAATAAAAGAGAAGAGGAGGAAGAAGAAGAAAAAGATAAAAAAAAGCAGAAAGCGAGGAATGTTAAAAATAAAAATAAAATGAGGAAAGGATGAGGAAGAAAAGAAGAAAAGAATAGAAGAAGAAAAAGTAAAAAAGAACAGAAGGAAAGAAGAAAAAAGCAAAGAGAAATAAAAGAAGAAAAGAAAAAGAAAAAAGAACGAAAACAAAAAGAAGGGAAGGAAGAAAAAAGAAAAAGAAGAGGAAGAAAACAATAAAATGTGGGGGAAGAAGACATGGAAGAAGAAAAAAGAAAGAAAGAAAGAAACTAACAAACAAACAAAAAGAAAAAATAACTAGCAAAAAAGAAAATGAATCGGAAGTTGAAAAAGAAAAAAAAAGGGAAGAATGGGGAATAAGAAATGTTAAAAGGTGAAAAAAAAAAAATTGAAAGTGAGGAAGAAAAAGAAAGAAAGGAAACGAAGATGAAAAGAGAGGAAAAGAAACTCTTGCTTCAACTCTCAGACGCTCACGCGAACTCTAAGTGATTAGACTTCGCTCGCTAAAAGAAAGTATGGCACGTGATCAACTCTTATGGCATCGGTAAGTTAACTTAATGAACGAGGGGTGGACGCTGTCAAAACCCTAGACGATGTCAGTGCCTTTAGCATCTCCAAATTCACAGCTTCAAGCCTTTAGCTACTCCCGTATCCCTCCTCGACCGACAACAACCGGCGCTGTTTTTTTGTTTTTTTTTCCAGCATGATCGCAGACCTAAATAAAGGCGTTAATATTTCGCCTACCTAACATATGTTACCATTATTCTTCTTTCTTTTTTTCTTTTCTTTTTCTTTTTTTTTTTCGACCTGGACTTTTTGTGAGGTTAGAGCATTGCATTAGAAACAAACGAAACATTATCAAATAAATAAATAAATGTAACTGGAAAATAAAAGTCAAAACGTGACAGAAAAAAAAAAGGCGCTTTATCTATAAGCCACGGTTGGATTTTACAAAGGACGGACAATAAGATGGTGATGGCGTCCATTGTTTTTTTTCTCTTTTCGCCAACAAAATATATATTTAAGTATATTAACAGAACAGATTAATACGTGTTTCTAATTCGTTCCTTGTTTGCATTAACAAACGCTTTCAAACACTGTTTTGCTTCTCTAACCAGGATATAAGAGACCCGGATATAAGAGAAACCCGGATATAAGATATATTTTCTCTGGTCCCAAATTAGAGCCTGTGTTAATGTATATATAATAGACCAAACCCGGATATAAGAGAAACCCGGATATAAGGTACTTCTTCTCCGGTCCCGACAACTCTCTTATATCCAGGTTACACTGTATATATGTGAAATGTCTATGTATATAAATATAAACACACACACACACACACACACACACACATATATATATATATATATATATATATATATTAACTGATTTAAAATGTTTTTTCGCTACACTGTAATAACCATGTTTCAAAAAAGGAAGCTAAACCCTTCGAATTCAATTTTGTAATTAAATTAAAAACATTAGTTCCATTTCATCCTCAAGCGAATTTTGGAGATTCCAATAATGAATGCAATGTGGGAAAGGAGGGATGGTTAGAAAAGTTAGGGAAAAAACCCGTCTGGAAAGAGCGATAACAGCTACTGGGCTTGAGAAACCCATTTTGCTGAAAACGCGAGGACCGTAGGCTGCATCTATAGTGAAAAGAACGATAACAGCTACTGGACCTAAGAATCCTCTTCTCCTGAAAAGGCTAGTAAGGTAGGCTGCATCTATACTGGAAAGAGCGATAACAGCTACTGGACTTGAAAAACCCCTTTTCCTGAAAAGGCTAAGACAGTAGGCTGCATCTATACTGGAAAGAGCGATAAGAGCTACTGGGCATGAGAAACTACTTTTCTTGAAAAGGTTAGGAAGGTAGGCTGCATCCATACTGGAAAGAATGATAACAGCTCCTGGACTTGAGAAAGTCTTTTTCATGAAAAGGCTTAGAGGGTAGGCTGCATCTATACGGTAAAGAGTGATAACAGCTACTGGACTTGAAAAACCCTTTTTTCAGATTTGGCTAGGGTGGTAGGCTGCATATATACTGGAAAGAGCGACAACAGCTACTGGACTTGAGAAACCTCTTTTCCTGAAAAGCTCGGAAGGTAGGCTGCGTGTGTACTGGAAAGATCGATAACAGCTACTGGACTTGAGAAACTTCTTTTCCTGAAAAGGCTAGGAAGGTAGGCTGCATCTATACTGGAAAGAGCGATAACAGCTGCTGGACCTGAGAAACCTCTATTCCTGATAAGGCATGGAAGCTGGTTTCATCTATACTGGAAAGAGCGATAACCGGTACTGGACTTGAGAAACCTCTTTTCCTGAAAAGGCTAGGAAGGTAGGCTGCATCTATACTGGAAAGAGCGATAACAGCTGCTGGACCTGAGAAACCTCTATTCCTGATAAGGCATGGAAGCTGGTTTCATCTATACTGGAAAGAGCGATAACCGGTACTGGACTTGAGAAACCTCTTTTCCTGAAAAGGCTAGGAAGGTAGGCTGCATCTATACTGGAAAGAGCGATAACAGCTGCTGGACCTGAGAAACCTCTATTCCTGATAAGGCATGGAAGCTGGTTTCATCTATACTGGAAAGAGCGATAACCGGTACTGGACTTGAGAAACCTCTTTTCCTGAAAAGGCTAGGAAGGTAGGCTGCATCTATACTGGAAAGAGCGATAACAGCTGCTGGACCTGAGAAACCTCTATTCCTGATAAGGCATGGAAGCTGGTTTCATCTATACTGGAAAGAGCGATAACCGGTACTGGACTTGAGAAACCTCTTTTCCTGAAAAGGCTAGGAAGGTAGGCTGCATCTATACTGGAAAGAGCGATAACAGCTGCTGGGCCTGAGAAACCTCTATTCCTGATAAGGCATGGAAGCTGGTTTCATCTATACTGGAAAGAGCGATAACCGGTACTGGAATTGAGAAACCTCTTTTCCTGAAAAGGCTAGGAAGGTAGGCTGCATCTATACTGGAAAGAGCGATAACAGCTGCTGGACCTGAGAAACCTCTATTCCTGATAAGGCATGGAAGCTGGTTTCATCTATACTGGAAAGAGCGATAACCGGTACTGGACTTGAGAAACCTCTTTTCCTGAAAAGGCTAGGAAGGTAGGCTGCATCTATACTGGAAAGAGCGATAACAGCTGCTGGACCTGAGAAACCTCTATTCCTGATAAGGCATGGAAGCTGGTTTCATCTATACTGGAAAGAGCGATAACCGGTACTGGACTTGAGAAACCTCTTTTCCTGAAAAGGCTAGGAAGGTAGGCTGCATCTATACTGGAAAGAGCGATAACAGCTGCTGGACCTGAGAAACCTCTATTCCTGATAAGGCATGGAAGCTGGTTTCATCTATACTGGAAAGAGCGATAACCGGTACTGGACTTGAGAAACCTATTTAACTGAAACATTGTTTTAAAAGAATGATTTTCTAAATTGCAACCGACAGCAGTTCTGACTGTTCCTTCAAGGAACGCCGAATTTATTTTTTTTATAAGTAAACGGCTAATATTACTAATACAATTATCAAGTAGAGTATTGGTTCGGAGATTTTCCACGCGATGTATTGCTGTTGTGTTTTCCATAGGTTTTTGATAGATTTTTTTTATAGTTCATTCCAGAGGTTCCTTATTTTTAAGAATTGTTACCGGAATCCCAAACAGTTTTGGTTTTGTAGTTGCTCTTATCTTGAACTCTGTGCCTATCAATGCTAGACAGAATAGTCTGCCCTGCTATTAACCGCTACTTTAAAAAAAAAATCTTGCTTCATACATTTCTAAGTTTATTTCTGCAAAAGCAATCTTGACGGATACGATTAGAATTTGGACGTACCGGATGTTTCATTGTAGGGAAAGGCCGTTAACAAAAGCCCCATCAATACTAGAAAGAGCGAAAACAGCTACTGAACTTGAGAAACCTTTTTTCCTTACAAATTTATTTTAAGAGAATGATTTTCTAAATTTCAGCGGTACTGACCGTTACTTCAAGGAATGTTTCATTACAAGCAAACGGCTAAAATTACTAATACAATTATCAATTTGAGTATAGAGTCAGAGATTTTCCACGGGATGTATTGCTGATGTCATTTCTATAGGTTTTCCATATGATTTTTTTTCCGTACGTCTTTCCAGAGGTTTCATATTTTTACAGGGTGGAGTTATTACTGAATTCTGAACTAATTTTGGTTTTGTAGTTGCCCTGATCTTGAACTCTGTACTTATCTACTACAAACTCCTACCTTAAAAAAAAAACATGGCTGCTCAGTCAATGAATGCAAAATGTTTCCTTATAGGGAAACGGTTAATAATATCTTCACCATTATCATTGTATCTACTCTATCATTTTTACTGCCCTTAGAAAGCAAAATGTAGGCATTCCTCTCTCTCTCTCTCTCTCTCTCGATATATATATATATATATATATATATATATATATATATATATATATATATATATATATATATATATATATGTTTAAATCAGCCTCTATATATGTTTCTCTCTCCTTTCTCCCTATCCTTCTCTTGGGTGGTCCGAAAGTCTTGTCCCCAAACATGAGCTAATTTTCCTTTTCAGATGTCTGACACGAGCTCCTACAGTTTGGAAGAGAGGCTGCTTGCAAGTATATGGACACGTGATCATATGCATTCTGGCAAGAGGATGAGGAATGAGCGACTTGACTTCACTGCAAGATTGGGCAAAGCAGCTTCTCAGAAGAGGACGCTGCGGGGGTTGGTGGGTGACAAGACTTTCTGACCACACTGTACCTCTCTCTTTCGCTTTCTTTCTTTTTCTCTCTCTCCCTCTCTCCTTCTCTCTCTCTCTCTCTCTATATATATATATATTCAGAGTTGTCCCATCCAAGGCTATAGAACCCAATCTGTCCTGCTATTTACCCATAGCTGGAGGGAGAGGAAGATGATTCACACCATTCCCAAGGGTATTAGCACGTAAGTGAATGTAATAGATTCGACTGGAATTCGAACTTGGCTCTCCGATTCCTCAACCCAAGCCGTTATCCATTACTCCACCGTGGGGAGGGTCGTTTAGGGACCCTGTGGCGCGTACTGCACCAAGTCTGTGTATTCGGCCCTTCAAAAAGTGTGGATGGTTCTGCACAAAAATCTTCACCACTATAATCAAATCTCATGTGCTGGTGTCGGGCTGCCAGTTTCCTCGGAACTGATATGCTTGACCCTCATACGTAAAATTCGACGGGAGAATCGAGTATATATAAATAGTACAGTTAATCGGTCCGTTGGTATATAATCCGGGTGGATACTACTAATATTAATCATTAAAACTCTTCCACAGAGAGCTCAGTATATTTATTATAACAGCATATGTACTTTTACAGGATGAAAACAAAAATTAACAAGGCATCTACCAAATGAGGTCTGACATTGAAAATAAATTTAAAACAATGCTCCAAGTGAGACACTTCGGGGCTGATGATAGCCGCGTACAGAACGACTTGAAATATACTATACTATGCTGAGGTAATTTTTTTTACTGTACACACACACACACACACACACACACACACACACACACACACACACACACACACACACACACACACATATATATATATATATATATATATATATATATATATATATATATATATATATATATATATATATATATGTTTCTGTGTTACGCATGCTCAGGAATTTACCCCAGAAAATGATTCTGGCGGTCTGTGGCTAATTTTCTCAGATCAATGTGCCCCTTCGCATAATTTTAAAATGCGTAAGCCTGCTATAAAAAAAGGGTGATTTAATAAATAAACAGACAGAACCTTACATTATAGAATTAATCCGTCCGGGATACTTAATCGTACAAAACCGATTCTTGTTAAGTGATTAATAAAATCAATAGTTATAAAAGAAATATTGTTTTTTTTAACGCCTGCAAAACGATGCTGTTAGCTTTTAGTCGTCTCAAAGAACCATTTTTTTTATCTTCTGTAAGCATGAGTGATACTAACCCCCAGAAAAGTGAACCATTCTCGGTCTAATGTTATTCCGCCCACATGAAGTGCAAAGATTCTATTGAATGAACGACTCTGTCTGTTGCGAAGAGAATTGGTTCCCTTTGTCGTGCGAGACGATTTTTTCTCTCCTGAATTTATCGTACATCTGCCATCCGTCCATCTATTGAATAGTATTGCCACATCCAGTATCTCGTATGCATTTAGTGATTCCAGATAAAATACAAAGAAGAATCTATCTTGTTACTGGCGCAGACCTGGCATCTCAGCTTCAGAGACTTTCCCACCGCCGTAACGTAGCATACATCTGCTTGTTTTTTTTGTTTTTTTTTACAAATATTTTCATGGTAATTGTTCTGATGAACAATCTCCATTGGTACCTAGATTTATGAATTTAGGCGTTGTACTAGATTAAAAGTAAGGTACCATCATTTTACAGTTGAAATGCCCAATCGTAATCATACGTTTTATTTTAACAGTGTGCAATTTTCGCTTGTGGAAATCTCTTCCGGCTTTTTGATTTACGGTTAAGTTTGATCTTCAAAATTTTAAACTCAATGCAAATGGTTATATTCTGTCTTCTTGATTCCTGTTTTGCTATTCTCTCTTCTTAATATTTTCTCATATTGTCTGACACTCAATAAACCCTTTGTATCTTAGAGGCTTTATTGCCTTACTTGAGTATGAAAGGATTATATATACCGGTTGTAACAGTAAAATTGTCCAAATCGTGTAACAGCGAAATGTCTAATATCTAAAAAAAAAAAAAAAAACCACAGGAATGAGCACTTCGTAAATATTCGAGATGATATCAGTTCTCGACCATTTCCTATTGTCTCGATAATAAGTCTGATCAGTTCAATAAGGTGAATTTGGCAGTTAATCTAAAAACTTTCCTACAAGTTTTTTTGTTAACTGGGGCAACGAGGGGCTTGTTAATTCCAATTCCCCCAAAACGAAACATCTCTCTGTTAATGACCTGAAAGACCCCTTCCTACCCACCAAAAGAAAAATAATTGCTAAGAACACCCGATTATAAATCTTACTGTTATTATTATTCTTATGTATGTATATATATATATATATATATATATATATATATATATATATATATGTGTGTGTGTGTGTGTGTGTGTGTGCGTGTGTGTGTGTGCGTGTGTGTGTGTCTGTGTGTGTGTGTGGTTAAATAATTTAATAACTATTTAATGCAATATAAAAGTGTATGTCCAAACTATTACAAAATTCTTCAACATAAAGATTTTCTATAAATAAATAAATATTTTCAAATCCTCATTAATAATGGCTTTCCTAATTACATCGTTAATGAACAAATTATACGAGCTATTAAATTTATTGACATAAAGAAAACAGAACACAATGCAGCCATAATACATCCGCAAATAACTCTAAACATATCAAACTACTATACCCCATTCAAATGCATTCTAACTATAAACGGAATGACAAAATCCTAAAATGTTTCATAAACACTAATATGTCCCCACCGGTCCCAGTACAAAATTAAATTAAATTAATTATTTACTATACTAAATTTAATAGAAAGAATTTAGTCGTTCATAACAACTCTTCTCCATCAACTGGAGTTTTAAAAAAGACCAACATTGTAATATCAATTTAAATGTCCTTTGGGAGATTGCATCTCAGATAAAAATGTTAATAATATGTAGGTTGGTTTTGCTACAACGATCATGTCGAGAAGGCTTGCGAGTCACTTAAACGATCATAGTTCAATCTCAGAGTATTTAAAGGAACACTCATTTCCACATTCAAAATTTAGACAGATAGTAGTCGTGAATACAACAGTACTCCACCAAGATAATAATAAGTAAAAAGTCTGGAAGCCCTTTATATAAGAGAATTGAAGGGGGAAATAAATAAAGTCAACTCCGAGCAGAGCAACAAAATTCTTACATGTTTGTAGCAGAAAACTTAATTAAAATATTATAATTAAAAAAATCTTTTTATAATAACAAACGTTACCTCCCTTGCATAACTGGTTGAAAATTTCGAATTTGAAATGCTGTAAACGAACAGTATAAAATATAGGGTGACCAAAAAAAACGGAAATTTTTGAAGTGCGTATTGCCAGACATGAGCAAGTGGCAACACTGCGAGACAGTGACTTTGAGCAAGTAAACATTTCGCCATTTTAGTAACGAGAATGAAATTCACAGTATCCCAGCTGAGATGTTGCAGCAGTAAATAGGGATCTCAACAGCAGATTTCCAGAATGCATTCGTACAGGAGGACGCCATCTACAGGACATACTTTGTAAAAAAATGAAAATTCCATCATTGTTTCTTAAATGGCATGTTTTAAGGTTTCAATTACTATGAATTAAATATTTTTCTTCCATCACTTTTGGTTTTATTCGATTGTTAAAAAGTTCCCGTTTTTTGGGGGTCACCCTATATTTGGAATTTACGGAACTAATGTATACATATCCACAAATATTTGAACCCCTTGAAGACGGTCTCAGATGAGATTGAATGTACTGGAGAAAATAAAAGATATTTGAAAGAAAATTTTGGTATTTTTCTTAATCAATTTTTTTAACGCTATGAAGATATTGATTCATTGACTCTAAATGAGTAAATCAAAAATAAATAGACACAGTATGTCTAAATTATTTAATTAAGCTGTTTGAATATATATATATATATTAATTTATATTTTTGCAGCAACCTTTCTTTCAAACACCTTTCATTTGAATACGGCCAGAAAGGAAAATTGAATTAATTATATATATATGTATGTATGTATGTATATATATATGTATATATATATATATATATATGTATGTATGTATGTATGTATGTATGTATGTATGTATATAATTTCTATGATCTCCTTCACCGATTGACCACTATGGGGAAGAGGGAACTTCTAACGGCTGCTGCTGCATTACATTCATCGCTCTTCGTTAGAATTGAGCGCTATGGCAGCCGTATGATGTTTATATACCACGTATATTATGTGTTAAAAATTCCCTTTCTCTGTCGTGCACCGATTACCTAGTGGCAAGGTACTCTGATTGATGCCTTGAAGCAATCGGATGTCTAACCACACTGATAAGCTGTGATACACCGAAACAATCTGTCTATGGATATATATATATATATATATATATATATATATATATATATATATATATATATATATATATAAAACACAATAGGAAAACTGTAATAGTTGACGACGCGTTTCGTCCGATGTGGATTTAGCATTCTCTAAATTCTTCCAGTTGCTAAGGACATTTTGTTTTGTTATTATTAGTTACTTCGTATAATAAATTCATTTCGTTTTGCCCTGAGAAAATCCACATCACAGTTTTCCTATTGTCTTTTACATTTATAAATATTGTCTTTTTCTACAGGTTAACTCTGAGAAAGTTTTCATATATATATATATATATATATATATATATATATATATATATATATATATATATATATATATATATATATATTAACATTTGTATATTTAGGCAGCAAATTCTCTTTTAAGCACGTTTCATTAAATAAATTACAGACATTATTTTTTTAAAAATCCGTTCATACTCACGAATAACTTTCCATGTATTCTAATTAAATAATGTGTGAAATAGACTATAACTGTAAAATTGTTTTTTATTTTCCAAGTACTTTCGATCTTCTTCCGAGATCATATTCAAGAGTACAAGCAATGATACAAAACTGCCTGTTGTTCTGGTGTGCATGTAGTATTTGCTATTGATTACTGTACACTTTCTTTTATTAGAACATGAAAAAAAATATCCTCTATGACATTTTTTCTCCTATGTTTTAATGTCATGATCACGCGCGGATTACGGCGTGAATAACAGTTCTTTTTACAGGAATTTCAGAACATTACTATTGTATTCATAGCAGGTTTTATTCAATGTCGGCATTAATTTTTTAAAGTAGATTGCTTCTAGGATTTGTAGTTTGAATTTGTTATTTCCTTGGTGTAGGATAGCTGTATTATCAATCATTATTTTTTTATGATGTGGATGTTGACAGGAATGTTGGTGTAGATGTCTCACAATGTACGAATGCTCATACATATGTACAGTAAGACGTCTTGTTTGTGTAGTTGTCGTATATATATATATATATATATATATATATATATATATATATATGTATATGTGTGTGTGTGTGTGTGTGTGTGTTCATTGCTTTAAGTTCAAGGCCAAGCTATATCCATCCTATTCATTATCAAATTCCCCATACCTCTCTCTTACAATCTTACTTTTTACTTTGAGCGACCCTTTCGCCTTATATTGGATGAAATATCAGTAATAATAAATCTTCAAGTGTTATTAAGCAACGTCACTAAAACAAGTTTACAAATCTTCAAAGGAGTTACGTTGAGACAGTTGCTATCGACAATGCCGTGTGGTTGATACCATATATAGGGAAAGAAGCAAAGGGAGAAAGTCGTTAGTGAGTGGAATCGTCACTCAGGAATCCATAATGACTCTGAGAAAGAAAGAAGATCGAAGACTTAAGAGGAAATGAGAAAGAAAGAAAGAAAGAAAGAAAGAAAGGCCAAAGAGAAAAGGAAAAATGTACGAAAATAAAGAATGGAATTCGAAGGTTTAAGAGGAAATAAATAAGAAAAGAAAAAGAAAAGAAAAAGTAGAAATAATTTATATTTCTTTTTTTTTTTTTTTTCATGTTTAATAAGAAAGAAAGTAAGAAAAAGAAAGGAAGGGTAAAATGGAAGGCATTCCAGGAACTGAGAAAGAAAAGAAAGAAAGAAATTATATTATTACACGGTTTAACAAGGAAAAAAGAATGAAAGAGAGAAAGACAGAAGGAGAGAAGGAAAGAATTAAAGAAAACAAATAAGAAAGAAAGAAAGAAAGACAGAAGGAAAGAAAGAAAAAAGAAAAAAGAAAGAAAGAAAGAAAAGAAAGAACGAAAGAAAGAAGAACAGAAAGAAAGAAAGAAACAAATAAAAAGAAAGAAGGAAAGAAAGAAAACAAATAAAAAAGAAAGAAAGAAGGCCAGAAGGAATGAAAGAAAGAAAACAAATAAAAAAAGAAAGAAAAAAGAAAAGAAAGTACGAAAGAAAGACAGAAAGAAAAGAAAGAAAGAACGAAAGAAAGAAGGACAAAAGGAAAGAAAGAAAACTAATAAAAAAGAAAGAAAAGAAAGAACGAAAGAAAGAATGACAGAAGGAAAGAAAGAAAACAAATAAGAAAGAAAGAAAGAAAGAACGAAAGAAAAGTAAAGAAAAGTATACGGAAGTCTAAAGAGAAAAGAAAAAAAGTACGAAAAGAAAGAAAAAAAGAAAGACTGAAGGAAAGAAAGAAAACAAATTAAAAAGAAAGAAAGAAGGCCAGAAGAAAGAAAGAAAACAAATAAAAAGAAAGAAAGAAAAAGAAAAGAAAGAAAGAAAGAAAGACAGAAGGAAAGAAAGAAAAGAAAGAAAGAGGGACAGAAGGAAAGAAAGAAAACAAATAAAAAATAAAGAAAGAAAGAAGGACAGAAGGAAAGAGAGAAAACAAAGAAAAAGAAAGAAAGAAAGAAAGAAAGAAAAGAAAGAACCAAAGAAAGAAAACAAAGAAAAAGAAAGAAGGAAAGAAAGAAAAGAAATAAAAAAGAAAGAAAGAAGGCCAGAAGGAAAGAAAGAAAGAAAACAAATAAGAAAGAAAGAAAGAAAGAAAGATAGTCATAGAAATAGAAAAGAAACATAGGAAAATAGGGAGAAAATAATGGTAGATTGAAAGAAAAGAGAAATAAAGAAAGCGGAGGTCATTTTGAAAAGTATTAGATTTCAATATGTATTAAATGCCCACAATTTGATTACTTGAAATAATTGTTTGGACCCACTTGAAAAGTTCACGACAAGCTATTGGGTGTTAAATCTGAGTAAATGCCCCTGGGAAAGATTTGCATTATATCACACGTTGCTAAGGGCAACAACTCCTACTGATAGACACCGTGTTGAATATGTATTCTTAGGTGTTTGGGGGCAAAAAGAACCTGAGTACACTGATATCATCTTCGATTTGATTACGTCTTTGACTTAAGTCACTAAATCTGAAAAAATAGAAAAAAGGAAAGAAAAGACGATACATCGCTCTTTTCTAGTCATTCGGATCTTCAACCAGTCTTTCTTACGAAAGAAAAAAAGAAAAGAAGCGAGTTTGAGAGCGTACTCTTTTCATCGCGTCACATACGTATCCTTTTATATCAACCATGTCCTGTCTAACATGCTACGTATGCACACAAAGGCATTAAAAAAAAATGCCCCTTCCCTTTCTCAATCGTCTTTCTCTCTTCACACATCAGCTCAACCTTCTTTTTATGACGCTATCCCATTTCCCCCCCACTTCCTTTTTACTTTGTCTCGTTTATGCAATCATTTACCCATTTCGCTTACGCACAAGAAAAAAGGCCACCAGACTCTATAAACACGAGATCAGTGAGAGTTCAGACGCCATACCGGTAACCCCGTTGCTCTTGATCTCGCCAAACATCGGGGTCTCGAGATCTGGCACGAGATTGCCTCCAGCGGCTACACACCCACTACGCATGCGCAATGTGACTTCACAGTGTCGAAGTAATCGTTTATTAATTTTTTATTATGTCAGATGTCGGCCTAAATCCGTCTGCACTTTTTTCTCTTTTTTTTTTTTTTTTTTTTTTTTTCTCCGACCTGTCACTGTCCCGTTTCATTTTTTTTTTTTTTTTTTTTTTTGTTAATATCTTTTCTTATTATTCTTCATTTATGTTCCTGTCACTCCCTTCCATTCTTTACAATTTAAGTCAATGGGGACGTGCTGAGAAAAAAGGGCAAAGACTTTTTTTTTTTTCTCTTTCTGTGTATTTTTTTTTTTTAATTTATTTTTTCGCAGCATCAAATGTTGCAAGAAGTCACACATTTTATAGTGATGAAAGGGTAACTGAGAATTAACGGAATAACGAAAGCTTATGGCTAGTAAACATTTCGGCAACGTTTAACCTTCTTGCCCGCCTAAAACGTTCGCGTCAAAAATACGGTTATTCTCTTGACACCGCGATTACTTTATACACTTATCACTCCCTCGGTATATTCAACCATTTATAATAAATAACTATGAAAACATTTGTTATTAAATCTTATATATATATTAATATATAAATATATCTTAAATATAGTGTTTTCATTTCTCAGAGAAAAGAAATTTTCATATACATAGGTTTAATTAAAATTCTAATCATTGCTTTTTAAAAAAACAATAGTTTGCTGGTTTGGTTTGTTTGTTTAACGACACATCAACACCTTAAGGGTCATTTTATGCGGAAATTTAATTTTCTGGGGAGTGTTGTTAATTTTAATGTTACTATTTTAAATCTATTGCTGGTATTTTGACGATAAAAATGTATATTTATATTAGGTTGGTGCAAAAATAATGTCGTTTTCTCACATGTTACTTTTATATATGATTTCTGAATTAATTCATTGATATATATAGCCATGTTATATATCATTTTGAAGCGCGTTTTTCGCTCTATCGAATAATGTTATTCGTTGCCGTTCTCAATCTCTTCATTCATTTCTTTGCAGGCTTTTCGACAGCATGGACAAAATTCAAATCCGCACGATTTTCTTGTTCCAGTTCAAACTAGGCCGAAAAGCTGACGAGACAGCTCGTGATATCAATGATGTGTTTGGCCCAGGAACCACTAACGAACGTGTGGCACAACGGTGGTTCAAGAAATTTCGCAATGGTGACGAGAGCCTCGAAGATGAAGACGGTCGCGGCCGGCCGACTGCGGTTGATAACGAACATTTGAAAGCCTTAATTGAAGCCGATCCTCGCAAAAACACACGAGAAGTTGCTGTTGAACTCGAGGTCGACCACTCAACAGTCGTTCGCCATTTAAAGCAAATAGGGAAGTCAAAAAAGTTGGATAAATGGGTGCCGCATGAATTGAACGATAATAAAAAAAATCGTCGTTTTGAGGTGTCTTCTACGCTCCTTCTGCGCAACAAAAACGACCCATTTCTCGAGCGGATTGTGACGTGTGATGAGAAGTGGATCCTCTACGACAACCGGCGACGTTCGGCACAGTGGTTGGATGCCGGAGAAGCTCTACAACACTTCTCGAAGCCGAAATTGCACACAAAAAAAAGTTATGGTGACTGTTTGGTGGACTGCGGCCGGTCTCATCCATCACAGCTTCCTGAATCCGGGCGAAACGATTACGGCGGAGAAGTACTGCCGACAAATTGACGAAATGCACCAGAAGCTCCAACGTATGCTCCCGAGATTGGTCAATATGAAGGGACCAATTCTCCTCCATGACAACGCTCGCCCGCATGTTGCACAACTGACCCTGCAGAAGCTGAACGAATTGGGCTACGAGACTCTGCCTCATCCACCATATTCACCGGACCTCTCGCCCACCGATTATCACTTTTTCAAGCATCTGGACACCTTCCTGCGCGAGAAATGCTTCAAAAGCCGAGATGATGTCGAATCGGCCTTCAATGACTTCATCGCTTCCAGAACTCCGGATTTCTATGCTAATGGGATAAATAAACTTGTTTCTCGTTGGCAAAAATGTGTCGATTCTAATGGTTCTCATTTCGATTAATAAAGTTTATTATGAAAGGAGTTATGATCTTTTGAAGTTGAACGGCAAAAAACGACGTTATTTTTGCACCAACCTAATACTTTCATAGAGTTTTGATCCCAGTTTGGGTTTTAACTATTTACCAAATAACTGGGACCGTAACAAGTACCACTACCCAGGTCAGGGTGGACCTGGGAACAGCACCAATTAATAGGATGTTCCACGCTCCTCACCCCCCCCCCCCAATCAGAGGCCTTGCTGCCCGATGTAGTTTATTGCCATACCTATGACAGGTCATCACTGGTGAAAATGGTGATGAGGACAATATCAGTCAGGTATGCGCCATGCGTGATACACGCTTAGGCGATCATGTATCTTTCGATACATGACTGACGAAGCAGATTTTTTCCGGCAGGAGGTAGCCATTTCTTTCTGCCGTAGACTAGTTGCCATCCAAGGCTATAGAACACCATCTGTCCTGCTATTTACCCGTAGCTAGGGAGAGAAGAAGAGGATTCTTACCTTTCCCAAGGGTTAGTCAGTCAGTTATGTGCCATGCGTGATACTCGCATATGCGATCATGTATCTTTCGATACATGACTTACGAGGCAGTATTTTTTCCGCAGTAGGTTGCCATTTCTTTCTGCAATACCCCAGTTGCCATCTAAAGCTATAGAACCCGTATATATACTCATAGCTGGGGTGAGAAGAACAGGATTCATACCTTTCCCAAGGGTATCAGCACGTAAGTGAATTTAATGGATTCGACTGGAATTCGAACTCGGCTCTCCGATTTCTCAATCCGAGCCGCTATCGTTATAAATAGTGTATATAGTGATAACTCTTCATTCTAGAAGTTCGTCTACGCATCTCAGCCAATCTGTTGGCTTTAGTGGTACTGTTTTGAAAGATATTCCCTTGAAGCATTACTATGTATATATTTGCCATCACTGGTTGGTTTGGTTTGTTTGGTTTGTTTGGTTAAAGGCACATCAACTCCTTTTTGGTCATTTAAAGGCTGAAATGTAATTTTCTGGTGGTGGTGTGGGGGTGTTGTTAATTTCATTTTTTTTTTTTTGTTAGTATTAAAATCTGTTACTGGTATTTTGACTATAAAAATATATTTTTATACTTTCATAGAGTTTTGATGCCAGTTTGGGAATTCACTGTTTCCATGATCACACTTGCCCTCAGTTTATATCTGCGTTTCGACTTGATTGTTTTCTTCAGTTGTCTTTGTTCTAATGCATAGTACAGTTCATTAATAGTTTTCCCCTTTTCTCTAGGTAGTCTAACTTGATTATTCCTTCAGAATAAAAACAAAACAAGCAAACGAAGCCATCACCTTGCCAAAAGACGCTGCTTGCATGAACTTCTTCGGGGATTAAGAACCACAGTGTTTCCACTGTTTACTCTCTCACTGTCATTTAGGTTAGAAGTGGTCACAAATGTTTCAATTTACACCCTTGTGCAAATAAATTGAAACAACCGTTTTATTTTCCTTTCTTTCAACATACGGTCAGTTTTAGAGCCACTAGAGTTACAGGGTGGAAACGATTTCTATTTTTTTTTTCTTCTGATTAGGTCATTTGCAGTGATGTGCAGTAATACGAATCAATTCTCGGGGTGTATGATGAAATTTGTTTGGCCTTGAAAAATATTGCGTCATCCGTGATTGCATCAGATTTTCATCGCGTCCAGACACTATTGTCTCGACTGTCGATTATTTGTCCTACGGCTATTGTC
>OZ038509.1:47636923-47641923 GCA_964036315.1 Acanthosepion esculentum | reverse complement strand
CATGCTAGTGCAATCGTCAGGCGACTAGTGCTGTTATTTTTCTCGGCTGTTTATATAAGGGTCAGTGGTGCATTATGGGTAGTCTATTTTGGCGGTTACTTTTACCGGAAGTCGCTTATTTGTTTATTTATTTATGTCAAATTATTTTGCTTGTATATATATGTGTGTGTGTTCGTGATTACGTAGATGTGAGGGAACATGCTTAGAAACGCGCGTTTCCAAACGAAGACCAGTCCGTCCTATATATACCGAATCACATCGGCACTTAAATTGAATTTTTACTTAGATAAGACTATCTATCCTTCATAAAGGAGGGGAACACATTTCTGGTCTTAAAAATGGTCCGCAATTTCACAGCAAACTTAACATGAAGAAATGCAAGACGAAACCTTATCAGCGATAAGCTTTCTTTCCTGGAATACATATATATATGAAAGTGAACATTGAAGTCAACACTCAGAGTCGACAGGCTGTTTCATGCTAGACGCAATCGTCAGGCAGCCTGACGATTGCGTCTAGCATGAAACAGCCTGTCGCCTCTGAGAGTTGACTTCAATGTTCACTTTTAAATTTACATGCGCTCTATCTCTGATATTTATCCCATAAATATAGCACACCTTAAAAATGTATTTCTTCCTATATATATATATATATATATATATATATATATATATATATGACAGACATAGGTTTTTTTCCAGCAGCCACCCTCTTCACCCAGGGCAAAACTACCTCCTCAACGCACTTGATGTAAGGCCTAAGTGTTGAGTCTGGGGCCCTGTGGGGAGATGATTGGAGGCATAACGTCGCCATTACTAGTGATGATGATGTTGACTGGATATATCACATGAATCCTCTGCGCGATTTTATTGACTAAATTTATTCCTTAGTATTTCGAGATATTTTTGTGTAAATATATCTGTTTAAATGAAATGCCAGTGTTACTTTCATTTTGGGGGTAATTTAGACGACAATTTATCTATCGCACCCTGTATGTATAGGGTTGTCAGATAAATTGCATCATTGGAATGCGACGGGCTTTAGACCGACTATGCCACGAAGAGCTTCACCCACCAAACACGATTGAATAGTCTCTTTAAGCGGAATACTTCTCGGCCCAGATTCTGAAAAGTTCCTATTTGCTTATATCTCTTTCGAATCCAAAAGTAAACAAAGCAATTTCGAAATAAATAAGGTACCATATTTGACGGCATATAAGATGCACTTTTTGTATACTAAAAATATCTTTTAAAATTCCCCTGCGACTTATATGCCATATATAGGTTTAAAATTCGCGATAGTCGGCCGAAATGAGCTACCTGGCAACTCCTATTAGCTTAGACTTTAGAGTAACTTTCATATACCTATTGTCATTATCTAAAAGGCTATTATGCAGATTAAAAGTGTTATCATTGATAATATTCATTGTATTAAGTTCATCACGTTTAATATTAGTACTTTGTTTCACTAAAATTATATGCAATAAATTCAAATTATATATTTGTAAAATATATTTGTTTCATTAATATTCTTCTTGCGATAGCTTTACTATTTCAAGATATTTAGGTTTTGTTTCGGTAAATATATCTGTTAAAATGAGATGCCAGTATTATTTTCATTTTTGCCTCATTTAGACGACAATTTATCCATCGCATCCAGTTTATCTGTTTTCATATTATTGACTGATTTGTAAACATCGTGGATGAAAATTATAATTATAATGAATTAAAAATAAACAAGACGAACGAATTTATTCTGCTACAACAAACTATTTGCAACTATATTATGATATAATGATAGCGGTTTGGTTTGGTTTGTTTTACGGCATATCAACCTCAATCGGTTATTTAATGGCGACAAACTTTTTATTGCTGGTAATATTTTGTTTTGTCAAAAATCTGTTTCTGGTAATATTTTTCCTTCCAAAATTGTATTGCTGGTAATAATTTTTTTCAAAAAAGTATTGCTGGTAATAGTTACCCATTTGCCCATAGCTGGGACCCTAACCGATGCTACCACCCCGGGTCAGGGTGGACCAGGGAACACCAGCAATTAAGAGGTGGTTCCACGCTCCTCAAAACCTCCTGATCAGACGCCTTGATGCTGGACGTAGTTTATCGTCTTACCCAGGACGCGGATGTAGTTTAACGTCTTACCCAGGAAGGATAACCATGGCGGGTGTAATAGAATAATTCTACAAATCGTGTAAATATCATGAAACGATTGTCCATTCAACAAAATGTTTAACATCTAAAAAACACTAAATCAGTTGAGGGTCTTTTTTCCAGGTTTTCAGATAAAACATCTAGCCGTCTTGACACCATTTGTCGTAAGAATCACTGAAAAACCCTTTGAGTTATTCAGCTAGTAAAAGAACTGATTAAAATCATTTTGTGTCAGCCCCACTATGTCTTCCCAACTGAGCAATGGTGGGAGGAAAAAGATCATTCAGGCCTTCAGTTATGCTTCCAACGTTGATAGTTCATCATTTTTACATCATTAATGTCATTATTGATTTCTTAACATTGTCGATGAAAATTAGAATTAAAATGAAATTGAAAATGAAAATTAATCTATTCTACTACAACAGGCTATTAGCAACAATATATATATATATATATATATATATATATATATATATATATATATATTGTTAATTATAATAAAAAACATGTTGAAATGGCAAAACAGAAGCTTTCACGTTTCGAGACTATGATTGTACTTCTTCAGGCGATGATAAATAACTGGTGATTTAAGGATTTTTAAGGAAATTTAAAAACAAAGTGCTACCACTTTTCTGAAAGTTAAAGATAGGTACATAAGGTCACAACTAAAAATAGACTTGTGGGTATGTCGTGATCAGCCAATTAAATACGAGATCTACGCCAAATAGAAAAGTTAGCTCAGAGGGTGGAGGTAGGTGAGTTATATTTCATTTCATATATATATATATATATATATATATATATATATATATATATATATATATATATATATATATGCATACACGTGTAGCTGTTCAATGTTAAGTCATAATTGGGATGGAGAAAAGCAGTTCTACTCTACATTTGGCAGCGGAAAGCCTGTCCCTCATGTGGATACGACAGGGCCCGTACGTATGTTTTCGCCACATGTCGTGATTTTCTTTTGTCTACATCCTAATATTCTTTAAAATGTTGGAAGCTCGAAATAATCAAAAGGTGACTCCAGGTGTAGCGGTTATTGGGAACGAGGGCAGATAAAAAAGAATGCGATTTAAAAAATTCATATATATATATATATATATATATATTTACGGAGGAGATTCGGTCTGAAGAGTTGAACAACTCGGTGTTCACGAAATAAATTATAATCGAAATGGATAATTGCAGTCCCCGTCTTCTTATTATCATTATAATGTTGTGCAGTATACATTGAGCTCTCCCTGCATTTATATCCTCCTCAGAATTATCCCTTCCAATCACAAACTGGTAATATATATATATATATGTATATATATATGTATATATATATATATATATATATATATATATATATATATATATATATATATATATATATATATTTATGTATTTATATATATATATATATATATTTATGTATATATATATATATATATATATATACATACATACCTTTTTTTATATATATGTATGTATGTATAAAAACAACATGACAGAGGCCGTTTGACCAACACAAGGATAGACCCGAATTAACGATAAATAAAAATAAATCCATACTACAGATGAAGTTCATTTTCTTCATAAACAGTCATTCAATCCTGTAGTTCATTGCTACTGACAAGCAAAATTTTTTTTTTCTCTTGATGACGGCCATGCTCGCTGAAACTAGTCAAGGAACCTAATTGAAATATTAAAAAAAAATAATATGAATATACTACCAAGTGGGTCTGGAAATTTTAATATTTTTAGTATTTTATTGATGTCATATACAGATGCGCGCGTATACACGGCAAACCCTTTCTCCTGGCACACGTGCGCAAGTAAACTAATGATGCCAAAAGTATTTATTTTACACAATACCCACATCTATCTATCTATCTATCTATATATCTATCTATCTATCTATATATATATATATATATATATATATACATATATATATGTATGTATATATAATGATAATCTATCTATCTATCTATCTATCTATCTATATATATATATATATATATATATATATATATATATATATATATATATATATATAATGATAATAAGAAGACGGAGTTCTGTAGTCTACATTGACCTCTCCCTGGATTTATATCCTCCTTGGAATTATCCCTTCCAGTCAAAAACTGGTAATATATATATATATATATATATATATATATATATATATATGTGTGTGTAATATATGTAATATATGTATGTGTCTGTGTGCGCGCGCGCAGCGCGTGTGTCATGCACCACACTCTCTCGCTAATTGAGCTGTCACCTGTCGTAATATATATATATATATATGTAATATATGTAATATATATATATGTGTGTGTGTGTGTGTCTGTGTGTGCACGCGCGCGCGGGCGTGTGTTATGCACGACACTCTCTCGCTGATTGACCTGTCACCTGTCGTAACGCAGTGCAATCCGTACACACATCGATGAGCAGATCGGGAGCGACTAAAACAGAACTATCTACATAAGACAAATATTATTAGACAAAAGCAAAATTCTCTATAGCACCCATTTCAATGGCAAAGATCTCAAAACAATACAAGCTAATATTATACAGCATAAGCAATCCTCATTAAATAATGGAAAACAAAAAAACACACAATTAGTCAAAAAATGTAATAATACCGACTCATTCATAAAAATTGTATAATTGTCTTATAATGTGAAATTCCGCCAGATACGATATTGTTGTAACCTAGGGAAGCTTACTGAATAGAATAATCAAACGAAGGATTGTAATGAATGATAATACTTAGGACAAGAACAACACATATAAGATTCGCCAGCCGCGCGTAGAAGTTGTAGT
>OZ038509.1:47601923-47634423 GCA_964036315.1 Acanthosepion esculentum | reverse complement strand
TATATATTTTTTCGGTGTATACACACAAACACATACACATACATATATAATATATATATATACACACATATCTACATATATATATTTTTGTGAGTGTATACACACACATATATGTGTATATATATATATATATATATATATATATATATATATATATATATACATATATATATGTGTGTGTGTGTGTGTGTGTGTGTGTGTGTGTCGGTGTGTATATATAATTAATTGTTTAGAATAAATGTTTTTCTTACCTTGAGTAAATCTATACTATATGTACATATATATATATATATATATATATATATATATATATATATATATATATATATGTATATATATATACAAATTTACATGAATATATTTTTGTAAGTGTATACACACACAGATATATATATATAGACAGAGAATGAGAGAGGGAGAGAGAGAAAGGGAGATTGCAAGGAATAATCTGTTACCAAAAATTGATCGAATCGGTGCCAGGAATACGTAAATGGTCCCCTTAACCAAAAAGGAGGAGAAAAAAATTGGTCTGGAAGATTCTATGCAATTAGGCGCAATCACGAAGAATTCAACTTTTTGCAGGCTTCGATGGAATCCCGATTATTCGGCGCCTCTTGATCGAAAAGACGGCAGCCCCAAAGTCTGCTAAAAAAATCCTTGTGAAATAAAAAGAAAAGAAATAAAAAAAAATAATTTTAGAAAGAAGAAGAGGAGATCCGATAAATCTAAAAAGATGACATGAACCCCCCCAATATCCACGCAACTAGAAAGATGACAAATTGCAGGCCTCTAAATGAGAATTACCAGTTATATTATCTACCAACCCAATAGATAGATAGTTAGATATAGACAAGGTGGAATAAATGGATAGCGTCTTGGATTGAGGAATCGGAGAGCAGAGTTCGAATTCCAGTCGAATGCATTCCATTCACTTACTTGCTAATACCCTTGGGAAATGAATCTTCTTACGTGCTAATACCTCAGGGGTATGAATCTTCTTCTTCTTCCCCCCAGCTATGGGTAAATAGCAGGACAGATGGCAACTGGTCTAGGAGAACGACAGCTCGGAATTCAGAGAGTCGTTTGGGGTTCATTGTGGCAGGTCTCTGCCTTCGGCTCTTCAAAAAGAATATAAAATATAAAAAAAACTGTCTATATTTCTGAGAAGAGGTATTATGCACATTATTTACATTATTCGGACTCCATGACACATGGTACAGTGGATAAAGGCGTTAGTTAGATCCAGTGACAGGACCTAAAGAGTGTGAGTTCAATACCCGGTTAAGGCAGTGGAGAACTTTCAAGGGAAATTAACAGGAGATAACTGAAAACTGATATCATTAAACATGGCACGTGAAACTAGAACAGTCTGCCCCAGTGAGCGAAAAAAAGAGTTCAGTTCGACATTCCCACCACCTGAAGAAAGCCGGGGTGTACAACGGCCGAAACGTTGTAATAGATATGGCGACAAAGATGAGGACAATAGTCCGAATAATGTAAATAATATTAAAAAAAAACTATGTTTAATTGTGTACAAAGCCTTCACAACTATAATCAAATCATATGTGCAGGTGTCTGCAGGTGTCTGGCATAAGTCGATAAACGACGGGTGAGTCCAGCGTATATATATATATATATATATATACATATGCTGGACTCTCTCTATATATATGCAATTGTCTATTTAGGCAGCCATCTTTCTTTTGTATAATTTGTTATTAATAACGACTGACAAGGTAATGCGCTTAAGTTTTTCCTTTAATTGTTTTTTCTTTCTTTTCTGGACATGTAGGAATTGTCTGAATGTTATATACATAGAAGCGCTTTCGGCTATCCTTTGAATATTTTAAACTGAATTTAAAACAGACAGTTCTAGCCATTATCGAGGTTGTTTTTCTGTTTTTTTTTGTTTTTTTTTAATTTTACATTTAACTGAAGGTACGGATGTTTTTTTTATTTATTTATCTAGAGTTATATGATTTTTTAAAAAAATTTCCAAACAGGGTCGATCACATTTTTATTACTCTAGATACTTACATAAAAAATCCATACATCGGTTTAAAAGTAAAATAAAATCAACCTTAGAATAAAAGAATAGCCGAATGCGCTCGAATATACAGAACATTCGGATAATTTTTACATAATTAATGTTTAGAACAGAAAAAAATATAGCACAAGAAAAATTAAATAAAAAAATCTTAAACGTAATACGTTATCACCCTATTTTAACAAAATAAGGTTTCAAGGTATAAATATCTGTCGAACTGATAAAAAAATCCATTATCAAAGAAAATCACACACACACACACACACACACACACACACACACACACACACACACACAGAGAAGTATATATATATATATATATATATACAAGTGAACATAGAAGTCAACAATTAGAGGCGACAGTATGTTTCATGCTAGATGCCTGACGATTGCATTTAGCATGAAACAGACTGTCGCCTCTAAGTGTTGACTTCTATGTTCATTTTTATATTTACACACGCTCTATCTCTGATATTGAGCACTTTATCCCATAAATATAGCACATTTTAAGACTATATTCTGTCTGTTCCATGCTAGATGCAATCGTCAGACCACCTGATGATTGCATCTAGCATGAACCAGACTGTCACCTCTATGTGTTGACTTCTATGTTCACTTTTATATACACACATATATATATATATATATATACATATATATATATATATATATATATACATATATATATATATATATATATATATATATATATATATATATATATATATATATATATATATATATGTATATATGAGGGTCGGCTGGAATGTTCATAGGCTGACCAAGATATAAATGTAAGTAGACATACCATGTTTTTAGTCTACCAGCTGGTGTATCATCTACTTACATCTACTTACATTTACATCTTGGTCCTGATATGACCTTTTAGCAAATCCTAGTAAACATACACATCGTACAGGATGCTTCAGAGAAAAAAAAAACAGGAAATTTGATACAATTTATTTAAGTGTTAGAAATTTTGTTACAGTTATTTGAAACAAAAGCAAATGATAGAAATTTAGTAGCTTCATGTAGAACAAAATCACAAATGTTACGTGTGGCGTTCAAACTAAAAAAACTCTGCTGTTACCGCCTCTTACATATATATATATATATATATATATATATATATATATATATATATATATATATATATATATATATATAAAAGTGAACATAGAAGTCAACAATTAGAGGCGACAGTATGTTTCATGCTAGATGCCTGACGATTGCATTTAGCATGAAACAGACTGTCGCCTCTAAGTGTTGACTTCTATGTTCATTTTTATATTTACACACGCTCTATCTGTGATATTGAGCACTTTATCCCATAAATATAGCACATTTTAAGACTATATTCTGTCTGTTCCATGCTAGATGCAATCGTCAGACCACCTGATGATTGCATCTAGCATGAACCAGACTGTCACCTCTATGTGTTGACTTCTATGTTCACTTTTATATACACACATATATATATATATATATATACATATATATATATATATATATATATACATATATATATATATATATATATATATATATATATATATATATATATATATATATATATGTATATGTATATATGAGGGTCGGCTGGAATGTTCATAGGCTGACCAAGATATAAATGTAAGTAGACATACCATGTTTTTAGTCTACCAGCTGGTGTATCATCTACTTACATCTACTTACATTTACATCTTGGTCCTGATATGACCTTTTAGCAAATCCTAGTAAACATACACATCGTACAGGATGCTTCAGAGAAAAAAAAAACAGGAAATTTGATACAATTTATTTAAGTGTTAGAAATTTTGTTACAGTTATTTGAAACAAAAGCAAATGATAGAAATTTAGTAGCTTCATGTAGAACAAAATCACAAATGTTACGTGTGGCGTTCAAACTAAAAAAACTCTGCTGTTACCGCCTCTTATACATACATATATATATATATATATATATATATATATATATATATATATATATATATATATATATGTACACAAAGGTAAAAGGAATACTGAAACAGCTGCGCGTAAAAAGTACTGATAAAAAGAAAAGTGCTCAATACAAAATCGAATATGTAGAAACCCGGGTTGTGAAGATGCTTGGGATTTTAGTCTTTTCTCAAATATATATATATATATATATCTGTATATATATAAGTGTGTGTGTGTGTGTGTGTACTATATTATATATATTACGATTTATATATTATATGCGCGGTACTTATTAGAAAGCGCTCAGTATCAGTGATAGAGCTAACATATTTTAGGTTATATCGCAAAAGCGTGAAATCCAGGGTCACATCATTCCAACCAAATATATATATACATTTGTTATATTTTACGTAGATTAAAAACCTGGAAGAGCGGAGGAGGGGAGGAAATCGGTTGTTTTTCCTCTTTCACTTTCCATTATGTTTAGTAATATTAAATTGAATGTTTTTAAAGCAATACTCAACTTCTGTACTGCAAAATGTATATATATTTTCTAGTAATTCGTCGAGCTTACAATCGTCAACAGAATGCAGATAACACTGGACGGCCGGTTCGCCCTATCGGGGAGTCATCAGCAGTGCGCATCCACTACCGATAATCGAACCCGGACCGCTTCGATACAACGCGAACGTTATACAAACTGTACCAATGAACCTAAGTTCAGTGATTCGTGGACTCTGGATAACTCTGTATACTTGGATGGGTATCGGTGAACGAAACTGAGTGAGTAGCGGTGCTATATCGATTCTCTACTTGATATCTTCTTCGCCACCGTGTCCCGTGGTACAGTTGGTATGACGTCAGCGTTGTATCGAAGCGATCCAGGGTCGATTCTCGGTAGTGGATGCGCACTGCCGGTGAGTCTCAGATAGGACGAAACGGCCGTCCAGTGCTTTCTCCATTCTGTTGAGTATTCTAAGCTCGACGATTTACTATAAAATTATCCTAAATCAATTATATATATATTAGCTGATTTAAAATACGATTTTTTCGCTACACACTAATAACCATTTTTTCAAAAACTGAAGCTAAAAACTTCAAATATAATTAAATTAAAAGCATTAGTTCTGTTTCATCTTCAAGCGAATAATGGAATAATTTATTTTTAAATTTACTGAGTTTTAAACGCACATATAAATTCATAATTCCCTGTTTCCAAGAATACAGAGAAATCCAATCATTCAGACATCGCTTAACGGATGTCAGAATCCGTTGTAAAATACACCCCTACCCTCCCTTGACTTAACGTCTTTTTCGAACGTAACTCATAATTGATACAACAATAGTTAATAAAAATGAACACGCTACCGCCCCTGTCTGAATGATTGGATTTCTCTGTATCCTGATAAGAACACCGGATTATATATATTACTGTTCTTTCTTTCTCTCTCTCTCCTCTCTCTCTCTCACTCTCACTCTCTCTCTCTCTCTCTCTCTCTCTCTCTCTCTCTCTCTCTATATATATATATATATATATATATATATATATATATATATATATATATAAATATATGAAATCTAGAAATGATATCTATCCTGAACGGCAACACGTCGAGAACCAATGCGTCGCATTTCATGACCCCTTTTAAAAGACTTCCTAGATACTGGAAGTGTTGTACTTGCTAGATTTTGATGACCCTAATTTGTAGGATGTTTCTCTTGCTTACAACCTTACATTCTGTCTTCTTGCAAGTTGAGTTCTTCATATCTCAATCTCTGTGGCACTTCAAAACCTCGCGTCCCGAAACCTCTTAACTTAACTCTAACTAGTTGCCATTTTGAAGAAAGAAAACTGATTTCCTTCATTCACTATGAATTCAATTTGGTAAACATTTTAAACTGAATTTAAAACAATTTTTTTAAAATTCCCAAAGTTTCTGTTTTAGATTAAACTCAATATAAATTTAAAATCTTTTAAAAATCACTTCTTCTTTTTTTTTAAATCACTTATTTTTTAATTTTAGTTATTTTAAAATTAGAATTTTTAATTGTTCCCTTCTCATCCGGACACAAATCACTATGTGGGATTTTCAAACGCCAAATTTAAGGACAGATTTTCAACCCCGGGATCATGTTGATTCCAAGAAGGTATTATATGTCTATGAAGAGTTAGTGAGGCCCGAGTTAGAAGAATTGCAGACGCACGAATGGGTGGACAGACAGAATTTATTTAGGTTATATTTTACTCTGTCGAGCTATCTTGGACATTCATAAGTCTATCACGCGAAGCATCACGCTCCTGCATCAAGGTCGAAAGGTCATTCGGGTTGCATTTTATCTCATAACAGCTGGTCAATGTCCGAGTTTGTCCGATAAATCATATTTCCAGAATACATCCATTTTATTCAAGGCAGTCCAGGCTTGAGCGATATGAATTTTCACATCATTTACAGTCGAATTTATTTCGCTTCATAGGCATGTAAATGTTTCAGCCGATTTTATTGATTCAACTAAGACAGTTTGTATTGATTCTTGCTGGTTGAATCCCATGAATTCAGTTTTAGAGGCGTTGGCATAGAGTACAATATCCAAGTGTTCGTTTCATCAAGCTGAGACAGTAGGGTTTTAGTTTATTTTGTTTTATCGCATATGAACTTCAATGTGTTATTTAATGCCATGCATTTAAATATTATAAATTTAATACACCCTCCGTTCCGAAATAGTTGTACCAAAAACATTTTCATGTTGTTCCAAAATAAATGTTCCAGTAGATAAAAAAAATACCAAAAAGAACAAAAATTATCATTTATTCCCATACTCAACAGCAAATGAGTAATATTAGTGAACTGTCATATAAATAAGTGTGAAATATATCGAAACTGATATACATAAACAGTTAAATTAATAACAAAAATAACTGGGGAAGGTTTACTTTAACAAAAGCAGTTTTTGTTGCAACCTGTCAGAAATAGAAATGGATACTTCAAGTTTTCCTTCTCTTTCGTGCTTCTCTTTCGACATGTGCCGGAGTTTATAGTTGTTATCGCCGTCAACTAAAATAACTTCTTCCATTGCTAACTGCAAACTTAGAAAAGTATTGTTAAGCTTCGACTTCTGAAGTTTATTGAAGCTTTCTTCCACTGCTTCAATGAGCTGGTCAACATTATTTGGAGCTTGCTGGTGCTGAATTGATTGAATTGCATTAAAATAACCCAGATCAAGGACATTGAGATCAGGACTATTTGGAGGCTGGCAAACTAATTCAATTTGCAAACCCAGACGTTCTGCAGCTACGTTTAATTCATCTGCTACCTGTTTTATTGCACCACGCTTCAGGACACGATCTGTGGATCTTTTCAGCAGTGCTTGCAACACAGCACTACGTTCATTATTTGTCAATTCGTGCTTCTTGCAATTTCGTTTAGCATTTCTGCTAATTGGCTTCTCTTCTCCCATCATAATCTCTTGCCAGCAGGTGGTCTGAAAAAAAATACAATTTTAATGTGGTGAAAAAGTGATATAATTTGCACTTCAAATTATTCTACCTGAATAAGCTAATATAAATACTTGAGGAACATCAATGTTAACCTGTTAATGTAAACGGCAAACAATTCGACTAAGAATTAGTATATTCCACATGAGATTTCCGGCTATGGAACAACTATTTCGGAACAGAGGGAGCATTACATTATGCCGTCAAATTCCTTGACAAACATAGGTCCGCAAGATATCGTTGCGGTTTCTATAAGAAGTCTATTTTTAAGTGAGTAGGATGTTAGCCTACTGCACAACCCCCAACATGGAGGATCAGGTTTTGAATTCAGAGTCGTCCTTCTCCTAGACCAGTTACCACTCAAGGCTATAGAACTTAGTCTGTCCTACTATTTACTCACAGCTGGGGAGAAGGTGGGGATTCATATCTTTCGTAAGTGGATGTAATGGATTCCAACTTGGCTTTCCGATTCCTCAAACCGACCTACTATCCATTACTCCACCGTACCTAGTTTAGAATAGCTTAATTGATTATACGAACAAAGTTTTTAAAATCATGACGACATGTTCGTTTTTACTTTTTTTCAACATAACGCCCCTTTGAAACTTTGTCTTTTCGACATTCCGTTTAGTCGTCATGTAATCGATTCGATTTGTTTTCCCCTTTCGGCACTTCGTCCATTCGACATATTGAAAATGTTATTTGTTAATATAACAAGTCAGTAAAATTTTTAAAATTTAATTTCTTGAAAATATGTATTTAGAGACATTCTGTATTGTAATGTTTGAGGGAGTATCATACATTAACACCGCGTCTACAGTGGCTTGAAATAATCTCCGTCTGAGGTTGTATTGTCGATCAGATTTCCAAATCACATCCATTTAATTCAAGGCGACTCAGGATTTAGCTATACGAATTTTCACTTCCTTTTCAGTAGACTTTATTTCGCTTCCGAGGTAGGTAAAAGATTTGACAGATTTCATTGACTGAACTAAGACAGTTTTCAATTGATCCTTACTGGTTCAAGCCTATGAATTCAGTTTTAGAGATATTGACATACAGTCCAACATTCGAGTGTAGCTTTCATCAAGCTTCGACAGTAGTGTTTAGGTTTATGTTTTATGGCATATCAACTTCAATGTGTTATTTAATACCATACATAAACAACAATATTAATTTTATATCGTACATTAACACCGCATTACAGTGGCTTAATTGTTGAAGCCTATAAATTCAGTTTTAGAGGCATTGACATGGTGTCCAATATCGTTGCTAGAATTTTCCACATGATGTAGGCTTGGCTGAATCTCTGCTTGAGATTATCTTGTAGATCAGATTTCCAGATTACATCCGTTTTATTCAAGGCCGCCCAGGCTTTAGCTATACGAATTTTCACATCTTTTTCATCAGAATCTATTTCGTTTTCTAGGTATGTAAAAGATTCGACAGATTTTATTGAGAGTTGTATTGAGCCTATGAATTCAATTTAAGATGCATTGACACAGTGTCCGACATCTTTGGTGATATTTTCCCCATGATGTAGGAGAACTATGATATTGGTAATGGTATACGTATAGATAGCGACTAGGATTGAGGAATCGGAGAGCCGAGTTCGAATTCCAGTCAAATCCATTAAATTCATTTACGTGCTAATACCCATGAGAAACGTATGACTCCTCTTCTTCTCCCCCAACTATGGGTAAATAGCAGCACAGACCGGGTTCTATAAAATTAGATGGCAACTGGTCTACCGCTGAAAGAAATAGCAACCTAATGCGGGGAAAAATCTGCCTCGTAAGTCATGTATCTTTCGATACATGATCGCCTAAGCGTATATCACGCATGGCACATAACTGACTGACTGACGTACTAATAGCCTTGGGAAAGGTATGAATCATTCTCTTCTTCTCACCGCAGCTTATGGGTAAATAGCAGGACAGACCGTGTTCTATAGCCTTGGAGGGCAACTGGTTTACCACAGAAAGAAATGGCAACCTACTGTGGGAAAAATCTGCCTCGTCACTCATGCATCGAAAGATACATGATCGCCTAAGCGTGTGTCACGCATGGCATACAACTGACTGACGGACGTGCTAATTCCTTGGGAAAGGTAAGAATCTTCCACTTTTTCTCCCCCTAGCTATAGGTAAATAACAGGACAGACCAGGTTCTTTAGCCTTCGATGGCAACTGGTCTACCACAGAAGAAATATCAACCTACTGTGGGAAAAAATCTGCCTCGTCACTCATGCATCGAAAGATACATGATCGCCTAAGCGTGTGTCACGCATGGCACATAATTGAGTAGTAGTTAAGTCATCTACGTAGCCAATATCTATCAACTTTTTTACAGGAATTCGACTTGAGTCTTAACACTCCATGTATTATCGGCGTGAAAATTCGAGAAATCGTCGTAAAGTAAAAGCGTTCCTGTGCACTTTGTAGAGGAAAATTCTCTTTGATTCGGTTAAAGAGAAGATTCGATTTCGCCAAAAAATAGTCTATTATGGTAAGTCTTCTTTCTGGAATAGCGGATGAAATATCACGCAAATCTGAATAGAGAAAGAGATAATACAAGTGAATTGTTAACACAGATCTACAGGGTACCCCACGAAATTTCAAAATACAGGGTATCCCATAAGTAAGCAGGAAAATTTAGATTTACTATATGATTAAAAAAAATTAACTTTTCAGATAATTTTTAAACCATTTGTAGATCCAGGTTGCTGCAGTCTTCAAATTTTCAACGTGAAGTGATTGTTCTCTTTATGAAAAAAAATCTAACTTGGGGATTAAAAAATGCATAGAATATTTGTAATGCATTTCACACCAAGCAAGGCGGGAGTGCCACTAGCATGCAAGGGATTACAGAGGGTGAGAGCAAGAGTAAAGGGGGGTGTTTGAGGAAAGTATAAAGAGAAAGACGGAGATCATGATCAAGGCATCAGAAGATGCCGATTGCCATTACATTCAAATTTTTGAAGATTATAGTTATCAGGGAAGCCCGTAAGAGGAAGGGAGTTTCCCTTTCGGGAAGCGTAGGAGAAGAAGCTGTTGGTTGTAGAATAGGCGGTTACATTTAACTGTTTCGACCGGAAAAGGGTGGGGCCGAGATGCCAACCTAGTAGCACGCTTAGATTCGTCCAGTTGGGGCACCAGTGAAAAGAGCAGCTGCCATGAAAATATTTCTAGAAAAGACAGAGGGAAGCCACAGCACGTCTGTGAGAAAGTGATTGGAGTCAAGATGCCAGGTCAGAACCTATCACATTGCATATCCGTCTGGGTATCGGGGTGGGGTGGGGTGGGGGGGGGGTGGTTAAGGAAAATATAAAAAGAAGAACGGGGGATCATGAACAGAGGAACAGAGATCAAGGCAACAGAAGATATTACATTTAAATTTGTGGAGATTATAGTTATCAGGGAAGCATTTAAGGGGAAGGGAGTTTCCCTGTCGGGAAGTGCGAGAGAAGGAGCTCTTGGAGTAGAAGAGGCGGTTACATTTACCAGAGGTGTTTAGGTTGAAAGCCACATGTAACGTTTTGTTCTGCTTTGAGCTACTAAATTTCTAACATTTTCTTTTTTTCAAATAACCGTAACAAAATTCCCTGCACTTAAATAAACTGTAACAAATTCCTCGTTTTTCTGTCTGTGGGGCTCGCCGTACAATGTGTATATTTACGAGGGTTGGCTGAAAAGTTCATATCTTGATCAAGATATTAAGGTAAGTAGATACATCAGCTGGGAGACTAAAAAAATGGTGTGTCAACAGAGAGAAGGGTGATCACTGTCTCCTGTGGGATCATGTTGAGATCATAGACAGGGAACACCATTGGAAAATTCATAAACTTTAGGAATCAGCACATATGCTAGGCCACAAAAATCTCCTGAGTCGACCAAGCATAGAAATAAATACAATATGGGAACCAGTAATAAGGAGTGCCAGAGAAAAGCAATGATAACAAAAAGTTGCAATATGAGATCTGGTAAAAACATGGAGTATAACAGCAAAATTGCAATATGAGCACTGGTAAAAAATGGTTGCTGAAAAACATTAGGTTTATAATACCCATAAAATTCATACCCAGATGTCCTCAAGGATAAAGGCGTTGGTTAGATCCAGTGACAGACCCAAAGAGTGTGAGTTCAATACCCGGTTAAGGCAGTGGAGAACTTTCAGAGGAATAATTAGCAGGAGATAGCTGATAACTGACATCAAACATGGCTCGTGGAACTAGAACAGTCTACCCCAGTGATCGAAATAAAGGGTTCAGTTCGAAACTCCAACCACCTGAAGAAGGCCGGAGCGTACAACGGCCGAAACGTTGTGACAAATATGGCGACAAAAATGAGAACAATAGTACGACTAATGTAAATACTATACATTTATATGTTGGTTAGACTATGAACTTTCCAGCTGACCTATCTCTCTCTCTCTCTCTCTCTCTCTCTATATATATATATATATATATATATATATATATATATATATATATATTGTAACAGCAGAATTGTACAAAGCAAATGAGTTCAATTGTTAGATAATGATTTGAACCGATGTATCTTAGAAATGATTAAAGATATCTTACTGGAATTCTCCTACATTTTTATGACTCTATTCGACTCTACTTTGAGCAATAAGAGTGTATAATTACTTTGTTTCTAATGGTATTTTACTGTCTCTTAATACGTTGCTTAGTTTCTAGAAGTCATATTATGCTGATAATACTAACGTATAGATTGCTCTGTCACACTTTCCGATTTTAGGTCGTTGCAAGACTGAAGTGAATATTCTGTATCTGCCTAGTTCTACCATCACGGAATACACACACACACACACACACACACACACACACACACACACACACACACACACACACATATATATATATATATATATATATATATATATATATATTACCGGGTGTAACAATAAAATTTTCCAAATCGTGTAAAAGCAAAGTATCCAATTGTTAGATTAAGCCTCTGAACCGTTGTATCTTAGAAATGATTACAGATATCTTTCTGGAATTCTCCGAGATTTTTATAATACTTTCCGACTCTACTTCAAGCAATAAGAATGTAAATTTACTCTCCAAGCTTAACAGAGGAATCGGGATGAAATCGATCATAAACGAAAATGACATGTTCATTATTAATTAATCATAACTAAATATCAGGACATTATGAAGGATTGATATATATATATATATATATATATATATATATATATATATATATATATATATATGAAGTGTGGTATATTTATGGGATAAAGTGCTGAATATCAGAGATACAGCGTGTGTAAATATAAAAGTGAACATAGAAGTCAACACTTAGAGGCGACAGTCTGTTTCATGCTAGGTGCAATCCTCAGGCCAGATGATTGCATCTAGCATGAAACAGACTGTCGCCTCTAAGTGTTGACGTCTATGCTCACTTTTATATATATATATATATATATATATATATATATATATATATATTACAGGGTTATTTCTGGAGTAACAAGGTGCCTTACAGGTTTCATTTACTATTTGATTTTCGAGTCTTTTTTCACTGCTCTTTGAACTGTCATTGTTGAAAATTCTCTCTTACGTTCCAAACTACTTATGGATTGATTTGGATCTTTCCTAATTGATCTCTTATGCTCTAATTTGAAATGATGATCCTCTCTTCCTGTTGTGACCTCCTAATCCAGTTTTCTTCTCTACTGTTCCCTCTTTTTTTAAACTTATTCCTCATTGATCATTTGTCAGTATGGCTGACACTAAACGATTTTAATCTGGTCGATTTCTAGCTGAATAACTCAAAGGGTTTTTCAGTGATTCAATGGTGTCGAGATGGCTAAACGTCATATCCGAAAACATGAAAGAAAAAAACTCAATTAATTTAGTGTTTTTTTTTTTTTTTATATATTAAACATTTTATGGGATGGACAATTGTCGCATGCTGTTAAACGATTTGGACAATTTTGTTGTTACACCCGGTATATATATATATATATATATATATATATATATATATATATATATATATATATATATATATATATAAAAAGAAAGAACAGTAAGATATAAAATCCGGTGTTCTTATAGATATTTTTATTTTTACACAATAGTGCTCAATGTAAATATACAGAGCATTAATATTATAAATTAACTGATTTAAAATATGTTTTTTTTGCTACAGAGTGATAACCATGTTTCAAAAATGGAAGTTAAAAGCTTCGAATTTAATTTTGTTATTAAATTAGTTCCATTTCCTCGTCAAGCGAAGACTCCAAAATTCGATTGACGAGGAAATGGAACTAATGTCTTTAATTTAATAACTAAATTAAATTCGAAGCTGTGTACCGAAAAAAACATATTTTAAATCAATTAATTTATAATATATATATATATATATATATATATATTTCTCTTGCCTCGATAGCAAGGCTTATCAGTCTGACAAGGTCAAAATGGCAGTCAATATCCAAAACGACCTCAAGTCCTCCGTTAACTGGGGCAAAAGATGTCTTCTTAATTTTAACGCCTTCAAAGCTAAATTTCTCTCTATTAATCATCTGAGAGACTCCTTGCTGGCTGATGCTATCTTCCAGGGAAGTGACACGTTGCGCCTGCACGGGCTCATTTTCTCTGCTGATATGAGGTGAAAAAACTATATTGAATCCATTGCAAGGTCAGCTGCTAAGAAAGTCGGTTCACTATGTCGTGCATGACAATTTGTCTTTCTAGAATCTATCTAACATGTCTATAAGTCTACCATTCATCTATGCTTAGAATATTACTGCCACATATGGTCCGGTGCCCCCGTTATTTACCATTTATGCAATATTATTGGTCCTGATCTGCCGGCTCAGCTTCTGTGATTTTCCCAACGTTGTAAGGTTGCCTGTCTATGTCTATTCTGCAAATACTTTCATAGGAATTGTACGAATGAGTACATAACTATAGTACCTAGAGTGTTTAATTTTAATCGTAGCACTATTCTGACGTCGAGATCTCATATAGATAGATAGATAGATAGATAGATAGATAGATAAATAGATAGATAGATATGAACACAGATAGATAGATAGATAGATAGATAGATAGATAGATAGATAGATATGAACAGACAAACAAATAGATAGATAGATAGATAGATAAATAGATAGATAGATAAATAGATAGATAGATAGATAGATAGATAGATAGATAGATAGATAGATAGATAGATAGATAAAGACCAGGCTGAGCTAGATAGATAGATAGATAGATAGAATAGATAGATAGATAGATAGATAGATAGATAGATAGATAGATAGATATGACCAGGCTGAGATAGATAGATAGATAGATAGATAGATAGATAGATAGATAGATAGATAGATAGATAGATAGATAGATATGACCAGGCTGAGATAGATAGATAGATAGATAGATAGATAGATAGATAGATAGATAGATAGATAGATAGATAGATAGATATGACCAGGCTGAGATAGATAGATAGATAGATAGATAGATAGATAGATAGATAGATAGATAGATAGATATGACCAGGCTGAGATAGATAGATAGATAGATAGATAGATAGATAGATAGATAGATAGATAGATAGATAGATAGACATGACCAGGCTGAGATAGATAGATAGATAGATAGATAGATAGATAGATAGATAGATAGATAGATAGATAGATAGATAGATAGATCATGTCTGGCAACGAAATCCAAGAACAAAATTAAATACGTTTTTTCTGAACAGATTGACTTGAAATGAACCCCAACATTCGCTTCCACAATCAGTGAACGAGACAAAAGGCAAAGCGAAAAGGGGGGAGAGCAAGACAACATCAGAGAATGCTTGCTTCTTTTCAACACGAATCCTCTTCTTCTCTCCACCAAAATTCAACTTCCCTTCAAGCCACCTCACCTTTTACCTCCATGTAAACTTTCTCTATATTATTTAGCTAATTATTTATTTATATGAAGACGCGAGTAATTGGCTCGCAACATGTCATTTGACTTTGAGCCGGGGGCTAAATTTTGGTTAGAATGTTTTGTTTTCTTTTTAAACAAATTTGGATCATTACGGCTTATTGTTGAATTCACGTATATAAGCAAGACATTTTGGAAGTATATTACATGTTTTCTCTTCCTAATATATCCTAATCAGATATACTTTAATATATATATATATATATATATATATATATATATATATATATATATATATATATATATATATTTGTTTGTATGTCTGTGTGTGTGATGGTAATAAAAAATGTCTCGTTGAATAATAACAGGATCTGTCTATATTTCTGAGATGAGGTATTGTAATTATTTACATTGTTCGGTCTGTTGTCCTCATCTTTGTTGCCATGTTCACGACGTTTCGAACGTTGTACTTGGGTCTCCGTCAGGTAATTGGAATTTCGAAACGAACCCTTTATTTTGTCCAACTGGGTAGATTGTTCTGGTTTCACCTGTCCTGCCACTTCCGGATATGTCATTTTCAGTCGTCTCCCTTTTAGCTCAATTCACCGAGTTTTTGGTTCATCTCTGCTGTAGCCAGGTATTGAACTCACAACCCTTCGAATCAAGTCACTGGATTCAGCCAACGCTGGATACCGAGAACATCAGCGTATGAATTTTGGGCGGCCTAATGTCTCTTAACGATTTTTTTACCGGAGCTCAGATTACAATTTGACATTATCGTTTTCTCTTGTACCCCGTATTACTGACACCCATATTGTATTCATGACAATGCTTGGACTATTATCCTCATCATTGTTGCCATATTCACGGCGTTTCGACCGAATAATAACAGAGCAACAATATATATATATATATATATATATATATATATATATATATATATATATATATATATATATATATATATATATAACGTAAATCATTCAAACGAAAAACAAATACTGAAGCTAATTATATGGCAAGAATCACTCTCGCAAACAATATTTAATAATAAAATACAATCAACTTCGAATCCGTTAATGAATGGTATGATCCTTGTTTATAAATTCCGGTTTTATCAGGTCTTATTTTTTCTACTTGCCGGGCTTTCAGTCGTTTCGAACGACCAATATCAGGTAGACATTTCAGTGTGTTTTTGTTAAATTCCAGGTAGTAATGCGACATCGAAAGTTAGAATTTTTATATGAATTTGGTAAATCCACAAATTTCTATTATAAGTGCATTTCAGTTAAACATGACATGAACTAAGTAGATAGTTCAATTAACAGAGTGATATGTCTGAGTGGGGTTTTTTTCTCAGGAATTCTTTACTGCGGATCAATTGTTTTTCATGAACATAATAAAAAGGGCAGCATATATTTTATATTACAAAGAGTTAATCATACCTTGTATATATATTCTCTCTTTCAAATATACATTTTTCTTTAATTGGAACAACAATAAAATCTCTCATATATATATATATATATATATATATATATATATATATATATATATATATATGTATATTATGAGAGATTCTGTGTCTAAACTCGTCCACTTAAATTAAAGAACACAATAGGACACCTTAAGGGGTTAAATGATGGGTCGAAAACATACCGAGAGACGATAAATTTAGAGAGTTGTCCCAGACGCCGGACAGGGGACGACCGCTTTACCAAATCTCATGTAAATTTCTGCCTGAAGATGACCTCCGACATAAGCACTGTGCCAGAAGCCTTGTTCAGACTTAGCTAAACCAACCGAATTCTCGCGCTGAACTTACGAAACGGGAAGTGTCGATATTTTCCGCATGAAGTATTAGTAATTTTATTTTTAATATCAAGAATTAACCAAGCTCTGTACAAAGAACTTATATAAAAACATTTTCAAATTATTTTATTTTATTTTTTTTTTTTTGTGACTTCACTCTGCCCGGACCAGACCAGTACGATGATTCGTGTCGACGATCCGATCCTTGCTAGTATTATGATCAGAATCAAACACGACGTGGGACAAGGAAAAGCTTGGATCTAAGAGATCAACTCGACGATCGTCCGCGGGGATTGGACATCGGACGGACCGGCCAAGACGAAGCCTACATTAAAAAAGTTAGACGACATTTTTTTTAAAAGTCACTCATTTTCTTACTCTATTTAGAAACGAGCTACGCCAGCTTGGGAAATATCTGAGATTTCGTTTATTAAACATACGCAAATACACACGCAATTCATTTTTCCGGTTTCAGTTTGACGAAGCCTAAACGCCGAAATGCGTAGCCGGACGTTTTTTCTAAACATTATACTTTTATGAACGTTTTTCCACATGTCAATAATAATAATAATAATAATAATAATAATATATATATATATATATATATATATATATATATATATATATATATAATAATAATAATAATATATATATATATATATATATATATATATATATAATAATATATATATATATAGATAAAGGAATATAGTCTTAAAGTGTGCTATATTTATGGGATAAAGTGCTCAATATCAGAGATAGAGCGTGTGTAAATATAAAAGTGAACATAGAAGTCAACACTTAGGCCTGACGATTGCATCTAGCATGAAACAGACTGTCGCCTCTAAGTGTTGACTTCTATGTTCACTTTTATATATATATATATATATATATATATATATATATATATATATATATATATATATATATATATATATATATATATATATATATATATATATATTTAGTTAGTAACTAGGTCTACTCAGCTCACTGTATTGAGCACTTTATTTAGATTTTTTGCAGTCTCGTATCGCGGTTTTTTTCTTTGGGCCTTGGACTTGCATGCTGGACAAATGTTTTCGGCTCCCGTACATGTTCTTGGTTCTTTCTTTTTTATACCGTTTTTTTCTCTTTGGTATTGGTTTGATTATTTGCAAATCAAGACACCGAAGGTTTTCCGATCGAGTATAGCGACTTATACTTTTACTATTACTACTACTACTACTACTACTACTAATAATAATAATAACAATAATATATATATATATATATATATATAGCATAATGAGAAGCCACGTATACTTTCTTGATATGTATATAATATGGAGAAAACAACTGAAAAGATACAAATTAAAAAAAATTGAATGTTTTTTTTGTGAAAGTATTTATTTATATTTATTTGATATTTCAGATCTTCCCCGATCTTTCGTCAGAAATAAGTTAATTTATTTCTGACGAAAGATCGGGGCAGATCTGAAACATCAAATATATATATATAAATAATATAAATAAATACTTTCAAAAAAATAAAATTCAATTTTTTTTAATTTGCAACTTTTCAGTTATATATATATATATATATATATATATATATATATATATATATATATATATATATATATATATATAAGGTGTCCATAAAATTCGTGTGTACTTTTAAAAAGTTCATAACTTTATTTGTATTTGCGATAGAAATAATTTGTAAGAGTATTAGAAAGAAGTAAATCTAAATTTTTTAAGGTTTTATTGAAATTTTATTTAAGTTTCCACATGTCCTCCATCATTAGCAATACAAAGGGTAATACGATTTTGCAGTTCACGGAAAACATTTGCCAACTGATTTACAGTAATGCCTGAAATCACATTAGTTATTTTAGCTATACTTAAAACTAGGTAAATTAAACTTTATAACATTTTTTACAGATTATTTCTATCGCAAATACAAATAAAGTTATACATTTTTTAAAGTGCACACGAACTTTATGGACCCCCAGTATATAACTTGAGTTAACCTTTAGGATTCCATGATAATAAGTGAATACAAGGTTTAAAAACGCAATATCCAAACCGGACTTAATCACTAATTTAACAATATAGATAGCATTGATATATAACCCCAGAAATCGGGGCCTATCCATATTCTCACCCAGAGAAGACAGACATGCTTGCGGAGGTGATGAGGCCTACCACTTATGCCCACACCTACATGAATATACACACTTACACACATCATACTCACTCACTCCCTAATGGGTCAAATAATAACACACATCCATAGTAATATACACACTTACACACATCATATCACTTACTCCCTAAGAACCAAATAACACACACACTTAACAGAGACACATCCCCTTTCCAGTAACCAATAAACTTGTTAAAATGACCAAGGGAATTCAGAGCAGCATCATTCCATCCAGGTCTTATCTTAAGTAACAACTTAAAAGAGACTGTTTGACCAACAAAAGGGCTGACCAAAATTCATGTTAAAAAAACAAAAAAAACAAATGAAGACTACAGACAAAAGTTCATTTTCTTCATCAAAACATTCATTTCTGTAGTTCATTGCTACTAGCAATCAGAACAGATTTTTCTCCTGATGATGGGCATGTTGGCCGAAACTAGTCGAGGAATCTAATTGAAATAATAACAAAAAAAAAACGAAAGAATATTAATATACAACCCAGTGTTTCTGAAGATTTTAATTTTTAATATTTTTTATTTTTCCAAAATTTTTTTTACATACATATATATATATATATATATATATATATATATATATAATTATTTATTTAAATATTATAACATAAATATGTTATATAATCACTACAGAAATAGCCATTTTGTTTCAAGACTTCTGGTGTCTTATCAAGTGATTATGTTGAAAAATAATATATATATATATATATATATATATATATATATATATATATATATATATATATATATATATATATATATATATATATATATATATATATATATTTATGGGATAAAGTGCTCAATATCAGAGATAGAGCGTGTGTAAATATAAAAGTGAACATAGAAGTCAACACTTAGGCCTGACGATTGCATCTAGCATGAAACAGACTGTCGCCTCTAAGTGTTGACTTCTATGTTCACTTTTATATATATATATATATATATATATATATATATATATATATATATATATATATATATATATATATATATATATATATCATCACTTAGTAACATCATCACTTAGTAAAATTTACCTTGCTAACCGAAACGCACCTCTGTGGCTCAATCGGTAAATATGAGTCACGTCAGGCTATATGACGGTTCCATATAGGAGGCAGTTTCGATTCCTGTTGGAGGACGCATATTTCTATGACAATTTATCGGACATTCAGCCCGGTAAATGTCGTTAATACTGTTTCTTATAAAGAGACCATTTACTTAAATATTTGTATCTATAAAAAAAAAACGAATGAATAAACATAAAAATGTCATAAAATAATTGTCGGCATTTCTCCATTTCATAATGTGTGGCGTCATTTGTTTACATTTGGATACGCATCGAGCAGATATGAATGTACGAGAGAAAATCATGGAGAATTGTAATTTAAAACAATATATATGCATTTTGGCAGCAATCATTCTTTCGTGCACAATTTATTGAATACGACAAACAAGGTGCTTTGATTTTGTTTTTTAAAAAATTATTATATCACATGAGAAATTATATAAAAATACTAAATCAAAGGATCTTGCCTGTCGTATGAAATGAAATGTGCATATATATATATATATATATATATATATATATATATATATATATATATATATATATATATATATATCCTTTATTTTAGGATATCACATCAAAAATATATAAAAAAATGCTACGCATTTGTACTCGTGTTTCGATGCGAATCAATGCATCTCCTCAGGCGATTTTAAATGATTGGTAAATGAACGATTTATTGAAATTTAAAAGCAAAATACCCTATAACCACCTCCTCTGAATTCTTTCTTTCTTTTTTCCCGTAAAAAGAAGTTGTATTTTGCTTTTAAATGTCAATACATAGTTACCAGTCATTTAAAATCGCCTGAGGAGATGCGTTGATTCGCATCGAAACACGACTGCAAATGTGTGGCGTTTGTTAGCATGTTTTTCTATGTTAATATCCTAAAATAAAGAATATTGCTCTACTTTGTATTGAACCCTCTTTTAAATGAAATGTTACGAACGAGGGAATTGTATTGTATTCGTTCTCAACTGGATATATATATATATATATATATATATATATATATATATATATATATATAGAGAGAGAGAGAGAGAGAGAGAGAGAGAGAGAGAGAATACAAGAATATGGTACTTGAATATTGATTAGTCATCATAGGTTACGTCGTAACAATGTTTCCCCTATTGTGGGGATTTCGTTGATTTTGAACCCTTAAAACTCTTTACTTTGCAATCAACACAATCAGTTGACAAGGCAGCAGAAATTCTATATATCAAAATTTTAATTGATTGTATTTCCAACTAATGCATAAACATATTTTTAATGTAATTAACTGTAGACAGATGCATAATAACAAAATGTGTATAGAAAGTAGAAAAAAAATTGATTTAATAGAAATAAATCCATTTATCCATTTTACTGGCTAAAAAAGTATTCGTACAATGCTAATTTCAGATTTTAAAACTTTTAAATTCTTTAATACTCTAGATTATTCAGGTGGATATTCTAGAATATTCCTATAATGTTATCAGTAGTTATTTTTAGCCTTAAAATACAAACTGTAAATTCTGTAATTGAGATTCGTGCAAGAAGGTTTTCATCATGGCAAAAAGAGGTAAAGAATTGGAAAATTCGCAAAAAAACTGAGTGTTAAGCTCTGGAAAGAAGGTAAAAGTTACAGGAAAATCACAGACAACTTGAATATTCCATCTATTACCATTAGTTCATTCATTGGAAGGTATTAAAAAACTCAAAAATGTTGAAAAGCAAAGAACAGTTGTTTCAAGGAACATTTCTTCAACAAAATACAATGGTTACTCGTCAAGAGTTGCAGGATGATTTGCTTTCATCAGGAATCTGTGTCACTAAACAGACAATAAGCAATGAAATTCATAGGAACAATCTAAAGTCAGGCTCATCTCGGAAAACTCCACTGCTATTGAAAAGACACAGAGATGCCAGATTGTAATTGGTTCGTGAATATATGGATAAGTAAAAATCGTATTTAGAAAGAGTATTATAGACAGACGATACAAAAACTGAGTTGTTTGGACGTAATTCTAGAAATCATGTACGGAGGAAAAATGGTGATGCCTTCAAGCAAAAGAACACAATTACAAGAGTGAAATTTGGTGGTGGCAGCATCAAGGTTTGAGAATGTTTTTCTGCAAAAGGTGCTGGCAACATAACAGCAAAAGATGGTAGAATGAATGACGCAGCATATCAAAATATTTTGGAAGCAAATTTAATGATTTCTGTTGAAAATCTTGAACTTCCTCCTGATTGGATCTTCCAACAAGATAATGATCCTAAGCACACTGCAAAATCTACGAAGAAATGTCTTGCTGAAAATAATGTAAATATCCTGAAATTGCCAAGTCGGTCCCAAGATTTAAACCCACTCGAGAATCTGCGGCGTTATTTGAAAATTCAAAGCCAATCGTGAGCTCCAACAAACATCCAGGTTCCGAAGTCCACATGCGAAGAAGAATGGAACAAAATACCAACTAAAATTTGCAAACCATTAACAACTACAAGAAGAGGTTGGTTGCTGTAGAAGTGAATATTGGCTATTCTACAAAGTATTAAATGAAGATTATGTATTCTTTTTTGTATTGTACGCATACCTTTTCCGCCCATTAAATTAGATAGATAGGATTTATATCTATTAAATCAAAATATTTTCAGTTTTCTTGTTATATTTAGTTATTATGCATCTGTGTACAGTTAATTATATAAAAAGTATGTTTATTCATTACTTGGAAATACAATAAATTAAACATTTCTAGGTGTACGAATATTCGTTTTTCCCCATTGTGTATATGATTGGGTAGTTTTAAACTGTTTATCAACCCTTTTCAGGTTATTTAAAGCCATAAAATATTTTTAGATTGTAAGAATATTTTTGAGATAATATACAAACCCAAAAACAATAGGAAATCGGCTCTCCTATTAACAAATGCCAAGCTGTCACCCATCTAGATATTGAATATTGTCGACATTGCTTAACTTCAGTGATTGTACATGATCTGGGACTTCAAAGTGATGCGGCCGTAACAGCATTACATCGTACATGCCTTCAAGCTTGCAATACTTGGTATTCTGAAGCGGTCACCCATCTAGGTACTGAACAGGGTCGATGTTGCTTAACTTCCGTGATCGTACGGGTCAGTCAGTTATGTACCACTCCTGATACACGCTTAGACGATCATGTATATTTCGATTTCTTTCTGCGGCAGGCCAGTTGCTATCCAAGGCTATAGAACCCCGTCTGTCCTGCTATTTACCCATGGCTGCGGGGAAAAAAAGAGGATTCATACCTTTCCCAAAGGTATTAGCACGTAAATAAATGTAATGGATTCGACAGGAATTCGAACTCGGCTCTCCGATTCCTCAATCCGAACCGATATCCATTCAGTCAGTTTTGTCCCATGAGGGATACAGGCTTAGCCGATTACGTATCTTTGGATACATGACTGACGAGGCAGATTTTTTTCCCACAGTAGGTTGCGATATCTTTCTGCGGTAGACCAGTTGCCATCCAAGGCTACAGAACCCGGTCTGTCCTGCTATTTACCGATAGCTGAGTGGGGGGAGGAGAAGAAGAAGATTCATACCTTTCCCAAGAGTATTAGCACGTAAATGAATGTAATGGATCTGACTGGAATTCGAACTCGGCTCTCCGATTCCTCAAACTATCCATTATTCAAACGTGTCTCTATCGTCCGGTTCAACGTGATGCGGCGATAACATTACATCTGCCATTCATCCAAGCTTACAGTACCTGGTATTCCGAAGCGGTCACCCATCTAGGTACTGACAAAACTCGACGTTGCTTAACATTGGTGATAAAACGAGATATGACAGTAAGCTCTTATATATTGACGCATTCCAAGATTAATAACACCTACACCTCCGCCGTAGTGGGTTTTACAACACTATCACTGATTTTCAACTTGTCACTAATTTGTTTAGGCAAAAAGTTGATAGTATCAACACAAATGGAATATTCAAAGTTGACTATTTCATAGTGATTCATTAATTTTTTCTTTATCAAAACTTTGTGCTGCTTAGGGTCAAGTTTATAGAAATTATATATATATATATATATATTTCATTAAAAACGACTGACAAGGTGCTTTTATTTAGTTTTTTATATAATTTCTCGTGCGATCTAATAAAGTTTTTCTTTTCAGAGGATAAATTATATAAAAATTGTCCGAATGTTCTTTTCCGAGGGGCACATACTTTTTGAATTTTTTCTGAGACGCCTCGCATGTATGGTAAGCAGACCGTTGGAGGTTTTTGCGAGTCATTTTCTTCCCTTACTCTATTGTTCCCTTTGGTGGACAGTATGCTATCGGGGTAGTTGTTACGTCGAAGGGTATTTTTTAGCCTGGTCATTTCTTGGTGGTACGTGTGGGAATCGCTACTTATTGTCTGTGCTCGATGTTGTAAACAGCGTACGATTCCATGTTTGACACTGTATGGGTGATGGGAGTTGAAGTTTAGGTATTGTCCGGTGAAAGTGGGTTTGCGATACACTGATGTCTTGAACCCACACTCTGTGCGTGTTATGAGAACATCCAGGAAGGCCAGTTGGTTATCTCTTTCCTTCTCCATTGTGAACTGTATGGATGGTCGTATTGTGTTCACATGCTCCAGTAGTACCTGGACGTCTTCCTGGTGAGGCCAGAGTACGAAGGTGTCATCAACGTATCTGAGCCACATAGTTGGCTTTAAGGGAGCTGAACCTAAGGCCATGTCTTCGAAGTACTCCATGTATATATTCGCCATTACCGGTGACAACGGCGAACCCATAGCCAAACCTTCCACTTGTCGATATATGTCATTACCCATTCTGAAGTAGGAAGATTCCATGCAGATGGTCAGCATTTCCATTATGTTTGGCAATGGTACACATGTGCGCTCTTGTATGGAAGGGTCCGCAGCTAGTTTGTCCCCAATTACTGTTAGTGCCTCACTTGTTGGTACTTTGGTGAACAGACTGACTACGTCGAGGCTAACCATCTGGTGTGAACTGATGGGTGCCTCTTTGATCAGTTCTGTGAAGTGGGCAGAATTCTTAACATGTGTTGCTGACTTGCCTGCCAATGGGTTTATTATATCCACAAGGTAGCGGCTCAGTGGATGTAATGCTGAGCCTCGGCAGCTCACTATAGGTCTTAGTGGAATACCGTCTTTGTGTATCTTGGGGAGACCGTACATGTGTGGTAGCTTACTGTAATGCTGGACCAGCTGTCTATACTTCGCTGGTGCGATGTCCTCCTTGTTCTTAGTTAGGATCTGTGACAGCTTCCTCTCAGTTTTCAGAGTTGGGTCTACCATCTGCAATTAGGCTTGCCATCTTCTCAGAGTATTCCGACATGTCCATTACCACAGTTGCGTTGCCTTTGTCTGCTGGTAGTATTATTATACTGCTGTCACTCTGTAGAGATCGTATAGCCAGCTTATCTTCCCATGTGATGTTTGATTTGGGTGGCTTGGCTTTCTCCAGTACTTGTCTCACTTTCCATCTTATCTCATCGCCTTGGCTCGTGGGGATTCTCAAGGCTACCTCCTCCACGTGAGTTATTATGTCTAAGTATGGAACGCATTTGGTGGTTGTTGCGAAGTTGAGACCATTATTCAGTACTGTTTCTTCTGAGTGACTTAGCTGGCGGCTACTGAGGTTGACAACTGCTTTCACAGGCGCATGTTGGTTTGTGATGTTATTCCTCTGGTCCTTCAGCTTCATGAGTTTCTGGATTTGGCGTGTTTTTACCTTCTCACATTCCTGTCTGTACGATTTGTCCAGGTAGGACTGGATTCTCACCCTGTCGTCTTCTTGTGTTACCTTACTGAGGAACGATGTTACGGTGTTAGAGATTTTGCCCCCCAGTTTCTGTTTATTCCAACGGGTGTGTTGTATTCTTTCTCGAACGAGGGCGTGTCCTGCCCTTTCCGTGACTCTGCGTGCCTTCCTTGAGTCCACTGTTGTTCGTATTTTTAACCCTGTTGGTATGAGTTGTAAATCTCGGCATCTGTACAGGAAGGTCAGGTGGTTTGATAGTCGTGCCAGTTTCAGTTGTAATTTCTCGATCCGTCGCCATTCATTCCTAATGTCGGGTCCGTACCGATTGGATAGTAATTGTCTATATTTTTGGGATGAGGGGTTTTCACTATGGATTTCGTTAATCGGAATGACTTCCTCATCTTGGTTGCTTTCCTCACAACGTTTCGGCCGTCTGATCCTCCGGCCTTCTTCAGGTGCATCTCGAACTCGGGAACCGTCGGTCTGGAATTTCGAACCCAACCCTTTATTGTTACGGGGGTACCATGTTCTCGTTCCATTAAGGCCATCGCTGCTGCTACTACTGCTTGACGCCATCGTTGCTGCTGCTGTGCTTCTATTATCGTTGTCACCGCTCTTGTTTGTCGCTGCCACTGCCTTTGCTCGGGATTGAACTCAGAACATCGGGAGAACTTGCAATCACTGTTTCAACGTCCTAGTCGCCTCTTGAATTTTTTCTGAGACGCCTCGCATCAAAAAGTATGTGCCCCTTACAACATCAGGACGGTATTCAAAAGTGAATCAACACTGAGAAGACACCTAGTCCGAGTAAAGCCACCCATAGAGAAGAACCAGACCAAGAACTGCATATATTCCATCCCATGCAGCTGCGGCAAGGTTTACAAGGGCGAAACATGCCGCCCCCTTAAAGTAAGGGTGGATGAACATCGAAAAGCAGTGACTAAAGGGGAGACGGAAAAGTCGGGTATAGCCTACCATGTATGGAAGGAAAAGGGTGACCATCGCCCTCTCTGGGATGAAGTTAAAATAATAAACAGTGAGCCCCACTGGAAAGTGAGAAAACTCAAAGAAACAGCTCACATGCTAGGACATAACAACCTCCTGAGCAGACCAAGTATAGAACTGAACACGATTTGGGCACCCCTAATCGTAAGAGAGAACCTAGAATAACAACTTAGGTTTAAATATACCAAAAATTCATACACGATCGTCCCAGTGACACATGGCCGAGGCGACTAGGACGTTGAAACAGTTCAATCCCGAGCAAAGGCAGTGGCAGCGACAAACAAGAGCGGTGACAACGATAATAGAAGCACAGCAGCAGCAACGATGGCGTCAAGCAGTAGTAGTAGCAGCAGCGATGGCCTTAATGGAACGAGAACATGGTACCCCCGTAACAATAAAGGGTTGGGTTTGAAATTCCAGACCGACGGTTCCCGAGTTCGAGATGCACCTGAAGAAGGCCGGAGGATCAGACGGCCGAAACGTTGTGAGGAAAGTCAGTCCGATTAACGAAATCCATAGTGAAAACCCCTCATCCCAAAAATATAGACAATTACTATCCAATCGGTACGGACCCGACATTAGGAATGAATGGCGACGGATCGAGAAATTACAACTGAAACTGGCACGACTATCAAACCACCTGACCTTCCTGTACAGATGCCGAGATTTACAACTCATACCAACAGGGTTAAAAATACGAACAACAGTGGACTCAAGGAAGGCACGCAGAGTCACGGAAAGGGCAGGACACGCCCTCGTTCGAGAAAGAATACAACACACCCGTTGGAATAAACAGAAACTGGGGGACAAAATCTCTAACACCGTAACATCGTTCCTCAGTAAGGTAACACAAGAAGACGACAGGGTGAGAATCCAGTCCTACAGGAATGTGAGAAGGTAAAAACACGCCAAATCCAGAAGCTCATGAAGCTGAAGGACCAGAGGAATAACATCACAAACCAACATGCGCCTGCTAAGTCATTCAGTAGCCGCCAGCTAAGTCACTCAGAAGAAACAGTACTGAATAATGGTCTCAACTTCGCAACAACCACCAAATGCGTTCCATACTTAGACATAATAACTCACGTGGAGGAGGTAGCCTTGAGAATCCCCACGAGCCAAGGCGATGAGATAAGATGGAAAGTGAGACAAGTACTGGAGAAAGCCAAGCCACCCAAATCAAACATCACATGGGAAGATAAGCTGGCTATACGATCTCTACAGAGTGACAGCAGTATAATAATACTACCAGCAGACAAAGGCAACGCAACTGTGGTAATGGACATGTCGGAATACTCTGAGAAGATGGCAAGCCTAATTGCAGATGGTAGACCCAACTCTGAAAACTGAGAGGAAGCTGTCACAGATCCTAACTAAGAACAAGGAGGACATCGCACCAGCGAAGTATAGACAGCTGGTCCAGCATTACAGTAAGCTACCACACATGTACGGTCTCCCCAAGATACACAAAGACGGTATTCCACTAAGACCTATAGTGAGCTGCCGAGGCTCAGCATTACATCCACTGAGCCGCTACCTTGTGGATATAATAAACCCATTGGCAGGCAAGTCAGCAACACATGTTAAGAATTCTGCCCACTTCACAGAACTGATCAAAGAGGCACCCATCAGTTCACACCAGATGGTTAGCCTCGACGTAGTCAGTCTGTTCACCAAAGTACCAACAAGTGAGGCACTAACAGTAATTGGGGACAAACTAGCTGCGGACCCTTCCATACAAGAGCGCACATGTGTACCATTGCCAAACATAATGGAAATGCTGACCTTCTGCATGGAATCTTCCTACTTCAGAATGGGTAATGACATATATCGACAAGTGGAAGGTTTGGCTATGGGTTCGCCGTTGTCACCGGTAATGGCGAATATATACATGGAGTACTTCGAAGACATGGCCTTAGGTTCAGCTCCCTTAAAGCCAACTATGTGGCTCAGATACGTTGATGACACCTTCGTACTCTGGCCTCACCAGGAAGACGTCCAGGTACTACTGGAGCATGTGAACACAATACGACCATCCATACAGTTCACAATGGAGAAGGAAAGAGATAACCAACTGGCCTTCCTGGATGTTCTCATAACACGCACAGAGTGTGGGTTCAAGACATCAGTGTATCGCAAACCCACTTTCACCGGACAATACCTAAACTTCAACTCCCATCACCCATACAGTGTCAAACATGGAATCGTACGCTGTTTACAACATCGAGCACAGACAATAAGTAGCGATTCCCACACGTACCACCAAGAAATGACCAGGCTAAAAAATACCCTTCGACGTAACAACTACCCCGATAGGATACTGTCCCCCAAAGGGAACAATAGAGTAAGGGAAGAAAATGACTCGCAAAAACCTCCAACGGTCTGCTTACCATACATGCGAGGCGTCTCAGAAAAAATTCAAAAAGTATGTGCCCCTTACAACATCAGGACGGTATTCAAAAGTGAATCAACACTGAGAAGACACCTAGTCCGAGTAAAGCCACCCATAGAGAAGAACCAGACCAAGAACTGCATATATTCCATCCCATGCAGCTGCGGCAAGGTTTACAAGGGCGAAACATGCCGCCCCCTTAAAGTAAGGGTGGATGAACATCGAAAAGCAGTGACTAGAGGGGAGACGGAAAAGTCGGGTATAGCCTACCATGTATGGAAGGAAAAGGGTGACCATCGCCCTCTCTGGGATGAAGTTAAAATAATAAACAGTGAGCCCCACTGGAAAGTGAGAAAACTCAAAGAAACAGCTCACATGCTAGGACATAACAACCTCCTGAGCAGACCAAGTATAGAACTGAACACGATTTGGGCACCCCTAATCGTAAGAGAGAACCTAGAATAACAACTTAGGTTTAAATATACCAAAAATTCATACACGATCGTCCCAGTGACACATGGCCGAGGCGACTAGGACGTTGAAACAGTGATTGCAAGTTCTCCCGATGTTCTGAGTTCAATCCCGAGCAAAGGCAGTGGCAGCGACAAACAAGAGCGGTGACAACGATAATAGAAGCACAGCAGCAGCAACGATGGCGTCAAGCAGTAGTAGCAGCAGCAATAAAGGGTTGGGTTCGAAATTCCAGACCGACGGTTCCCGAGTTCGAGATGCACCTGAAGAAGGCCGGAGGATCAGACGGCCGAAACGTTGTGAGGAAAGCAACCAAGATGAGGAAGTCAGTCCGATTAACGAAATCCATAGTGAAAACCCCTCATCCCAAAAATATAGACAATTACTATAGGATTGTTGTATACGGAATAAATTCCAATAACCAATAAATACTATTCTTAAAAGAGTGCTCAATACAGAGCAAATATAATTATTTATTCGAAAATTATAACTTAAATATATAATAAAAGTTACTACAAAAATAGCCATTTTGTTTCAACACTTCTGGTATCTTATCACGTGATGGAGAGAGATAGAGACAACTGAGATTGAGAAGAGAAAGAGCGACAAAATTATATAAATAGATAGATAGACAGAGAGAGGGAGGGAGAGAGAGAAAAAGAATAACATAATGAGATAGATCGATAGAAGGATAAACATAAAAAGATATATATATATATATATATATGTATATATATATACAGAGAGAGAGAGAGAGAGGGAGATGAAACTGTAAATCTGTCGTTCAGAAAATTTAACTTGGAATTTTTTTTTTGTTTTTCTTTTAAATCGTTTTATTTTATTTTTTTCTTGATAAACTCAACGAACTTGTGTTGTTTTGGGGGAACTTATTAATAATTCTTGAACGAATCTGCACCGGCCTTTCATTCTTTCTTTCGCCTTCGTGTTCTTTATTCGCAAAAGCAAAAAAAAAAAAACTCTGATGACCACCAAGCATTCACTCGTGGGATCTTTCATGAGCTGGAACTAATTACCATGCATTTGCGTCTCATTTTATCATTGAAATAAATCACACCTGGAAAGTATTACCTGGAAAACTGCATTTATACACATAAATACATACATACATAGACACATACAGACATTTATATATATATATATATATATATATATATATATATAATTCTGTCGCTTAACTGTTCTCTGTCTTTCTCTCTCTACACACACAAAATATATATATATATATACATATATATATATATATATATATATATATATATATATATATATATATATATATATATATATATATATTCTCTGTGTGCAGAGAGAGAAAGTCAGAGAACAGTTAAGTGATAGAATTCTAAATTGCATTTTGACTCGGAGCTTCACGCCTTAATCTTTCATCAAAACATATGGTACTTTTCTTTGCGCAGCATTTATCTCTCTCTCTCTTTCTTTTACTTTCTATCTATCTATCTACCTCTCTTTCTTTTTCTCACTCATTCTCTATCTCTTTCTCTCAGTCATTTTCACTCTTTCTTCTATTTCTCTCTCAGTTTCATCCTTTCTTTCTTTCTTTCTTTCTCTCACTTTCTTTGTCTCTCTCACTCAGTTTTCTCTCTCTCTCTTTCTCAGTATCTTACTTTCTTTCTCTCTATTTATGTCTCTCTCCTTCTCTGATACTCTTTCTCGTTCTCTTTGTCACTTTCTCTCTCTCGTTTTCTTTCTCTCTATTTATGTATCTTTCCTTCTTTTTACTTTCCCCTCTATCTCTCTCGCTTTCTATCTATCTATCTATCTATCTATCTATCTATCTATCTATCTATCTATCTATCTATCTCTTTCTTTTTCTCTCTCATTCTCTTTCTTTTACTCTCAATAACTTTTTCTCTTTTTCTATTTCTCTGTCACTCGCTACCTCTTTCTTTCTCTCACTTACTTTGTCTCTTTCTTTTTGTCTCTTTTCCCCTCTCACTGTCTTTCTTTCTTTTTAAGTTTCTCTCCCTTTCTTTACTTTTCTCTCTTTCGCTCTCTTTCTTTCTTTCTTTCTTTCTTTTCTCTCTCACTCTCTATCTCTTACTCTCAATCATTTTCTCTTTCTTCTATTTCTCCCTTACTCTCTACCTCTTTCTCACACTTTCTTTGTCTCTCTCTTATTCACTTTCTCTCTTTCTTTCTCTTTCTTTGTATCCCATTTTCTCTTTCTCTATGTCTCTCTCCCTCTCTCTATCGGTGTCCTTCTATCTCTTTCTCCTTTTCGACAGATTTTGCGAAAGTGGTTCGGGTCAAGCCCTTTACAGTAGTCCTTTGTGTATTTTCTTTAATATATCCTCTCTTTCTCTTCCTCTTTCTCTTTCTCTTTCTCTTTCT
>OZ038509.1:47581923-47596923 GCA_964036315.1 Acanthosepion esculentum | reverse complement strand
GCACTCTCTCGTAAATGTTTGTTTTTTTTTTACCGATTATTCAGTTCAGTTTACTTTTTCTAACTTTGAGAAGAGACTGCAGTCACTTCAAAATTCTCTTTTTCTACGAATAGCCCCTTTCAACTTAGCGGCATTACACCCTTGTTTGGGGTGATTTGATTTTTTAAAAATTCAGGCATTGTCCCAACATTTATACTAATTACAGTTAAATACGACCGCCAGTATCTACTCCATCAGTTTCTTCTCTCACTCTTCCCGACAGTGGAACTTCCTTCCTCTTACTTGCTTCCCTGATAACTACAATTTTCAAAAAATTAAATGTAATGTCAATCGTCATTTTTTGTTATCTTCTTCCTCGTTCCTCTTTTTATCCTTTCCACCCATTTTTTTTCTCTTACGTTCACTCTCTGTAACTAGCGGCACTCCTGTCTTGCTTGTGTTGAAATGCTTAAAAGAAATCTTGTAACATAATTGTTGTATAATCGTGGTACAGTATTTGTGTCACCAAAGATAACCAGACTCACTGTTTTTCTACAACAAAATTACGAGAGGTTCACAGTCACAAGCCCCACAATTCACCAGGGTCGTGGGATCAGCACATGTACTTGAACCATAGCAGCACTGGGCATTTCTAATGGAAGATTCTTCAAGCTAGTTTTGTATTAGACTTTTCCTTCTCATTGACTGGATGCTGCCTATGGTAAACAGAGTTCTGCCTACCACCTAACGTTGTCAAAAACTAAAACATATATTGGTGCCAGAGCGGGTCTAGGGATATCTAGAGTATGATAGTCAGACGGAACCTTTCTTGGGCGACATTTTAAAACAGTCACGTTGCAGAGAAGACAAAAGGTGCCAATTAATTAGTCGATTTGGTTCGGTTTGGTTTGGTTTGTCTTACGGCATATCAACCTCAATGGGTCATTTAATGCCGACAACTTTTTTTTTCTGGTAATATTTTTGTTTTGTCTAAAATCTATTTCTGGTAATATTTTTCGCCTCAAAAACGTACTGCTGGTAATATTTTTATTTTTCAAAAACGTACTGCTGGTAATATTTTTTTCTTCAAAAATTTATTTCTGAGATTATTTTTTTACAAAGTATTTCTGGTATTAAAACCTATTTTTACACTTCCATTTTTTTTTACCTCAGTTTCGGAGTCAACTATTTGCCCATAGCTGGGACCCTAACAATTGCTACCACCCCGGGTCAGGGTGGACCTGGGAACAACAGCAATTAAGAGGTGGTTCCACGCTCCTCAAAGCCTTCTGATCAGAGGCCTTGCTGTTGGACGTAGTTTATCGTCTTACCCAGGACGCGGATGTAGTTTATCGTCATACCCAGGACAGATTAATTAGTCGACAAAGAAGAATTTATTAATAATGGCCGATCTCTTTTTTGTTTTAATTTTACTCATTACGCACGGGTTATTGCTGTTCAGGCTGATTTTGAATTTAAAGTTATGTTTCCCCTAGACTGGTTGCCTAACAAGGCTGTCTTATTATTTACGGCGATTTAAAAGCAGATATTTCTTTCTCCAGGATTGGCAGACAAGTCAAGTCAAGAAAGCATAATCTATCTTGCGAAGAAGATTGGTTTATGCCTTTCCCAAATTAAACGAAATAGACTCGGTCAGGATTTGAACTCGTCGCACCGATTCCATTTTTCCGTGCCATTCCCATAAATCTACACGCCCATCCAGGAGAGAGACGATCAGAATATTGAACAAGCACAGCTTAATTTCGAAAAAGGCCACGACTGTGGCACTTACACAGGATCGATCGTAAGTTATAACAATCTTAGAGACCAACTATTACTCTACTGTTAGAAATCTCGTTAGGTAGATTAATTTCGACATTACGAAGTTATTAATATATCAACTTAATCCAATTGTGATCGTTGATGGTTGTCACTCGGGACAACTTGAATTATTTACACCTTTCTTGAGCGACATTTGAGCAACAGTCACGTTGAAGAGAAGACAAAAGGTGCCAATTAATTAGTCGACAAAGAAGAATTGATTAATAATGGCCGATGTCTTGTTTGTTTGTTTTAATTTTACTCATTCGAAGTCGCACGGGGTATTACTGTTCAGAAGTCCAGAGATGAAATGTCTGCAATATTCCATACATTTTCAGCTTGTGATCTTTATCTTACTTTTTTTTTAGCACAACGGTAGGCCAGCTACATACTCTGTCTTCAGTAGACTTGTCCGAAATTTTAAACGGAAATATTTCTATTACTCTATACATCATTTGAAGTGCTATCTCTATCTTGATTGTTTTTTGCCCAAACTTTCACCAGGTACGTCCATTACCTACACCAGTTTTGTCCGAAATTTTAAGAGGAAATATTTTCATTACTTCATACATCATTCAGATGGTGATCTCTATCTTTCTTGTTTTTATCACAAATCTTCGCAAAATACATCCTGTGCCTTCTCCAGTTTTGCCCAAAATTTTAAGAGAGAATATGTTCATTACGCCATACATTATTCAAGATGCTGACTTTTATATCTATTATTTGTAGCACAAAGCATCGCCAACTACACCCTTTACCTTCAACAGATTTGTCCGAAATTTTAAGACGAAACCATGATCTTTATCTTGGTTGTTTTTAGCAATATGTGTGTGTGTGTGTGTGTTCTCTTTTTATTATTAATGCTTCCATTTTTTACATGTGGATGAGGCTATACATATATACATACATATATATATGTGTGTGTGCAAGTGTGTTGTTTATAAGTTACTATAGTTACTGAGAAAAAGTCATCACTATCATGAATATGAAAAGAATTATTATACATGGTTAAAAAAAAGTGAGAATTTTCATGAGACATTTTATTATGACAAAAAGAAAAAAAAGCGTTTTATGATTAAATTTTGCTCTCCTCAAAATATCCTCCTTTAGATTTGATGAGTGCAGCAGACATTTTTTGGCATTCGTTACAAATGTTTCTCAAAGTATAAGTTTGATAACTGTGCCCATTCTCTTTTCAATGACTCTCAGAAGTCTTCTTCGTTTGTATTTCACTCTTCTGTCACTTTCATTCGATGCTAAATCTAGTGGTGGTTTTCCCCGTTTGTATAAATTTCTTATTCCATGTCTTCCAAACGTTGCCTCCTCCGTAAACCAGACTGAAGAGACAAAATAAAACGGATCGGCAGTTTGTGCAATAAACCCTTCGCCAAAGGTTCTCCCGTGCTGAGTTACCAAAAGGCCATTCAGACGTTGCAAATGATAATGATACAAGAGCTGCCCTTGGAGTATCCGCCATGCGATACTATATGAGATGTAAGACATGCTAAGACTCCTTGACGTGTTTAGATACCTGGATCGTCTCTAAAGAACTGTGTTCTTCGTGTACGAGCGAATCTTGGAATTTATCGATCCATAGTATGTGGTGCCACGGAACCTGTCTAAGCAACGCGACTGTGCGGATCTATTACGCACGAACATACATACATACAAAAATACAAATCACATACAACGCCAAGCATTCATTGGTTAATTAATCACCACTACGTTATTATAGACAATTTACAAATCGCAGCAATGCGACAATTTTGTAATCGCTCTATTTTTATGTAGTAAGTTTTGGGAGAAACGGATCACAGAAGCTTTCTTATGTCTCCCCAAAGCTCGCTCGTTGATTGGTCGATGCCAACCAATCAGATCGCCTGCACGTAAAGAATAATTCTTCCCGCGCAGCGATCTGGAGCCTATAGTCACTTATTTAAGCAAGAATGTTTCTTCGCTAATCAGGGAGAATTCAGCTGCCAAACGAATCCACGACAGTTGAAACCATGCGCCAACCTTCTCACTCACACACACCACTCACATGCAGAACAAACCTAGTATATACTCACATAATCTTTTCTAGCACGGCAAATCTTTTAAGAACAGTCATTATAAGAGACTCTCATGAACATTCTTCCAGTGAACTTTGAAATACTAAAATAACAGTTAAAGAGAGACAACTGTTGTTTATTTCAACATTTTCTTACTTAAATGCATGCTTTCTTTCACATCGTTGTTTGATTGGTTTGGTTCGGTTTGTTTTACGGCATATCAACCTCAATTGGTCATTTAATGCCGACAACTTTTTTTTTCTGGTAATATTTTTGTTTTGTCAAAAATCTATTTCTGGTAATATTTTTTCCTCAAAATTGTATAGCTGGTAATATTATTTTCAAAAACCTATTGCTGGTAATAGTTATTTTCTTGAAAAATTTATTTCTGGTAATAATTTTTTTACAAAGTATTTCTGGTATTAAAACCTATTTTTACACTTTCATAATGCTTTTTACATCAGTTTCGGGAGTTAACTATTTGCCCATAGCTGGAACCCTAACAGGTTCTATCACCCCGGGTCAGGGTGGACTTGGGAACACCAGCAATTAAGAGGTGGTTCCACGTTCCTCAAAGCCTCCTGATCAGATGCCTTGCTTGCTGGACGTAGCTTATCGTCTCATCCTGGACGCGGATGTAGTTTATCGTCATACCCAGGACGGAGTTGTTTGATATTGTACATCTTAAATACATATTTTATATGTAACAATGTCTTTGGCTTATCCTTTTCCTAATCTAAAGTTAAATTAATCTGCTGAAGCCCGCCACACGACTATAAACAGCAGCAAATTTTGGATGACTCGGCTGCCTTCAGTCTGGATATCGCCGTGCAGCCTCGCGTCCATTACCATTCGTGAGGCCGTATGTAAAAATCATATCTGCCTGCTCACGATATGAATATCCTGCCATTGTTAAACGGAACACTTCTTAGTTACCTCATTATTACACAGGTTAAACGTTGCAGACAGACTAGCCACGAACGTACACGAATGACAAATGTAACCTAGTCTTCATGGTAACACAGCGCCATCTACAGGAAACATCTTTTAAACTTAATAACTCAAAATCGAAGTATTTGCAGGCATATGTTAATGTGGACTTTTGTCCTTGTTTTGTTGTGAAGAACCCGCTCCAAAGTTTGTAAAAGTATCGGTAGCGAATTATGCATGGAAAAATAATTCATCTTTATCTGTATCTCACTCATTTAAACCGTTATTTAACTCCTCTCTTTAAAACTTTTCTCTGTTAAATTTTAATCCCCTCCTTCACCTTTAGGCCTTCCTCTTCTTCTTTCTTCTGTTACACCTTTCTCTAGAGTTTTCCTACACACTTGTTCTCACACTTGTTCCCCACTCCCACAAATACGCTCTCACTAAAATTTTATTTTTTATTCCCGGACTTATATTTTCCGACTTCTTTTTGAATTCATCATTTTTTTTAAATAGTGCCTTTGGTTACTGTAATTTTACTCCACTTATATCAACTGTATATTCATATATATATATATATATATATATATATATATATATATATATATATATATATATATAACAGGAGCAAACACTAATATTCTATGGTTATAATTTATTACATTGGAATCGTAATCACGATCCAATTCATCACATCGAGTTCTGTCTGAATTTTTTGAAGTGCACACGAACTTTATGGACACCCTGTATATTGACCACTAATATAATATATCTATCTTTCTCTCTCTCTCTCTCTCTCTCTCTCTCTCTATATATATATATATATATATATATATATATATATATATATATATACATATATATATATATATATATATATATATATATATATATATATATATATATATATATATATATGGATAAAATAACTGAAAAAATATTGGGTGTTTTTAAAAACATTTAAATAAATACTTTCGCAAAAAAACACCCAATTTTTTTCAGTTATTTTATCCATATATTATATATATATCAAGAAAGTATATATGGCTTCTCATTATGCTATATATATATATATATATATATATATATATACACGTTTCTGCGTTTGGAAATTGGCAAATGATGTCGTTTTTCTACTGATTCATGACGCATTAAAAATGTGTTGGTGCCGGAACTAAACTTTTGAGACGGGTTAGAAATCTGATTTGACATTTGGTACACGTGTTTTTGAAAAATACGAGACACTTTAAACAATCTTTTTTTGTTGTTGTTTTGTTTTTCTTGCTTACGGATCTGTGCATTTTTGTGTATTTAATTTTTAGAAGATGGTTGGATTCTATAATTAGGCATCATTACAAAATGTATGAATGTTCTCTTTGATGCCATCTTATAATGTTTATATTAACAAAACCATCATCTCTTCATGAAGAACGATTCAGTTATTCTCATGTTCGTCCCAACTCCTTTTCAGTTCTGTTTTTGATAGTCATGTGCAGTGATACCCCGGCTTAAGTCGTTTCGAGTTAAGTCGTTTTCAAAGATACGTCGGTTTTTCTTAAATCTTATACGGAAAAATAAAACTTGCCTTATGTCATTTTTTTTTTTCAGTTTACGTCGGGCGCTAAAATATTAAAATACCAATAAACACATATAAAATTATATTTAAATAAATTTTAAAATAATATATATATATATATATATATATATATGTGTGTGTGTGTGTGTGTGTGTGTGTGTGTGTGTGTGTGTATTGATGCATGTTTCATTAAATAATATAGACAAGTTTTGTCTATTTATTTTAAGTAAATTCCTTTCATATTGTCTGATAAGTTTTATAGCATATTGATACATGTTTTTTTTAATCCTTTCTAAGCTTTCGGCTTACATAAGCCATCATCAAAGATGACAATTACATTTCAATATATTAAACAATACATGGACCAAACAATAATGATTGTCTGTTTTTTTTTTGTTTTTTGTTTTTTTGCATGAAAGATTTCCAAGCAACGACAAAAATCGTGTATACGAAAAGCGGAAGCGAAAATCGCACCGCAGCTCGTGACGTCACACATGACCACGCGAGAGTGAAAACGAGAAGAATTAAGTATGGGAAGCCGTTGGTATAAACCAATGGCTTCTGTTATCAATTATAGGCATTTAAGAATATTTGTGGAGATTTATTTTGTTCAAGTTTAGGTTTCAATTGTTTTATGTATATTGCTCCAAGAATTTTTAGTTTTTGTTTATTGTTTTCATGTATGAAAAACGAAAAAAAATAGCATAATAAAGTATATTTAGCAGATGTTTTTATTTTAATTTCGTGCCGACAGGCGTCATTCGTGCATTGTTTTCTGCTGCAAAACCGATTTTAAATTCAGATTGTTTATATCTGTGCTCTGCCGTTGATGTTCTTTCAATTACATTTCACTTGTGATTTACAATACATTTTTTCCTATGGCCCTGAAGAAAAGTCCCAAGGTAAGTGCGTAAGCCTATATCACTGGAAGATAAGGTGGAAATTATTTTATTTTGAATATCTACATATCATAAATACTTTAATAGGTAATTTTTGTAATAGACAATTCTTGTAATAGGCAATTTTTGTAATAGGCAATTTTTGTGCTTATTTGCTGTTTATAGTGTTGTTAATTCGACTTAAGTCGTTTTTCGGTCTAAGTCGTGACCTCTGGAACCAATCAACGACGTAAGGTGAGGTATACCTGTACAGCTATATGCAGAGAGTAGTTCCTCTTGCACGGAGCTTTTTAATCTGGGGTCCATGGATAGGTTTCAAGAGGTCAGTGAAAATCAAATAAAAAATAACATTTATATTCGCTATACAGCCCTTGTCCCAATCAACTGTTTCCCATTGAAAGAAAGAAAAGAAAATGGAGCCCGCATTTACTTGAGAGAAAACACCCAGCCACTATTTACAGATTCGACCGCTAGGTGTCTCTTGACTTACTGTTGGGTCTATATTTAGCATGTAAACGCGTACGCCATCTTTTGTCACTCGATAAAGATACAAGTGATAATTTAAATTTTCCGAGATTTATAAAGTTAAATATACTGGTGAGGATTACCTGACCACAAATTTTTTTTCAAGCATTCCCGGATGTAGGACTCTGGGTAAACCTTTCCTAAAGTGAATCTATGATCTGGAACTGAAATGAAAGCAGTGATCACGCATTTCCTGAATCCATAAAAAATTCCGATAGATAGATAATGAACAGGCTGAGATAGATAGATAGATAGATAGATAGATAGATAGATAGATAGATAGATAGATAGATAGATAGATAAAATAACTGAGATAGAGTGATAGATAGACAGAGAGAGAGAGAGAGAGATATGAAAGAACTGAAATAGATAGATAGATAGATGAAAGAACTGAAATAGATAGATAGATAGGAACATAGATAGGAATATAGATAGATAGATAGATAGATAGATAGATAGATAGGAACAGACTGAGACAGTCAGATAGAGAGATAGATAGATAGATAGATAGATAAAATAACTGAGATAGAGTGATAGATAGACAGACAGAGAGAGAGATATGAAAGAACTGAAATAGATAGATAGATGAAAGAACTGAAATTGATAGATAGATAGGAACATAGATAGATAGGAATATAGATAGATAGATAGATAGGAACAGACTGAGAGAGTCAGATAGATAGATAGATAGATAGATAGATAGACAGATAAAATAACTGAGATAGATAGACAGAGAGAGAGAGAGAGAGAGAGATATGAAAGAACTGAAATAGATAGATAGATAGATGAAAGAACTGAAATTGATAGATAGATAGGAACATAGATAGATAGGAATATAGATAGATAGATAGATAGATAGATAGATAGGAACAGACTGAGACAGTCAGATAGAGAGATAGATAGATAGATAAAATAACTGAGATAGAGTGATAGATAGACAGACAGAGAGAGATATGAAAGAACTGAAATAGATAGATGAAAGAACTGAAATTGATAGATAGATAGGAACATAGATAGATAGGAATATAGATAGATAAATAGATAGATAGGAACAGACTGAGAGAGTCAGATAGATAGATAGATAGATAGATAGATAGATAGATAGATAAATGAAAGAACTGAAATAGATAGATATAAACACACTGAGATAGATAGATAGATAGATAGATAGATAGATAGATAGAACGAATGATGCTTCTTATTTTCCACGCTTTATATCGTTAAATAGATTGGTGATTATTAGTTGATCACAAATTGATTCAAGCGTATCTGGTTGAAACTGCTCTCGCAATATTGAAATATACTAATCAGAAACTAAGTCCGGAGTGCGGCAGAAATTCCTCCCGCATTTTAAACATTCACTTCCTTATTGCTAATAATCTTAAGCAAGTGCCAATGGTGTCTTCATCTATCTAATTTTTTTAACCATTTTTTCAGATATCATAACTTACCATAAATCCTTGTGAAAATTAATTGAAACAACCGCTTAAGTTTACTTTCTTTCGTCATACAGTCAGTTTTAGACCCACGAAAGTGACAGGGTGTAATCGATTTCTATTTCTCCCTCAGATTCCTTCATTTGTAATGCTTTGCAGTAATATGAATCTATTTTTGATAGATAGATAGATAGATAGATAGATAGATAGATAGATAGATAGATAGATAGATACATTAAAGAACTGAGATAGATAGATAGATAGATAGATAGATAGATAGATAGATAGATAGATAGAGAGAGAATGAAAGAACTAAAACAGATATGAAGAAACAGTTAGACAGACAGACAGACAGATAGATAGATACATTAAAGAACTGAGATAGATAGATAGAGAGAGAGAGAGAGAGAGAGATGAAAGAACTAAAACAGATATGAACAAACAGATAGACAGACAGACAGATAGATAGATAGATAGATAGATAGATAGATAGATAGATAGATACATTAAAGAACTGAGATAGATAGATAGAGAGAGAGAGAGAGAGAGAGATGAAAGAACTAAAACAGATATGAACAAACAGATAGACAGACATACAGATAGATAGATAAATACATTAAAGAACTGAGATAGATAGATAGATAGATAGAGAGAGAGAGAGAGAGAGAGAGAGAGAGAGATGAAAGAACTAAAACAGATATGAACAAACAGATAGCCAGCCAGACAGACAGATAGATAGATAGATAGATAGATAGATAGATAGATAGATAATGAAAGGACTGAGATAGATAGATAATGAAAGGACTGAGATAGATAGAAACATAGATAGATAGATAGATAGATAGATAGATAGATAGATAGATAGATAGATAATGAAAGGACTGAGATAGATAGAAACATAGATAGATAGATAGATAGATAGATAGATAGATATGAACAAGGTGAGATAGATAGATAGATAGATAGATAGATATGAACAAGGTGAGATAGATAGATAGATAGATAGATAGATAGATAGATAGATAGATATGAACAAGGTGAGATAGATAGATAGATAGATAGATAGATATGAACAAGGTGAGATAGATAGATAGATAGATATGAACAAGGTGAGATAGATAGATAGATAGATAGATAGATATGAACAAGGTGAGATAGATAGATAGATAGATAGATATGAACAAGGTGAGATAGACAGACAGACAGATAGATAGATAGATAGATAGATAGATAGATAGATAGATAGATAGATAATGAAAGGACTGAGATAGATAGATAGATAGATAGATAGATAGATAGATAGATAGATAGATAGATAGATAGATGAAAAGACTGCAATAGATAGATAGATAGATAGATAGATTAAAGAACTGAGATAGATAGATAGATAGATAGATATATAGAGAGAGAATGAAAGAACTAAAACAGATATGAACAAACAGATAGACAGACAGACAGACAGACATATAGATAGATAGATAGATAGATAGATAGATAGATAGATAGATAGATAGGTATGAAGAGACTTAGATAGATAGATAGATAGATAGATAGATAGATAGATAGATAGATAGATAGATAGATAGATAGATAGATAGATAGACCCTTGTGCAGATTGAAACAGCAACTTTAGATTCCCTTCTTTCATTATACGGTCAGATTTAGACCCCCTGGAGTGAAAGGGTGTAATCGATTTCTATTTTTTCCTTAGATTCATTCATTTGCAATGGCGTGCAGTAACATGAATCTGTTTTCGTGGTGTATGATGACATTTGTTCGTCCTTGAAAAATATTGCGTCATCCTTGATTGCATCAGATTTTCATCACACGCAGACGTTATTGTTTCGACTGCCGATTAGTTGTCCTACGGCCATTTTCTGCGATGGAGAATTACTACAAAGAAGCGTACAATAATTGTAACGCTGCACGAACACACTGGCAAACCTTAGCAGCGAGCAAATCAAACTATTATAGACTGGCGCAGAAACTCACCTGATTTAAATCTAATCGAGAATCTGTGGTCAACCTGCAAGGAACAACTTCGTGGAATGGACACACGAAGTACTAACATGTTCACTGGATCATGTTTCATTGGAAAAATAGGTAAAACTAAATAATAACGGGATTATTCGTTTTATTTTAATTAATTTGTACACGGATATAGGTGCTGGAACTGTGCGTTTTGTTTAAACCTTTTTTGAAGACTGGTGAATCTGTGATTGCAATACAGAGATCTTTACCTGATCATTGCATGTCACGTCGGAATAATACTATTACGGATAGAAAATAGATACTGCTATGGGTCGAAATTTTCAGGGTCACAGGATCTGCGCTTAAATGAAAACTACCTGGAAGATCTGGAAGCGATCGAACTCCTGAAAATGTCCAGGCAGTAGGACAGTCCGTTCTGCAATCTCAAACATTTTCAGTCCGTAAACAAGCTTCTTAATCTGCTTATCTGATTAAGCAGTCAATCATCAACCTACCGCCATAATCTAGATTGGTGCCCATCATACGTTTGTGGTTGAAACAGTCTTTAAGACAGGTGAATCTGTAATTGCATCGCAGAGATCTTTTCATTTCATGCTCCTTGCATGTCACGTCGGAATAATACTATTACGGATAGAAAATTGATACCGCTACGGGTCGAAAATTTCAGGGTCACGGGATCTGCGCTTAAATGAAAGCCACCTGGGAGAGCTTGAATTTGAATTGTCTCTGTGTATGGCGAATAAAGGCCACCATTTGGAGGATGTCATTTTAAAAAACAAATGAATAAAAAACTGTAGCTCTTGGTTTAAACACCAGTGAAATATATATATATATATTTCTGTGGCCGAAAGGTTAAGGCACATCACGCGAAATGATGGTTCCGTATAGGATACAGGTTCGATTCCTGTCGGAGAGCGAAAATTTTCTATGAAAATTTCTCGGACATTCAGGCCGGTAAATGTTATTTAATACTGTTTATTATAAAACAGAGCATTTGCTTAAATACTTGTATCTATAAAAAGAACGTTAAACATAATATAAATGTCTCTAAATAAATTGTCGGACAATGTCCAATTCTAAAATATATGACGTCATTTATTTACATTTGATACGCTAGAGCAGATATGAATAGAAGAGATTCATGGAAGATTTAAGTTTAAAGATAGTAAAATCGACCTTGCTAACCAGACGCCGCTCTGTGGCCGAAAGGTTAAGGCACATCACGCGAAATGATGGTTCCGTATAGGATACAGGTTCGATTCCTGTCGGAGAGCGAAAATTTTCTATGAAAATTTCTCGGACATTCAGGCCGGTAAATGTTATTTAATACTGTTTATTATAAAAAAAAATCAGAGCATTTGCTTAAATACTTGTATCTATAAAAAGAACGTTAAACATAATATAAATGTCTTTAAATATATATATATATATATATATATAGCATAATGAGAAGCCACGTATACTTTCTTAATATGTATATAATACAGAAAAAGCCCCTGAAAAGTTGCAAAATAAAAAATTTTTTTGTGAAAGTATTTATTTATATTTTTATATATCGGACCCGATCTTTCATCAGAAATGGCTGTTTTCAGACGTTTTTTTACATTAAGTAGCGTCCGTCGCGAGACGCGGACGTCACGTGATATGGAATGCAACTGTGTTTGAATATTTCTAACGTAAATCTAACTGTAGTAATATTTTAGATGCTGTTTAAAAAAATTTTTAACTATATCTAACAAAAATTTTTTGTTTAACTATTGAAATATTTATAAAGATTTAAAATACCCAAGTCTTTATTTAACCCTAGTTTATATGTATTTAATTTTAAAATCCAGTATTTTTCTTTCTTTTTTTCTGCGTGTGTATCTGGAACTGAAATCAGAATCTATCAATACACATTTACAGTTTTCTAATGCGTGTCCTGGTTGATTAAAATGTTCAGGTTCTGATGAAAGATCGGGGCCGATCTGAAATATCAAATATATATATATATATATATATATAAAAATATAAATAAATACTTTAAAAAAAAATTCAATTTTTCTTAATTTGCAACTTTTCAGTTGTTTTTTCTATATTATATATATATATATATATATATATATATATATATATATATATATATATATATATATATATATATATATATATATATATTCTTACTAGTAACCTTAGTCTTTTTGTGAACCTTTAAAATGTGGGAGGTATTTCTTCCGAGCAATGTACATAGCATTTTCGAATGTTGGCACTTATATTTTTAATGAAGGCCGAAACAGGAAGCAGGAAGGGACAAAGCAGAATTTATTAAACAATGGCTTTACCAGAGCGTGAACTACAGCAAAAGTGTCATATGTGAAAACTGAAGACAAATACGGAGTGCGGCAGAAATACCTCCCACATTTTATATAGTCACCAGTGTCGCGCTATTGAACATAGGCAAGTGGCAATAGTGTCTTCGTCTAGCTAATGTCTTACCATTTGTCGTTAAGATGCCATCATAGATTAGACTGATGCATACCATGCGTTTGCTGTTGAAAGGTTTCTTTAAGATTGGTGAATCTTTAATTGCAACACAGAGAGATTTTCGTGCTCATTTCATGTTATCCTGGAATGTGGTGTTGATGCGGACAGAAAATCGATATCGCTATGGGTTGAAGTTTTCAGGCTCACAGGTTCAGCGCTCAAAAGAAAGCTACCTGCAAGACTCCGAACTCCAGTAAATGTTTAGGCACTTGGCATCGTCTACAACAGTAGATGGCGAATAAACGCCACCATGTGAAAGACATCTTTGTTTCAAACCAAATGGATAAAACAACGCTGTAAATGATAATAGCGCTTAACTTGGTCTTTGTGTCAAACTTTAACAATGTGAGGCTGTCCTGGTTATGACAATAAACTACATCTGCGTCCTGGGTAAGACGATGAACTACATCCGACAGCAAGGCCTCTGATCAGGAGGTTTTGGGGAGCGTGGAACCACCTCTTAATTGCTGGTGTTCCCATATCAACCATGACACGGGGTGGCAGCACCTGTTAGGGTCCCAGCTATGGGTAAATAGTTAACCATCAAACTGGGGTCAAAACGCTATAAAAGGGTAAAAATAAGTTTTAATACCAGAAATACTTTGTAAACAATTATTTCTAGCAATAAATCTTTGAAGAAAAATTATTACCAGCAATACATTTTTGAAAAGAATATATTAGCAGCTATGCATTAAAAAAAACAAAAAGATTTACCAGCAATACATTTTTCAAAAAAATTACCAGCAATAAAAATCTTGTCGGCATTAAACACATTGATGTTGATATGCCGTAAAACAAACCAAACCAAACCAAGCCAATATATACTGAGATATATAGATAGATAGATAGATAGATAATGAACATATTGAGATAGATAAATAGATAAATAAATAGATAATGAATAAACTGAGATAGATAGATAGATAGATAGATAATGAACATATTGAGATAGATAAATAGATAAATAAATAGATAATGAATAAACTGAGATAGATAGATAGATAGATAGATAGATAGATAGATAATGAACATATTGAGATAGATAAATAGATAAATAAATAGATAATAAATAAATTGAGATAGATAAATAGATAAATAAATAGATAATGAATAAACTGAGATAGATAGATAGATAGATAGATAGATAGATAGATAGATAGATAGATAGATAGATAGATAGATAGATAGATAGATATGGAGGGACCAACCAAACCAAACTAAAATGTGAGGGATATTATCGCCGCACCCTTGTACTAAAAAATTGTTCT
>OZ038509.1:47514423-47559423 GCA_964036315.1 Acanthosepion esculentum | reverse complement strand
AAAGATCCAACTAAATCCATAAGACGTTTGGGATGTGAGAAAGCAGTTTCATCTATGACTGTCCAAAGAGCAGTGAAAAAAGACTTGAAAATGAAATCGTACGTGAAACGTGTGAGACACCTTCTTACTCCAGGACAGAAAGTTAGAAGGTTAGAGAGGGCGAAGATCATCTTGAATAACTTAGATAAGATATATATATATATTTGAAATCTATTTCAATCCTTCATGAGCTTCCGATCCTTAGCTATGATTAATTAATGATGAACATGTCATTTGCGTCTATGATCGATTTCATCACGATTCTTCTGTTAAACTTGGAGAGTAATTATATATTCTTATTGCTCAATGTAGAGACCAATGGTTTATAAAAACTTCGGAGAATTCCAGTAAGATATATTTATTCATTTCTCAGATACAACGATTCAAAGCTTAAACTAACAATTTAACAAAGTTGATCGGTAATTAAATTCCGTGATAGTGGGGAAGTAGTCTTCTTGGCTGAGGTGGGGGCTGGCATTGCTCATCAAGAAGGATCAAGCTCTAGTAGTCAGGGCTCGGTTAAAAAGAGTGTATTTCGATCTAACAAACATAGCCGCTGAATTGCGCGGAGTGGAGGCTCGAAATGCATCCTATCAACATATCGCGAGCATCACATTGCCTGCCAGACAAGCGGACCGTAACTAAAAACGCGAGCATATGTGAGGCTTTTTGAGATTACTTTTAGGATCTGTTTATCATGGAACTTGGTTTGAGCTCTGCTTAGTTTGACGCGTATTTGGCCGATTTTCCCAGCCTCGAAGCGGTTACAGCGGCTGGGTGCAAGTGTGCCATCGGGTATCTGGGAAGCATTGACGCTGGTTGGCCGAGACTCCAAGATTAGATTGTCTTTCTTACGAACTGTACTTCAGGCAGTCGCCCGTCTGTGTCCCTCTGCTGGAACGGAGTTTCAACAACGGGATGAAGCAGTAGTCTATACCGTAACGCTTCACCAGGAGTATGATCAAGTTGCTTTGCAAAAACAAAAGCGGACCGTAACTACAAACGCAGGCATGTGATGCTTTTTGAGACTACTTTCAGGATCTGTTTATCATGGAACTTGGTTTGAACCCTGCTCAGTTCGACGCCTATTTAGCCGACTTTCCCAGCCTCAAAGCGGCTGGGTGCAAGCGCCCCATCGCAAAGTCTGGGAACTGGGAGGCGTTGAAGCTGGTTGGTGGAGGCTCCCTGATTAGATGGTCTTTCTTACAAACTGTACTGGAGGCAGTCGCCCATCTTTGTCCCTTTGCTGTCACTGATTTACAACAACTGGATGAAGCAGGGGTCTATACCTTAACGCTTCACCAGGAGGGTGACCAAGTTGCTTTGCAAGGACAAAATCGAGAGGGATGAGCGAGGTAATTATTGGTCTTTGACGATATTAAAACAAAGAGTTGAAGATTTTTGCCAAGATCTTTTGCAGGTTGTCCTCACTTCTCCTGACTTAACACGAGCAGAAAAGTTCTGTGAAGGGCAGTACTATTCCTGGAAAAAAATTCATTTGGTACGCTTGTTCATCGAGTAAGTCGACAGTGATGCCGCGCTGATAAATGTTCAAGGCATTCGATAGGGTCGACCATCAATTTCTGGGAGCTCTCATTTTCCGCCACCGGTTTCAGCCCGTAGATCGAGACCTTTCGTATTCTCTCTCTCTCTCTCTCTCTCTCTCTCTCTCTCTCGAGAGAGAGAGAGAGAGAGAGAGAGATTCGTCACGGATGTCCGATTTCGCCCTTGCTTTACGTTGGAGCCTTTACTTCGCAAGGTAAATACGAATCCGTTCCTACGCGGAATTTCCTTCCCTGGTGCTACCATCTCGGCCAGGAATTCTGCCGATGCCGACGAAGTTTCGGTTCTTGTGTCGAGAAGAGCTACGATTGACGAAGATGGCAAAGACATCAGAGGGTACTGGACTGTGACAGGAGCCATGAACAACCGCGATAAGTACGTTAGCTTGCGGTCGGCGCGAGGAGGGGGGCTTTCCATCCCGGGCTTTTCCTTAGGACGGATGGGCCTGTCAAGATACTTGACGTCTGCTTTGGTCCCGATCTCTCCTTGTAAATGAATTGGCCGGAGGTGCGGGGGAAGTTCGAGTGCACCGTTCGTCTGTGCTACCGAAGGAGGTTTTCCATAAAGGTGGGGTAGCGGTAGTATGTGCTTCGCACATCTACCCGATTCTCCTTTACCGACTCTCCGTACTTCCACTGCCGTATGCGACACTAATGGGTTTAGTAAGTGTCTTGTTCTCCTTCTTGTGAGGCGGCAAGGCTCACAAGTTATGGCGGGGGATCTGTTACCTTCTGAAGGTCATTTGGGTATGTTTAGCGTTGAGATACGTCAACAGACGCTTCGCATCTATTGCCTAGACTGTATGTGTTTGCAATTGGATGGGAATGGCACATTCTGAAAGGGAGACGCCCATAAGAACTTCCCATCTCTGAGAAGTGTGTACTCGTGCAAGGAGGTTCCACAGGATGAATATGTTTGAGTGGAATTTACGAATTAAATACAGAGGGAATGTGGGTGGTTTGTTACAATATGCGTCGCATGGAGGGTCCTAGCCGTGAACTTTAGAACTGGTGGAACCTAGTGATGCAGTTTGTGAGAGCACTTTCCATGGACCCAGAGACAAAGCATGGAGAGGCTTGCCACGTCTCACCTGAGAGAGAAAAGTTGAACGTTGGATAATAATTTGTCTTCAACAAGTACTCGGAGATGCTTTTGGACTCTTTCGAGACAGAAGAGTAAGAGTTTGGCACCTCCCGCCTAAATATAGCAACAGTACACCATTTTGGTCCTGATATATCTGTTGTTAAAGTAGAGGATTGAAAGAGGAGTCATGTAATTACTGTAGCCGTACAGGGAAAAGAACAATTTTTAATGCTTTCTTTAGCTTTTCGAAGGCATCATTCACTATTTTAGGCCTGATCTTGAAAATGTGGAGGATAGCCCGAGAATTCAGTTACTTACTGGAGTGGTACAAGGAAACGACCATTTTTAATGCTTTCTTTGGCTTTACGATGGAATCTTTCACTATTTTAGGCCTGATCTTGTGAAGGAAGAGGATAGCACAAGGTGTCAGGTACTTACTAGAGCCGTACAGAGAACCGACTATTTTTAATGCTTTCTTTAGCTTTCGAAGGCATCTTTCACTATTTTAGGTCTGATCTTGTAAAGGTAAAAGATAGCCCGAGGATTCAGGTACTTACTAGAGCCGTACACGGAACCGACCATTTTTAATGCTTTCTTTAGCTTTTCGAAGGAATCTTTCACTATTTTAGGCCAGTTCTTTTGAAGGTATAGGTTAGCCTAATGAGTCACTGCAGCGGTACAGGAATCCGACATTTTCCTGCATCTTTAGTGATGGATATATGGATAAGTTCCACTTGAGAAACGGGGTGAGTTTAAATCTTAACAGTCTCTCAAGTCCCGGAGCCTCCCTGATGGCGCATCCATTTATCGTAACTGGTGATAGTTTTAGGTTCGATCGGTGATGACGGAATGTAAGTAGGGGATTTTCGAGATACCGAATGTAACTCGTTCTTGTTTCCTCCACTGAGTAGATGAATGAGAGAACAGCAGCCAATTTTTGATCATCACAAATTTTGAAACGTCGGCATAGATATTCACAAATGGCCTGAGTTTATTTTATATAAGGTAAAAAGACGGTTGGTCCGTGAATTAAACCCTGAGAGACGGCTGCGCTGATTGCTAGGACTGGCCGATAACAACTACGTTCAGGTAACTACCCGTTAGGGCTTTTATAAGACACTTCCAGAGATTCTACACACATACACACACACACATGCACACATATATATATATATATATGTATATGTATATATACATATATATATATATATATATATATATATATATATATACATATGCATATATATATGCATATATATATGCATATATACATATGCATATATATATGCATATAAATATGCAAGTATATATATATATATATATATATATATATATATATATATATATATATATATATATGCAAGTATATCCATATCCATAGGCTCAAACACTTTATAATTTACATGTTTAAAGTATTTATATGTTTAAGGTATGTTTTTTATTTACATGTTTATAATAAACATGTTTATAATTTATTACATTAGAGATGAATTGGATCGTGATTACGATTCCAATGTAATAAACTATAACCACGGAATATTAGTGTTTGAGCATTTTATATTATATTCTTACTCTGTACTGGACATTGAGTTAGTTCTACCTGGATTCTCTCCTCTTGGGAATTTATGTATATAAATATAAATATAATTATCTATCTATCTATCTATCTATCTATCTATCTATCTATCTATATATATATATATATATATATATATATATATATATATATATATATACAAAAGTGAACATAGAAGTCAACACGTAGAGGCGACAGTCTGTTTCATGCTAGATGCAATCATGGGCCACCGATGATTGCATCTAGCATGAAACAGACATCGGTTGCCCGATGATTGCATCTAGCATGAAACAGACTGTCGCCTCTAAGTGTTGACTTCTATGTTCACTTTTATATTTACACACATATTTGCTCTATCTCTGATATTGAGAACTTTATCCCATAAATATAGCACACTTTAAGACTATATTTCCTGATATATATATATATATATATATATATATATATATATATATATATATATATATATATGTATGTATATATATATATATATATTGACCACTAATATCATCTATCTCTCTCTTTATATATATATATTGATCACTAATATTATCTCTCTCTCTCTCCATATATATATATATATATATATATATATATATATATATATATATATATATATATATATATATTGCTGTTATTAATTAACGAAACTTAGTCCGAGCGCAGAGGTTCAGATATGAGGCACCCAGTGACGATCTTTTAACTAGACTAGTCACCTGTCCCTAACATCACACTTATGCGCCGAGACTCTTAAAAAAAGTTATTTCATCATTTTCAGTGACGGTAGACATGTTTGTCATTAAGCACCAATTTAACATCAAATAAAATGTTATACTTCGTCGAAATCGAATCGTGTTCTCTCAGTCACTGTGTGTTTATCTAAAAATAAATACATTCACGTTGCAATCCTAGCTAGAGGCAACCGGACGTCTAGCCACACTGATGCGCTGTGATACAGTGAATTAGTCTGTCTGTCGATGACTATATATATATATATATATATATATATATATATATATATATATCTTTCTCTCTCTCTCTCTCTCTCTATATATATATATATATATATATCTATATATATATATATATATATATATATATATATATGCAAGTGAATTGAATTGAACCGCCAGCTTCTGGTCTAACCACAATATTTTCATTGAACTGAGATCAGGACTTTGACTAGGCCAATGAATTGAATTCATAATTCGATAATATATAATAATAATAAATATGCTCGGATTTAGGAATTGGAGGGCCGAGTTCTAATTCCTGTTGAACCCATTACATTTCCTTACGGGCTAATACCCTTGGGAAACGTATGAATCCTTTTCTTCTCCCCCCCAGCTATTAGTAAATAGCAGGACAGATTGGGTTCTATAGACTTGGATGTCAACTGGTTCAGCGCATAAAGAAATGGAACTGAGGGGAAAAATCTGCCTCGTCAGTCATGTATCGAAAGATACATGATCGCCTAAGCGTGTATCACTGACTCGCTGGATAATATGGAGTCGTTCAGGTCCAGAGGCAGAAAAGCAGCCCCCAGGTCTTAACATTTCCATCACTATGCTTCACAGCTGGAATGAGGTTCTTTGCTTGGCAGGCAGTCTCGGCTTTTCTCCAGACATGGCATTTTTGATCGTGACAAAACATCTTTCATTCTTCTGTCCAGAGAATGGACGCCTCTGGTTTGTTCCAGTGTACTCTAGCAAAGTTAAAACAGACAGATTTGTTCTTCATTGAGAGTAGAGGTTTCTTTCTAGCAGCTCTCCAATGAATTCCTTGTCCATAAAATTTTTGTCTGATTGTAGATTCGTACATTTTCTCGGATGCTACAAGAGATGTCTGCAACTCTGTGTGGGTTGGCTTTTGCCTCATTTATTATAGTTTTTTTTAGTGTTTCTTGGTGATAGTTTTTATAGAAGCCCACTTGGATGAAGAGTTGTGGTCTTGTTGGGTGTCATCCATTTGTAAATTATTTGTCTTAGAGTGGATTTGATGGAGCTGTAATCATTCTGAGATGGTCTTACTGCTTTCCCCAGTCTGGTTAAAAGTCAGTAACTTCTTTCTGGTATCATTAGATGTCTCCTTTCCCGTTTGCCTCTCGGCATTGTTGATCTGAGAGGCATTGCAATAGCTTAGATGGTTTTCCCTCTGTGTTGCCCAACCAATTTCCTAAAGATGTCTCATACGCGACGTTGCCTCGCTCTGTCTTTTTTACAAATACTTTCACGGTAATTGCTCCGAGGAGCTGTTTTCGCTGGTTCCTGATGAATTTAAACGTCCTACGCGGCTGGCATCCCGTTCCCACCCGTTCACCGTTGAAACTGTTAGATGTAGACGTCTCTTCTACTCCGATAGCTTCATGTCTCGCACATCTCGCCTGTGGAACTCCCTTCCTTATTCCTGTTTCCCTGACAAATACAATCTCCAACTATTTAAGTGTTATGTCAATCGACATCTCCAGTTGCCTTGATCTATCCACTTCCCTTCTCCACATCCTTTCACCTTTCATTCCTATCTGCTCTCGCTCCAAATCTTCAGTAACCCCCTTGCCTTGATCGATCCACTGTCTTTCTCCACATCCTCTCCTTTACCATTCCTATCTGCTCTTCCTCCAAACATTCTGTAACCCCTTGCGTGCTAGTGGCTTCCAGCCTTGCTTGGGGTGATAAGAAAAAAAAATGATTGGTCCGCTTAAATTGAATAATTGAGTACCACGAAAATCAGCTGAATTAGTTAACCTACTTGACTTCACCAATAAAGACGGGGGGTGGGTGCGTAACGTAGTTTGCAAATGTCAGATTTTCAGTTTTGGAGAAATAAATCACATTTTTTAAATAAATAATTAAAATATATTTTTTTGGTTCGTGTCCGTTATTTGCAAAGTCTACTTTAGAAATTGATGTTCGGATGCATAATTAATAGGCATATTTAATAGGCATATTTTTTTAAAAAATCACAATAACAATGACCATGTTTCGGGGTGTTCACAAAGTTTCCAGCGGCACTATATATATATATATATATATATATATATATATATATATATATATATATATATATATATATATATATATATATATATCAACGGATAATTCCCATTAATTTATACCAATTCACTTTGTCTCTTTCTGTCCTTCTCTCTCTCTCTCTCTCTCTCTCTCTCTCTCGACACACACACACAGACACACATGCATACACAAAGACATATATATTATGTATAAAATATATATATATATACATATATATATAAATATATCAATATCTATATCTATATCTATATCTATATATATATATATATATATATATATATATATATATATGTCCGTGTGTGTATGATTAGCAAAAGCTATAGGGACGTATTTGACATGGAGAAATTCACTTTTTTATCCTTTGGATCATTTCACCGAAAGGAAAGCAATAAAGCCAGTAAGACGCTAATGGGAGGTACTTAAGTGGCACTACAGACGCGGGCGCGCGCACACACACACACACATATATATATATATATATATATATATATATATATATATATATATATATATATATATATATATATATATATATATATATATATATATCCCCACCTGAGTCCAGATGATAATATTCGATGTAAAATACCACTACTAAAATTTATAAGAATATATATATATATATATATATATATATATATATAGGGAGAGAGAGAGAGAGAGAGAGAGAGAGAGAGAGAGAGAGAGAGAGAGAGGGAGGGGAGGCACGGTGGAGACTTGGATTGAAGAATCGGAGAGCCGAGTTCGAATTCCAGTCAATCCATTACATTCACTTACGGGCTAATATCCTTGAGAAAAGTGTGAATCCTCCTCTTCTCACTCGAGCTATGGGTAAAATAGTAGTACAGACTGGCTTCTATAGCCTTGGATGGCAACTGGTCTAGGAGAGAGACAACTCTGAATTCAAAACCTGCGGGGGGGTCGTTTGGGGTCCCTGTGGCACGTAGTGCACCTAGTCTCTGTATCCGGCCCTTCAAAAAGTGTAGATGGTCCTGCACAAAACCTTCACCACTGTAATCAAATCTCATGCGCTGGCGTCGGGCAGTCATTTTTCTAGGGACTGATCTGCTTGACCCACATACGTCGAATTCGACGGGAAAGTGGAGAGTATATATATATATATATATATATATATATATATATATATATATATATATATATATATATATAATTTATTCCAAAATTATAACATAAAAATGTTATAAAATCACTACAAACATAGCCATTTTGTTTCAACCCTTCTGGTGTCTTATGAAGTGATGGTGTTGAATGTAGAATATATATTACACAACATAATACAAAATTACCTCATATGGGGATAGATCTATCTGAACGATGGCTACTTACGTTAGTCTTATTCAACCCTGGTGTATGAACTGTATTCGTGTCGGAATTAGAGATTCAAAATTGAACTTATTTAAACTTATCACATGAGGCAATTCTGGATTTTTTCTTGTAATTTATATGCGCTGTTATAATAAATATATTTATCTCTTTTTGTGGATCAGTTTTAATATTTGATATCACTAGGATCCACTTATATGGATTTATAACCTGTACTATATATACATATATATATATATATATATATATATATATATATATATATATATATATATATATATATATATATATATATATATATATTATGTTTCTGCTATATATTGGGAGGAACAGTTTTGGCAATTTATTATATAAATGCCTGCTTCAGAAATGTTATTGCTATTGTTGTTTGGAGATCTTATTATATCTATAATTGTTTTCGAGGTGTTTGTGACTATTTTAAGATTATTTAGATGGAATAGGTTATTCTGGATAGTGAACGTGACAGAGTTGGTCGGTAGCATTATGAATCTGTTTTCATGTAATTTACTATTGTGGATTATGTTATTAGTTTTGTTTCGATTGTATATTTTGTGTGCCTTTCTTCTTGTGTTATGGATGAAATGATATGGGTATTGTAGGTTTTTGAATGTGTTTTCTATGTATGTTTCTTCTTTAAGTAAATATTGGGGACTACAGATTCTTAATGCTCTTAGATAGAAACCTATAATGATTCCAGATTTAATTTTTGAAGAGTGGACTGAGTAGAAACAACCAACTCTGTTACGTCTAATATCCAAAATAACCTATCCCATCTAAATAATCTTAAAATAGTCACAAACACCTCGAAAACAATTATAGATATAATAAGATCTCCAAACAAGATATATATATATATATATATATATATATATATATATATATATATATATATATATATATATATATATATATATATATAAAGGACTGGAGACAAGAAAAAAGAAGTAAATATATACTGTCATGAAGTTTTACAATTCTACAAACTTATCTACTCATATTTACTTTCAGTTTTGCCTCCATATCCACGCTCATTTTGGCCCCAAGGGGCTCCACTAAACTTCGATCGTTTTAACCCCAAATACTGTAGCCTTGTGTCAGGTTATGTTTAATATATATAATCACAAAAATAGTATAACATATTTTGTGCTGAAATTCATCCACTTGAAAACCCGTCGCCTCTTCATTTTCTCTTTCTCTGTGTGTGTCTCTGAGTCCCGTGGAGGATTGTGTGTGTCGGCGGGATTGGAGTGGGGGGTAGCGAATTCGATTTTGAAACGAAGATATTTTTCCCTTACTTCGACGCATGCGTGCGCGTTTGCCTGTCTGTGCTGCGCAGTTGATGTCACGGTGTTTAAGAATATCGCTTTGCCTCGCTCGTCTGCAAGTCGTGAGCTGCTGTTGATATTGACAAAGAGAGTCGTTGAGGTTTTTATCGAGAGATGACGACACGGGTAGATGCGAACATTTCCTGGTGTCCAGAAATATCAATCTGCTTTCCACCAGAGATAGCACGCTAAAATTACATTCCCTCGCGTCCGCACGCATGCACAGACAAATGCATATTTAAATATATCATAATAGATATCATATATAAAATAGAAGAAGCTATTATTATTATTGGTATTATTATTCTTATTTTTATTATTGAGTCAAAGAATAGGACAGCAAAAAAATGACGCTGGTGTTCAAATACGAAGTCTGATAAATACATCATAACACCCAGCGTGAGAAGAGTTTGAGTGATAGATAGATAGATAGATAGATAGATAGATAGATAGATAGATAGATAAGGAAGAGACTGGGATAGATAGATAGATAGATAGATAGATAGATAGATAGATAGATAGATAGATAGATAGATAATAAAATGACTGACATAGATAGATAGATAGATAGATAGATAGATAGATAGATAGATAGATAGAGAGTGAGAGAGATCACGAACAGGATGAGATAGATAGGTAGATAGATAGATAGATAGATAGATAGATAGATAGATAGATAGATAGATAGATAGATAGATAGATAAGGAAGAGACTGGGATATATATATATATATATATATATATATATATATATATAGATAGATAGATAGATAGATAGATAGATAGATAGATAGATAGATAGATAGATAGATAGATAGATAATAAAACGACTGACATAGATAGATAGATAGATAGATAGATAGATAGATAGATAGATAGATAGATAGAGAGTGAGAGAGATCACGAACAGGATGAGATAGATAGATAGATAGATAGATAGATAGATAGATAGATAGATAGATAGATAGATAGATAAGGAAGAGACTGGGATAGATAGATAGATAGATAGATAGATAGATAGATAGATAGATAATAAAACGACTGACATAGATAGATAGATAGATAGATAGATAGATAGATAGATAGATAGATAGATAGATAGATAGATAGAGAGTGAGAGAGATCACGAACAGGATGAGATAGATAGATAGATAGATAGATAGATAGATAGATAGATAGATAGATAGATAGATAGATAAGGAAGAGACTGGGATAGATAGATAGATAGATAGATAGATAGATAGATAGATAGATAGATAGATAGATAGATAGATAGATAATAAAACGACTGACATAGATAGATAGATAGATAGATAGATAGATAGATAGATAGATAGATAGATAGATAGAGAGAGAGTGAGAGAGATCACGAACAGGATGAAATAGATAGATAGATAGATAGATAGATAGATAGATAGATAGATAGATAGATAGATAGATAGATAGAGAGTGAGAGAGATCACGAACAGGATGAGATAGATAGATAGATAGATAGATAGATAGATAGATAGATAGATAGATAGATAGATAGATAAACAGACAGCGAACAGATAGATAGATAGAGAGAGAGAGAGAGAGAGAGAGAGAGAGAGAGAGAGAGAGAGGGCGGTCAAGAACAGGCTTAGATAAATAGACATACAGAGAATGAGCAGGCTGAGATAGATATATAGATAGATAGATATTTAGCACAGACTAATGCATATTTAAATGTATCATAACAGATATCATATATAAAAATATCATTATTATTATTATTATCATCATTATTATTATTATTAATATTATTATTATCATTATTGTGTCAAATAATAGCAGACCAACAAAATGGCGCTGGTATGGAAATTGTATACAAAGTCCGATAAAAATATCATAACATCCAGTGTGATAAATGTTTTGAGTGATAGATAAATAGATAGATAGATTGACAGATAGATATGAACATATTGATATAGATAGATAGATAGATAGATAGATAGATAGATAGATAGATAGATAGATAGATAGATAGATCATAACAGACAGAGAATGAACAGGTTGAGATAGATAGATAGCACAGAATAATGCATATTTAAATATATCATAACAGGTATCATATATATAAAAGAAGAAGCTCTTCTTCTTCTTCTTCTTCTTCTTCTTCTTCTTCTTCTTCTTATTATTATTATTATTATTATTATTATTATTATTATTATTATTATTATTATTATTATTTTTTATATCTGGCGTTTACACATTTCTTTCCGGGTCCCGCCCAGGGACCTAAGGTTAGAAATGGTATCATGATACTTTCCACTGCAAAAAAAATAAAAATAAAATAATTACATAGATAAAGCCCTTCGTAAAGTGTGGGCTGTACTTGTCAGAACATTTTTTTGCATCTCTTTGAGGCATGGACTTCCAGGGATCCTTTCAATCAGCCTACTGGAATCCTTTCCAACCAGTCCAAGGGCTCCAACTACAACAGGGATTGTTGATGTTCCCATGTGCCACATTTTTGAAATTTCTATTTCAAGGTCCTTGTATTTTGACAGTTTTTCGAATATCTTCAAAGATACATTGCAGTCTGCAGGGACTGCCATATCAATAAGGAGGCACTTATTTTGTTTGTGGTGTTTAATAACAATGTCTGGGCGGTTGGCTTTGATTGTTCTGTCAGTGTGTATTGTGTAGTCCCATAGAATTGTAACAGGTGCTATCTCCGTAACCGGGTCACGGTGGTGTTCGTACCAGTTTCTTTCAGTTTCCTTCCCATAGGAGTTGCAAATTTTCCAGTGCAGATATTGGCCCACTCTTATTATTATTATTATTATTATTATTATTATTATTATTATTATTATTATTATTATTATGTCAAAGAATATCACGCCAACAAAATGACGCTGGTGTTCAAATTGTACACGAAGTCCGATAAATAGATAGCGTGATAGTGGTTTGAGTGATAGATAGAGAGATAAATACTTGTAGATAGATACATAGATAGATAGATCATGAACAGGCTGAGATAGATAGATAGATAGATAGATAGATAGATAGATAGATAGATAGATAGATAGATCATGAACAGGCTGAGATAGATAGATAGATAGATAGATAGATAGATAGATAGATAGATAGATAGATAGATAGATAGATAGATAGATAATGCACAGGATGATAGATAGATAGATAGATAGGTAGATAGATCATGAACAGGCTGAGATAGATAGATAGATAATGAACATGCTGATAGATAGATAGATAGATAGATAGATAGATAGATAGATAGATAGATAGATAGATCATAAACAGATCTTATAAAGTCAGTTGTTTCGTCAGCAAGTTCTTCGTGATCGAGTCGGTCTAAAGCACTTTGGACCTAAAACACTTCCGTCAGAGCGTGCATATATTTCTTTTTATAAGATTCCTCGCATATTCAGGCCGGAACCGTGCAGATAACTTCGAGAGATCTACGAATATATATATTTGTCTTTTGTCTGATGAAGCGTTAAACCCACGGTTACAAACTCATATCCATACAACTATTATATATATATATATATATTGTCATCCAGAGAGAGACTACTTCGCTATTTCACAGCACATCAGTGTGGCAGTGATGAAGGTGAATTTAAACGTATTTATTTTTAGATATGCATGCCAGTGACAGGAGAACTCGATTTGTCTTAACGAAGAGTCTTGCATCAGCAGCAGTAATAGTTACTGTTAACGAATTCTCACCGAAGAGCTCAACCGAAATATTTTTTTCAGGAGAATACAGATATTGTCATCCACAGGCAGACTGCTTCGCTATTTCACAGCTCATCAGTGTGGCTAGACCTCCGATTGCCTCAAGCCGGGATCGAAACTCGACTATATATATATAATTGTGTATTTCGGAAATATTCTCTGTTTTATAGAGGTTTCATTGGAGAAAACTGATATGGCACTGCTATTGAGATAATTTTCCTGCTTAAATAATATTATTGTGTTGTCTTAATAAGATCAGTTGTGAACATGGCCATAATGTGTTGAATGTGTTCGAGAATTAAAACATTTCTATTACTATAAAAACTATTTAAATTCAGAAAAAAACAAACAAAAAACATACTTGATAATGCCTAATAGATTAACCGAATATCCTTGGATACAAATATTATTTAGATTGTCTTTACAAACTCTATATACGAAAAGAAATTTTAGAATAAAAAATTAATCCTAGTAACTTGTTAGTCTCTCTCTCTCTCTCACACACACACATACACAAACACGCACACAGACACACACACACACACACACACACACACACACACACACACATATATATATATATATATATATATATATATAAAAGAAGGTAAAGTATATACATTCAAACGTTCATAAAAAATAATTTAAAAAAGTGCTCAATACAAGAAGTAGAGCAATAAATATTTATTATAATCTGTTAGAGCTGTACATTCAAGTTAGCGCGACAAAAATACATATTTGTTTTGACGTCTAAAGACGTCTCGTCAGGAGGTTAAAAATGATGTTAATAAACGATTTTATCTAAAAATACGATTTATGAAACATCACTTCGTTTTACATTTTTATAAAATTTTCCGGAGAAGGCAAAGAAGCAAATATTTAATTTTTTTCTTAACTCATTCCATAAAAGGGAAAAAAAAGAAAAAAGAAAATTGAAGTAAAAAAAAAAAAGAAAAGAAAAGAAGAAATCAATAAAAAGACAGAGGAAAAAATGCGGAAAGGCATAAGAAATCAACCCTACTACAAAGATCATTTAATTGGCCTTCTTGGATGTATTAGTACATCGAACCCCAACAAGTTTTCTTACTTCTATTTACAGGAAATTAACTTTCGCGGGATTGTATACGCGTTGGGACTCCTTTTGCCCCCCAAAACGTAAGATAAACATTATCAGGACCCTCCTTCATAGGGCACTAAAAATCTGTTCAGAGTCCTTCCTTGACGATGAGATCAATTTTGTCAAGGATACCCTATGTGGTTTAGGTTATCCACCTAACACTGTTCATTCGGTCATCCGTGACAAAATTGAGGAGTTCAGAAGTGCCAAACTCTGTCTTGTTAAAAAGTGCCCGGTTTATCTAAGATTGCCCTGGATTGGAACCAATTGTGAAAGTATGGTTAGACAAATTTCATCAAGGGTCCGTCGCTGTTTTTTCTCTGCTGAAGTCCGGATAGTTTTTCAAACTCGGCCCTGGTTCGTCCAGTGTGTAAAGACGTCCTTCCTCCTCATCAAATTAATTCTATAATTTATAAATATGGTTGTAGTTGCGGGGCTAACTACATAGGAAGGACGACACAACGCTTGGACATGAGAATTAAACAGCACGTTCCTACCAAAATCAGGAACCACAATTTGCCGTTGAATGGACTCGTCCCAAACACCTACGGGTCAGCCATATGTGAGCACTTATTAAAGAGCAGATCGTGTGCAGCTAATTTTAGTGTTGACCAGTTCACTGTGTTGTCCCGGTCACACTCGTTATTTCACCTTAAGGTGCTGGAGGCACGTTACATCGGGTCCCGCAAGCCTTCCTTGTGTAAACAACGTGAGTGTTTGTTGGGGCTCGCTGTCATTTGCCTCTAGCTCCTTTTGCTCATTTTTTTTCTTTCCCCTCCTCCTCGACATTTTCTTTTCATTGTACATTTTCTGTGTTTTTAATTTAAATTTAAATCTCCCGTTGAAAGCCTGATGAGCGGAAGCGAAACCGGTTGCTTCGCCCGTTTTTAATATGTCTAATAATATCAAGCTTCATACGTTTATTGCTGTGATATATATATATATATATATATATATATATATATATATATATATATATATATATATATATATATGTGTGTGTGTGTGTGTGTGTGTGTGTGTGTGTGTGTGTGTCCCGTTTATACACGTTTTATAATACGCAACCCTACTATCACCTGTCATTTACAATTAAAAAAAATGCGTCAATTCGAGAAATTACGGTGTTTATATTAATTTTACCTTTTTATTTATTTCATTTTTTTAACAAATATTATATATGCTGGCATTAGAATGACGATGTCAATTCTTTTAATCAAAATTAATTGTATATATATATATATATATATATATATATATATATATATATATATATATGCAATTAATTTTGATTAAAAGAATAATTACTCACCAATCTTGACAGAAGAATCGTGATTAAATCGATCATAGACGAAAATGACATGTTCATCATTAATTAAGCATAGCTAAGGATCGGAAACTCATAAAAAATTGATATGAAGTTCATATATATATATATATATATATATATATATATATATATATATATTCCACGTTCATTTTTCCAACTTATTGAAATGATCTTTGCCCTCTCTAACCGTTTAACTTTCTGCCTTGAAGTATAGTTGGCATAGTTGGGCTGACACAAAACGAATTTAAACTGTTCTGTTTGGTTGTTTGGTTTATTTATTGGTTGTTGTTTTGGGGCACATCAACACCTCATTGGGTTATTTAATGTCGAAATCTAAATATTTTGTACGCAATATTTTTTTTTATTATTTTGGCGGGTATAATAATAGTTTAGTGATACAAGTTTTACTAATTAATCCATAGCTGGAGTTAGAATATGTGGATTTCCCAAGAGTATTTACGCGCGTACGTGAATATACCGAACCCAGTTGAGATTTGAACTCATTTATTCGATTAGCAATTCCAAGTCATGTCACCACATGAAAATCCAAGATTACAGCACTTGGCATTCGTAAACGGACATCCATCTAAGTACGAACCAGGTTCGACGTTGGTTAACCAGTCTTGCAATGTAAAGTGGCCGTAGGCCTTTGTTTGAAGAAGAACCTCTTAAATTGCTATGGGCTATTTAGATAAGTTTCTATACTTCTCTTAAGGAAATGAAAAATGTGTTATTTTTACTGAAGATGAATCAATGAAGAAACATCAACAAGAAAAGTCGGAACAAGTGTTCTTGATATGTCGTGTTTGGTTAATTTGTGAGATTATTTAATGATATAACAATCATTTGCGAGATTATTTAATGGTATAGCAATCATTTGAGAGATTATTTAATGGCATTGCAATCATTTGCAAGATTATTTAATCCATTGCTATCATTTTCGAGATTATTTAATGGCATAACAATCATTTGCGAGATTATTTAATGCCATAGCAATCATTTGCAAGATTATTTAAGGGCATTGTAATCATTTGCGAGATTATTTAATGCCATATCAATCATTTGCGAGATTATTTAATGACATAGCAATCATTTGTGAGATTATTTAATGGCATTTCAATCCTTTGCTAGATTATTTAATGGCATAGAAATCATTTGCGAGATTATTTAATGCCTTAGCAATCATTTGCGAGATTATTTTTCTAATGAAACTTGACCCAGTGCACATGTTAGTACTTCGTATGTCCATTCCACGAAGTCCTTATTTGCAGGTTGACCACAGACTCTCGATTGGATTTAAATCAGCAGAGTTTCCGGGACAGTCTATAGTATTTTTAATTGCTCACTAGTAAGGCTTCACATTGTGTTCGTGTAGCGTTACAATATTCGTACGCTTCGTTGGAAAAACGTCCATCACAGACAATGGCCCATCAAAATAAAACATCGATGAAACAGAAATAATTATTTATATTGGTGTTGACGGAAGACATGATAAAGATACTGTTTTATATATACAGAGATTATGGAGGCAGATAGAAAGAAACTATTAAAGATATCACCATTTGACATGCACAAAGGAGAAGTGTCGTGGTGAAAGTGGAAAATACCTCACTCATAGAGTTATCACTAGTTCAAAAATATTCAGCATAATGATTTTGGTCTCCTACCAGAAAATATGTTTGTATGCAACGCTGAAGTCAGATGAACTGGAAGTGAGGGAAGAAGCTATAAAAAGAATTTTAGCCATTAGGTAAGTAATTCACATAATATTGATTAAATGATTTCATCGATTTATAGTTTCATTTTAATGTACTATCCTAATTTCGTTATAAAATTAAGACAAGTATGGTTAAATTTTAATTTTAATTTAATTCATTTATTTAATTTTTTTTCAGGAGTTGGGAGCCAACCAAGAAGAAGCTAAAAAAATGTCCAAGATGAATTTTGATACAACACATTGCTCTCACTTGATCGAACTTATCCAAAATGGAGTTTGTGTGTCTGGATTCACAGAAGAATTTTCAGATTATTAACTTCTGGAGTTATCAATCAGTGGGATTAGAGTTACCTGATTTGCCTTCACGCTCACAAAATGTTGAAAGGGCAGTAAAATTAACAACTGCAGCTTCCCAATCAGTCTATGGAACTGAAGCAAGGCATAGGCACATCATTGCAAAAGTTTTATGCCATGAAATGAGGCCTTCCTATGCTTCAAAGCGCCCTTATGTAGAGCAGTTTATTATGATGCAATAATAAGAAATTTCGATTATTCTCACAACATTCATGTATTTTTGTCCGGTCTCTTATAACTTTATGCCTTACAATTATTATATAAAATAGAAGCACTACAAGACCCAGTATTAATAACCAGTAGATTTGGTAGTTTCTGTCTATATTTCTGAGATGGGGTATTATGTACACTATTTACATTATTAGGACTATTGTCCTCATCATTGTCGCCATATTTATTACAAAGTTTCGGCCTTTCAGTATCTGTCTATATTTCTGTGATGAGGTATTATGTACACTATTTACATTATTCGGACTATTGTCCTCATCTTTGTCGTCATATTTATTACAACATTTCGGCCTTTTAGTATCTGTCTATATTTCTGAGATGAGGTATTATGTACACTATTTACATTATTCGGACTATTGTCCTCATCTTTGTAGCCATATTCATTACAACGTTTCGGCCTTTCGGTATCTGTCAATATTTCTGAGATGAGGTATTATGTACACTATTTACATTATTCGGACTATTGTCCTCATCTTTGTCGCCATATTTATTACAACGTTTCGGCCTTTCAGTATCTGTCTATATTTCTGAGATGAGGTATTATGTACACTATTTACATTATTCGAACTCTTGTCCTCATATTTGTCGCCATATTCATTACAACGTTTCGGCCTTTCAGTATCTCTATATTTCTGAGATGAGGTATTATGTACACTATTTACATTATTCGGACTATTGTCCTCATCTTTGTCGCCATATTTATTACAACGTTTCGGCCTTTCAGTAACTGTCTATATTTCTGAGATGAGGTATTATGTACACTATTTACATTATTCGAACTCTTGTCCTCATATTTGTCGCCATGTTTATCACAACGTTTCGGCCGTCGTACGCTCTAGCCTTCTTCAGGTCGTTGGAATGTCGAACTGAACCCTTTATTTCGCTCACTGGAGTTTGACTGTTCTAGTTCCACGTGCCATGTCTAACGGATGTCAATTATCTCCTGTTAATTCCCCTCTCCACGTTTTCCACCGCCTTAACCAGATATTGAACTCACACTCTTTGGATCCTGTCACTGGATCTAACTAACGCCTTTATACTCAAGGACACAATCGCACAGTGGATAGAGGCGTTAGTTAGATCCAGTGGCAGGACCCAAAGAGTGTGAGTTTAATGCCTGGTTAAGGCGGTGGAGAACTTTGAGAGGGGAATTAACAGGAGATAACTGATATTCATTAGAAATGGCACGTGGAACTAGAACAGTCTACCCCAATGAGCGAAATAATGCGTTTTGTTCTACATTGTAGCCACCTGAAGAAGACCGGAGCGTACAACGGTAGAAACGTTGTGATAAACATGGCGACAATGATGAAGACTATAGTCCGAATAATGCAAATAATATACAATGGTAGTTTATATTAAAATCATAATCCCTTAATCTGCCCCTAGCAGAGTTCATACTTGTTTTCTTTTGTTTCATTGATAACAGAAAGAAAATAACTATTTTACAATATCTTGCAATGCAATAACTGTTGTATCTCAATTAATGAGGTAAAATGCAGCTTATCTGAACAGTTGGGGTTGGGGTGTGTTGTATCCTTAAAAAGGTTACAAACAGACAAATGTGGTACTCGTGTGAAAGAACAGCAACACGTGCGTAGATGAAAGAAGAAAGGTTTATTGTAAAAGAGAATACATTACTGGAAGACAGGGAATCGGGTGGCAGGCTAAAAAGCAAAGATATATTTACCAACCGTCCCACGCACTCAGATGTGTCACAAGGGCGGAATTTAATGTGGGGATACCGAGCCAGTAGGCTCGGCCAAAAATTCAACGTATAAAACGGAGTCAGGTAGCTGATTCCCGAGACGAGACTCTCCTCTTCGAAATATCCTTCTTCTGGGGATCCTCTCTAACCGAAGGAAGAGAATTTGACCAGTACAGCTGAAAAACGAATCTCCAAGTAATTCCCGAAGGAAGGGTATTTACCTTACCTCGCCGCGAAGCAGGATGTCGCACAAGGCCGATTTTTAATGTGGGGCAAAACCGCGCCCGTAGACTCGGGCAAAAATTGCCCGTAGACTAGCTGTTTACTACCCCAGGCGAGACTCTGCACTTTGGTATAGCCTCGTCTGGGTCCCTCCCCCTGCCCGAAAGCAGAGAGTTCGACCAGCACAGCTGTAAACGAATCTCCAACCAATTCCCTAAGGAAGGTTATTTACCTTACCGCCCCTCGAGACAGGATGTGGCACAAGGCCTTTTTTTTAATGTGGGGCAAAACCGAGTCAGTAGGCTCGGACAAAAATTCCCCGTTGATCCCATAAAAACGGGGTCGGGTGGCTGTCTACCACCCCAGACGAGAATCTGGCCTTCGTCTGGGTTCCTCTCTGCCCGAAGACAGAGAGTTCGACCAGCGCAACTGGAGAGGAATCTCCAACAGATTCCCGAAGGAAGCCGCCAGTATATCCTGTGTTCACTATATATATATCTACCGATACAGTCAGTCCACATATGCGATAGGGGTGGGTGGGACATTCCATTACAACAGGGTGGAGGTTATAATTTCAATTTAATTGCTACTTTTGATATATTGTATTCATTTTATTTAAATAAAATAAATAGAGAAATATTTCTGGATTATATTATACATTTTTTGATATCAAAACTTCATATCTAAACTTATCTAAAGTTTAATATCTAAATTTCATATCTAAACTTATCAAAAACAAGGATTTTCTGGTGCTTCACATTAGACGATATTTCAAACTAAATGCTTAAACGTTGGCACAAGTTACCAATCTACTTTTAGGTGTCAGTACTTATCCTACTAATACCCAACTTACTCTGGGTAATACTTTTTGATATTCAAAAAAAAAAAGCTGAAAATCAACCTATCCTACTAGACAACCAATTTCTAAGATCAATCGTTAAAAAAGGCTTTGAGCGAGTGAAGCCTGTAGATCTTGGCAAGAAATGGGTAGCACTTTTAACTCGAAGAGAAAGTAATGATATAATCAAGATGTTGACATTCCACACTACTTCAAACGAAAGGTTAGGAAGGAATCCCCCATCAATAGTAGAAAGAGTGATAACAGTTACTGGACATGAGAAACCTCTTTCCCTGAAAAGGCTAAGAGGGTAGGCTGCATCTATACTGGAAAGAGCGATAACAGCTACTGGACTTGAGAAACACATTTTTCTGAAAAGGCTAGGAAGGTAGGCTGCAGCTATACTGGAAAGAGCGATAAGAGCTACTGGACTTAAGAATCCTCTTTTTCTGAAAAGGCTAGGAAGGTAGGCTGCATCTATACTGGAAAGAGCGATAACAGCTACTGGACTTGAGAAACCGCTGTTCCTGAAAAGACTAGGAAGGTAGGCTGCATCTATACTGGAAAGAGCGATAACAGCTACTGGACTTGAGAAACCACTGTTCCTGAAAAGGCTAGGAGGGTAGGCTGCATCTATACTGGAAAGAGCGATAACAGCTACTGGATTTGAGAAACCTCTTTTCTTGAAAAAGCTAGGAAGGTAGGCTGCATCTATACTGGAAAGAGCGATAACAGCTACTGGACTTGAGGAACCTATTTTGCCGAAAACTTGTTTAAAAAAAAAAAAGATTTTATAAATTTCAACCGAAATCCGTACTGACTGCTCGGTCAGTGAATGTTAAATGTTCCCTTGTTGGGAAATCACTCATATTCCCATTACCACTATCAGGCTGATCTTCCTTGCCTATCAAGTATAATTCCACACGTTACTAATTAACCCATAGGATGGGAAAGAACAGCTGGGTTCGTTATTTCTTCTGTTTTTAGCGTATTAATTAAGGTTGGTTGAGTTTATAGAATGTTTTCTTTGTTATTTAAGTATTTATAAATAGCCTCGAAAGGAGACACGTTAGAGTAGTGGATAACGGCTCAGATTCCAGTCGAATGGGCAAAGTACTGCGAAACAAGATGATTTCTATGGTGACAAAGAAAAGAGTATTTAGCTGCTACGTAACATCTGTTCTCCTATACGGCAGAGAATGATGGACGGTATCCTCAAGGATAAAGAAAAAACACGAGGCGACGGAGATGTGGTTCTACAGAAGGATACTGAGGATATCATGGAGCAAGCATGTGAGCAACGACGATGTTTGGAAAGGATGCAAACAAGGAGGAAGCTTATGCTTAACAGAAGGAAGAGGCAGATGAAATTTCTAGGACACGTCATGAGAAAGGAAGGCCTGGAGAATCTGATACACACGGGACCAAAAGAGGGAAAAAGAGTCAGGGAAAAGCGACGCATGACATACATAGTGGATTTGGGCAGGTGGATGGCGGAGCGTGGTTTGGGGGTAGTTGGCAGAAACACAAAACCTGTTGAGAGCCACAAGGGATAGGGGGAAGTGGAGGGCCGTGATCGCCTACGTCCTGAAAGAACAGGGCACATAAAAAGAAAGATCCTTGGGAAAGGTATGAATCCTCATTTTCTCCCCTCCCACCAGCTATGGGTAAATAGCAGGACAGACCGTGTTCTATAGCCTGGGATTCGCAACTGGTTTAACGCAGAATGAAATGGCAACCTACTGCGGGAAAAAATCTGTCAGTTATGTATCGAAAGATACATGATCGATTAAGCGAGTATTACTCAAGGCACATAACTGATTGACTGATAGCCTCGTCGGATGTCGTGTATCGTGCCAAACCCGTTCAGAAATATCTAAACTCTAGCTGTATACAACCACTTTCTAATACCTATAGATAAAAAATATATTTTTTTAGCAACTGAAGCCTACAGGTCTTGGTGAAGGCCACACTTCTTCAAACCTAATGGACTGGCGCTACATAATCACAAAGAACTGTACGAAATAGCAGGAACCACATCACTTGATGACATTCAACAGCAGTAACCACTAAAATGGATAGCATATGTAACTCAAAGTGAAAATAAAGACATAATATAGATGTTGACATTCACCACCACTTCAAATAAAAGTTTAGGAAGGAAACGTCCATCAATACTGAAAATAGTGGTAACAAATACTGTGTCTTGGTGAAAATAGCGGTAACAAATACTGTGTCTTGGTGAAAATAGCGGTAACAAATACTGTGTCTTGCTGAAAATAGCGGTAACAAATACTGTGTCTTGCTGAAAATAGCGGTAACAAATACTGTGTCTCGGTGAAAATAGCTGTAACAAATACTGTGTCTTGGTGAAAATAGCGGTAACAAATACTGTGTCTTGGTGAAAATAGCGGGAACAACTACTGTGTCTTTGTGAAAATAGCGGTAAAAAATACTGTGTCTTGGTGAAAATAGCGGTAAAAAATACTGTGTCTTGGTGAAAATAGCGGGAACAAATACTGTGTCTTGGTGAAAATAGCGGGAACAAATACTGTGTCTTGGTGAAAATAGCGGGAACAAGTACTGTGTCTTGGTGAAAATAGCGGAAAGAAATACTGTGTCTTGGTGAAAATAGCGGTAACAAATACTATGTCTTGGTGAAAATAACGGGAACAAATACTGTGTCTTGGTGAAAATAGCGAGAACAATAGCGACCACAGTTCTTCAAACATAGTGGACAGGCGCTACAGAATTTTATGTTACAATTCAGAGCATATCTTCTTGAATTTGGTAACAGGTTAATAAAAATATGAGAAATATATTTGTGGAATTTGGTAATAGCTTAATAAAAAAAATAGAAAATATATATATTTGATGTATATGTTTTAGAAGCAGACTCTGGAATTACAGATTGAATCTACGGACTGTCAAGTTTTACTCAGACTTTCCAAAGTTTACATAATAATATTGTGCTTTGGGAACTTTTGCAATAAACATTAATTTGGGTTGTAAATATGTAACTTTTATTAGGATAATATACGGATATCTTTCCTTAGGTGTTTATAAATTGTACACTGTTCAATTATTAACGTTAACAACGAACTATTTTAAATTTAAAAAATGTGCTTGGCTTAAACGAAATTATTTACAATATAATACATGTTACTTAAGTTCTCGCAAGTACATCCCACACTTTACGAAGGGCTTTATCTATGTAAAATATGTGTGTGTGTGTGTGTGTGTGTGTGTGTGTGTGTGTGTGTACGTGTGTGTGTGTGTGTGTGTGTGTGTGTGTGTGTGTTTGTCTGTGGAAAGTGTCATGATGCCATTTCTAATCTTAGGTCTCTGGGCGGGACGCGGAAAGAAATATGTACACGCCAGAAATCAAAGGAAATAAAAACAACAACAACAACAACAACAACAACAACAATAATAATAATAATAATAATAATAATAGCCAGCCACACGTATTCGATGATACCCACTTGCTAGGGCGGCTAGCCAATCCCTATTGCAGACGCTCGCTCAGGCATATTTGTGTGTTTTTTTTTTCTCAACATCCTCAGAGCCAAGAATCTATCAAATGCATTTTGTCATACACAGAAATAAGTTCAACGACACCTTCGATCTAAATAACGCAGGACATATCAAAAGAGAAAGTAACTTATTTAGACGGGAAATTCTTGAAAGTGCCACTATTGAAACTTACCAAAATATAAATCTATGCCCTGGAGTTTTTTTTTTCAAAAATCTCCAATCCTGAGAGAATAACCTCTTTCCCAAATCAACAAACATGGCTATAGATATTTTTAAATTAAGTGAAAACAGTTAAATCCAACACCTATTATTTAAAATATGTAATATATAAATTCATCTCAAAATAAAATAATATAAGTAATAAGTAAATTATAAAAAAAAAATACTCATTTTTATTTATTAGACATTAAATTCTATCACTTAGCATCCTTCATAATTTATTTTGACTTACAGTTAGTTACATATCCATTTATAAGCGTTCTTAAATGTGAAAAACCTGAAAATGTAACTGAAAATAACGTTTAAAGATATATATATCTGTCGGATTGATAAATAAAAATCCATTATCAAAGAAAATCGCACATACACATACACACACATAGAGAGAGAAATATATATATATATATATATATATATATATATATATATATATATATATATATATATATATATAAATAGATCTACTCCCACCCATATGAGGTAATTTTGGATTTTTTTGCGTAAAACTATTTATTGAATCTGTTATAATAAATACATTGAGCGTTTTTGTGGATCAGTTTTAATATTTTATATTCCTAAGCTCAACTTGGATTATATACGAACGGATTTATTACCTTACTATATATCAGTGGTTCCCAACCACTGTGCCGCGGCACATTAGTGTGCCGCGGAATGATTATTGGTGAGCCGCGAAGAGATAATACCTAGAAGCCATTTAATTTCATTTTGTTTCATAAAGACATTCAATTTCTTAATCATGATGACACCGCTCAATTCAAAATCGCCGAATTTCTGGAATCTAAACGTTTCGCGCATACGAATTGGTAAGCGTTATTATGGTTTATATTAGTCATGGGACGATTAATCGGAATATCAGGAGTTTTTCAAAGTATCGGGAATCGGCATCGGAGCTGAATAATTCAGACCCGATTTCGATACCAAAACGATTCCTAAATACACAGGTTGTAAGACAAAATGTTCTAACACAGAACTGTACTATGTGAGGTTTTACGTAATGCTCCTAACTCCCAAACATTTTTTTTTGCCTTTTCCTAACCATTTTGAATCGTTTCAATTTCAGGCTAATCTAACTTTATGCAGTAGAAGTATAGATTATCTTCCAAATGAATGTATTCTAACTCTTGTTAGTGGTATGAATTGTGAACAAAATGTAAAAAAAATTGTCCATTTGTCAGATGAAGATTTGAAATGATTAAAGATATCTTACTGGAAGATATCCATTGGGCTTTACTTTGAGCAATAAGTATGTATTTAGCTCGAAGCTGAAATGGTGGAGTCTCTCTATACATTTGATCTGGACCAAAAAATTATTAAATTATTTGATTAAAAATTTTCATTAGTGAAAACTTTTCAATCCAATCCAGTAAAAGATATTTGAATGAATTCTACTCACCTTAGTACATGTTATTAAAAATATTATTATATGAATTTCCGAACGAAAGACTTTAAAATAGGAGTAGATATGTTCGCCTATCGTCCGGTTCAAACTCATTCCGGTATTTTGAGTATCAGTGGAGGTTTATACTTTGTTTCCTGCTTAGGATTGGGTTTCCGATGCCGTCAAAAATCTACTTCTAATCTATACTTCTAAAGTGTCAACGTAAACTCTGAAATTTTATTTAATATTTATTTTATAAGAATAGATATCGTCCGGTTCAAACTCCACCACGAGTTTTTGAATAGATGTTTATTCCTTGCTCCCTGTTTAGGATTGGGTTTTCTGTATCTTCTAAAGGATTCTCATTCTCTTTCATTACTCGTAGCCTTCTTGCGTCTTAGTGGCATTATCGTCTTGCTTGGGGTGAATTGATAAAAAAAAAGAATTACGCAAGTGGTCACTGAGAGAGACAGAATATGAGAAAATGTTATTGATTATTAAGGACAATAAAACAACGCGTTTTTAATAAGAGCCTATCGCTTGATGAAAAGTTGTTATTTCGAATTGATATATTAATCGATGATTGTACCAACAGATCGATAGATCGATAGAGTCCAAACAATATTAATGATATCGGCATCCATAATAAAATTAAGAGAAAAAACTTAGAAAGTGCAATTAAATAAAAAATAAAACAATAAAAAATAATTAGATTAATAAAAAAATTAAAATTAAAATAAAAATAAAAACGACAGTTAATTTGATTTACACTATTTACATTATTCGGACTATTGTCCTCATATTTGTGGCCATATTTATTACAAAGTTTCGGCCCTTCAGTATCTGTCTATATTTCTGAGATGAGGTATTATGTACACTATTTACATTATTCGGACTATTGTCCTCGTCTTTGTCGCCATATTTATTACAACGTTTCGGCCCTTCAGTATCTTTCTATATATCTGAGATGAGGTATTATGTACACTACACTATTCGGACTATTGTCCTCATCTTTTTCGCCATATTTATTACAACGTTTCGGCCCTTCAGTATCTGTCTATTTTTCTGAGATGACGTATAATGTACACAATTTACATTATTCGGACTATTGTCCTCATCTTTGTCGTCATATTTATCACAAGGTTTCGGCCCTTCAGTATCTGTCTATATTACTGAGATGAGGTATTATGTACACTATTTACATTTTTCGGATTATTGTCCTCATCTTTGTCACCATATTTATCACAACCTTTTTCCCGTTGTACGCTTCGGCCTTCTTCAGGTGGATGGCATGTCGAACTGAAACCTTTATTTCGTTCTCTAGGATAGACTGTTCTAGTTCCACGTGCCATGCTTAATGGATGTCAGTTATCAGTTATCTCCTGTTAATTCCCCTCTGAAAGTTCTCACTGCCTTAACGGATCTAACCAACGCCTCAAGGACACATGGCACAGTGTACATAATACCTCATCTCAGAAATATAGACAGATACTTTGATTTATTTTTCACGACATAAGATTTCGATTGATATATCCTACGCTTCTCTTCATATGTAATATCAGATAGCGCAAAGGCAAATAATAAAAATTAATGTTTTTAACTGATATTTCCGCATATAAGACAACCTTTAAACCCTTAGAAATCACCCTTTACAATTCTAAACTGTAAACCTTAAATTCTAGGTGATGGCTGTCGTTATGCTAACCTCGGCCTCGGTGTGATAAACAATAACTTACATGAAAAAATTCACGTGATATCAGTCAGTTAGTTATGTGCCCTGCGTGATACACTGCTTAGGCGATCAGGTATTTTGGGGTACATGACTGACGAAACAGATATTTTTTCCCGCAGTAGGTTGTCATTTCTTTCTACAGTAGACCAGTTGCCATCCAAGGCAACCCGGTCTCTCCTGCTATTTACCCATAGCTGGAGGTAGAAGAAGCGGATTCGTACCTTTCCCAAGGGTATTAGCACATAAGCGATTGTAATGGATTCGACTGGAATTCGAACTCGGATCTATATTAAAGAATCTTTCTGTCCCGGTAGACGCCTTGTGTATACCTGCCATATTTGGGAACGGGCAAGTGAAAGAGTTGCTTGGGACAGCTTATGGGCTGAGGAAAACGCTATGTCTCAAAGCAACAGAAAGGAACTGAGAGATCGCCGTCGTAGACTGGGCGAAGCATCTGAGTAATCGAGTGGATTTCAAATAACTAATAATAATAATAATAATAATAATAATAATAATAATAATAATAATAATAAGCAAACAGGAACAAGAAAAAGAAGTGTTCTATTAGACTGGAACTTGGTCCCACCGCTTTACTTATGAATTAGCTAGATGCAACCATAAGAGTTTTTTTTCTTACACTTCTCTACTGTGGAACTCGCTACTGATTTCTTGCCTCCCTGATAACTCAACCTACTAAAAAAATGGCATCTTCAATCGCCATCTTCAGTCACGACTTGAGTCACTTTTCTTTTTTTCTTTTTTTTTTTTAATCATATCGCCCCAAGCAAGGCCAGAGGCCACTATCGCGCAAGGGGTTAAAGAAGGGTTGGAGGAAGAGCAGATAGGAGTGGCAATGGAGGGGATGAGGAAGAAGAGAAAGACAGTGGGTCGATCAAGGCAAGGGGGCCACAAAAGATCCGGAGCGAGAGCAGATAGGAATGAGAAAAGAAAGGATGTGGAGAAGGGAAGCGGATAGATCAAGGCAACTGGAGATGTCGATTGACGCTACACTTAAACCTTTGGAGATTGTATTTGTCAGGGAAACAGTAGTAGGGAAGGGAGTTCCATAGGCGGGATGTGCGAGACATGAAGCTATTGGAGTAGAGCTGCTGCTCGGATGAACTTGTTTTCCTGGTGCCTAGATTACATGAGTTTAAGCGTGTTACTCGATTGGCAAGACGGTCTCAACGTTTTCTGTTTGAACTAGCTAGATGCTAAAACCACTTCTAGTTTAATAGTTTTTTTCTCGTATTTCCCATCTGTTGAACTCCCTTCAGATTTCTTGCTTCCATGATAACTACAATCTTCAAAAATGTAATGGCAACGTCAATTTTTATCTTCTGTCTTCTTGAAGCCTGTTCCTTTTTTGCTCTTTTCTCAACTTTCCAAATTTTCAATCTTCTCATTAACTTTCACTCTCACTCACTCACTCTCAATCTGTGTGTGTGTGTGTGTGTGTGTGTGTGTGTGTGTGTGTGTGTGTGTGTGTGTGTGTGTGTGTGTCGCCCTGCGTTCTAGTGGCACTGGCACATTGTGTAGGATGAAATGATTATAGAAGAAGAAGAAAAAGATGAAGGAGGGGGAGGAAAAAAGAAGACGAAGAGAAAGAAGTAGAAGAAGAAACGTTAATAACAATTTTAACTTGGGAAAATACCGACTTTCTTTGCAAGTTTGAATAAATAAAAGGTTGACTAGAAATTCTTGGCTCACATATGAAGCGAAGGCGTATCCTGCTCTGATTAATCAAGATCAGGTTTTGTTTCAGCAAGACAATGCGAAGCCAAACACTGCCAGGTCGTCTAAGGAGAAGTTAAAACAATTGGACGGTGTTGAGAATCTTCCACACCCACCATTCAGTCCTGATCCTGCTCCGAGTGACTATGGCCTATTCCGATCAATGGCACGCTTCCTCTGCGACCAGCGATTCAACACGTTTGATGACGTGAAGGAACCTTGTATGCAGTTGTGATCTGGACGTCTCGGAGAGATTTGGATGTTGGCTGATAACTGGCACAAGGTCGTCGAGAATGATGCACCATAAAATTTTGTTTTCTTTCCGCTTCCGAATTGAGACAGGATTTTCAGGACAACTTAATAGAAGTTGGAACGGTTATCGCTAAAATAAATGACGACAATAAAAGGAACAAGAATTACTTAGAGTAACAAAAGACGGGAAGGTATGGAGAATAATGATCGCTAGAATCACTGATAGTTCTTGGACATAGAGGGACAAACAGAGATGGAGAGAGAGAGAGAGAGACAGAAAATCAATTTTTGCTTAGGTCTGCAAAGAAACAGAAGATTTACATTCTATACTGCTCGCACCAAGCTCTGCAAAGAAACACAACACTTTCATTCTATACCATCTCTGCTCACACTTAGCTCTGCAAAGAAACACAAGACTTTCATTATATGCCAACTCTGATCCTTCCTAGATCTGCAAAGAAAGAGAAGACTTTAATTCTACAAAGTATCTGCTCACCCTAGCTCTGCAAAGAAACACAAGACTTTCATTATATGCTAACTCTGATCCTTTCTAGATCTGCAAAGAAAGAGAAGACTAATTCTACAAAATATCTGCTCACCCTAGCTCTGCAAAGAAACACAAGATTTTCGCTCTATACAATCTATGCTCCCTGCTAGCTCTCCAAATAAACACAAGACTTTCATTTTATACCATCTATGCTCCCACCAGCTCTGAAAAGAAACACGGGACTTTCATTCTATACCATCTCTGCTCCCTAGTAGCTCTGAAAAGAAACAAAAGACTTTCATTCTATATAAACTCTGCTCACTCCAAACTCTGCAAAGTAAAACAAGTTTTGATTCTATACCACATCTGCTCCAACCTAGCTCTGCAAAGAAACACATGAATTCCATTATATACCATCTCTGCTCCCTCATGATTCTGCAAAGAAACACAAGTCTTAAATTCTATACCATCTCTGTTCCCTGCTAGCCTTACAAAAAAAAACACAAGTCTTTCATTCTATACAAACCTCGCTCCCTCCTAGCACCGCAAAGAAACACATATCTTTCATTCTATATTATCTCTCTTCCCTCATAGCTCTGACAAGAAAGACAAGATTTTCATTCTAGACCATCTCTGCTCCCTACTAGCTCTGCAAAGTAAAACAAGACTTTCATTGTATACTATGTCTTCTCCATAATAGATCTGCAAAGAAACAGATGACTTTCATTCTATACCATCTTTGCTTTCCCCGAGAGCTGCAAAGAAATGCAAGACTTTCATACTATACCAACTCAGCTCCCTCCTAGATCTGAAAAGAAACAAGACATTCATTGTATACCAAATCTGAACCCTGCTAGCTCTGCAAAGAAGAACAAGAATTTCATTCTACACCATCTCTGCTCACTCTTAGCTCTGAAAAGGAACACAAGACTTCCATTATATACCATCTCTGCTCTCTGCTAGCTCTGAAAAGGAACACAAGTCTTCCATTCTATACAATCTCTGCTCCCTCCTATCTCTGCAAAGAAAAACAAGTCTTCCATTCTATACAATCTCTGCTCTCCTCCTATCTCTGCAAAGAAACACAAGACTTTCATTCTTTACCACCTCTGCTCCCTCCTAGATCTACACAGAAACACAAGACTTTCATTCTATACAATCTTTGCACACTCCTATCTCTGCAAAGAAACACAAGACTTTCATTATATACAATATCTGCTCCCTCCTAGCTCTGCAAATGAACACCAGACTTTCATTCTATACCATCTCTGCTCCCTCCTATCTCTGCAAAGAAAAACAAGTCTTCCATTCTATACCACCTCTGCTCACTCCTTGATCTGCAAAATATCTGAAGTCTTTCTTTCTATCCCAGCTCTGCTTCCTCCTTGCTCTGCAAAAAAAAAACACAACCCTTTCATTCTATACCATATTTCTTTCCTCCTAGCTCTGCAAAGAAATACGAGTCTTTCATTTTATACCATCTTTGCTCCATCCTAAATCTGCAATCACCATAAGTCTTTCATTCTATACCATCTTTGCTCCCTTCTATCAAGCTTTGTGTTAAATAATTGTGTAGACTATACGCACTGTCACTCGATGAAATGGACTGCTTGGAATGGAAAACCGTGCAGAACTCATAAGGAAACGACTGCACTTCCTTCCACACGATGTAATGTCTGTTCGTGGATAATAAAGTCGAAGAATCGATGGTGAAACATTGTCGCCAATATACAGAAGGGAGAATGTTTTAAATAAAGGACTACATATAAAGAATGCTCTAAAATGAGTTGTGAGTGCTGGAGGAAGACAAACAAACACACTGAAGCATACATATTAAAATAAATTTATTCTATACATAAAATTCTGTGAATTATGTCCCTTCTTCCGTCACTCCCTGTAGAAGAGCCAGACATTGACCGAGTGATACGAAATTTTGCAGAGAAGTGCAAACAGCTAAGTGTGTACAAATACAGTTGGTTTTTCTAGTGTGCGGATCTAAGTACAATAAATTTACATTGTTTTGAAAAAATTAAAATTTCATTATTTAACAAGATACACCCACAATTTAAAAAAACAATTGTATGTTAAAAAAAAATTCTTATTTAATGAAAATGTAATATTGTTTTCTGCATATATTTCTTTAAGTTTTTATATATACAAGAATGAAGTTTGTGAGAATTATAAAACATTCACAAGGCCAAACCCTTCAAAAAATTGAAATTTGGTGCCAGAAAGAAAAAAATACCCATGGCTAAAGTTATGTTGCAGGCTCAAGGATAAACACGCAAAGAAATTGTTCTTCGCTGTTAAAAAAGAAAAAAGGAAAGAAAGAGATTTACTCAAATAATATTGTTTAACATAAAGCGATATAAAATAAAATAAAAGACATTATTAACGCGTAAAGTAGTTTTTTCTCAAAGTATTTTTCAAAACAAATGAGTTGAATCAGATTTCAGTTATTCGATTGAGACATTGAACGAAACGTGGAGTTTGTAAATCTCGATCAAAAATAAATTCAACAATACTAAATACTGTGCAGATAACAACACGCGTTAATCTGTCACCAAAATAATTCCCGTGCGTTTAAAGATTACACAAATATTTCTAAGGATGTATAGAAATCACACACACAGCTTATGAGAATGTGTAGATATCACAAATACAGATTATGAGAATAAGTGGAAATCAGAAATACGGATTACAAGAATATTTAGAAATCACAAATACAAATTATGAGAATGAGTAGAAATCACAAATACAGATTATGAGAATGTGTAGAATTCAAAATAACGATTAAGAGAATGTGTAGAATTCACAAATACAGATTACGAGATTGTGTAGAAAGATTGTGTAGAAATATCAAATACGTAATATATATGTGAATGTGAAGAAATAAAAAATATAGATTATTTGAATGTGTACAATACACAAATACAGATTATGAGAATATGTAGAAATCTCAAATACACATTATGTTAATTATAGATATCACAAATTAGGAGATTTTGTAGTAATCATAAATACACTTTAAGAGAATGTGTAGAAATCACAAATACAAATTATGAGAATTTGTACGAATCACACATACAGATAATGTGAATGTGTAGACATCACAAATACAGATTATGAGATTATATAGAAATCAAAAATAGAGTTTATGTGAATGTGGAGAATTCACAAATACAGATTATGTGAATGTTGAGAAAACTCAAATACAGATGATGTGAAAGTTTAGAAATCACAAATACAGATTATAAGAATGTGTATAAATCACAAATAAAGATTATGAGAATGTGTAGAATTCACAAATACAGATTATGAGATTATGTAGAAATCACAAATACCGGCTATGTGAATGTTGTGAAATCACAGATTATGTGGATGGGTAAAATTCATAAATACAGATTATGAGAATATGTAGAAATATAAAATACACATATAAATTGTAGATATTACAAATACAGATTAGGGGATTTTGTAGAAATCAAAAATACAGATTATGTGAATGTGTAGAAATAGCAAATACATATTATGAGAACGTGTAGAATTCACAAATTCAGATTATGAGAATTGGCAGGAATCACATATACGGATTATGTGACGGTGTAGAAATGATAAATACAGATTATGAGATTATGTGGAAATCACAAATACAGATTATGTGAAGGTTCAGAAATCACAAATACTGATTATGAGAATGTGTAGAATTCAAATATACAGACTAGGTGAATGATTAGAAATCACAAATAAGGATTATGTGAATGTTTAGAAATCAAAAATAGAGATTATGTGAATCTTTAGAAATCACAAATACAGATTATGTGAAAGTTTAGAAATCACAAATACAGATTATGTGAATGCTTTTGAAATCACAAATAGAGATTAGGTGAATATTTAGAAACCACAAATAAAGATTATGTAAAAGTTTAGAAATCACAAATACGGATTATGGGAATGTTTAGAAATCAAAAATACAGATTATTAGATTTTGAAGGTATCACAAACACAGATTATGTTCATGTGTAGAAATCACAAATACAGATTATTTGAAAGTTTAGAAAACACAATTATAGATTATGTGAATGTGTAGAAATCACAAATACAGATTAATAGAATATGTATAATTCACAAATACTGATTATGTGAATATTTAGAAATCACAAATTCAGATTATGTGAATGTTTAGAAATCACGAATACAGATTAGAAGATTAGTTAGAAATCACAAATACAGATTATGAGATTATTTAGAAATCTCAAATACAGATTATGTGAATGTTCAGAAATCACAAATAAAGTTTATGTGATTGTTTAGAATTCTCAAAAACAGTTTATATAAATGTTTAGAAATCACAAACATAGATTATGTGTATGTGTAGAAATCACAAATACTCATTATGAGAATGTGTGGAAATCACAAATACGGATTATGAGATTATGTAGAAATCACAAATACAGATTATATGAATGTTTATAAAACACAAATATAGATTATGTGAACGTGTAGAAATCACAAACACAGATTATACAAATGTGTACAAATCACAAATACAGATTTTATTAATGTATAGAAATCACAAATACAGATTATGTGAATGTTTAGAAATCACAAATAAAGTTCATGTCTTTGTTTAGAAATCACAGATACTGATTATGTGAATGATTAGAAATCAAAAATATAGATTATGAAATTATGTAGAAATCACAAATTGCAAATTATGTGTATGTTTGGAAATCGCAAATAAAGTCTATATGATTGTTTAGAATTCACAAATAGAGATTATGTGAATGATTAGAAATCAAAAATACAGATTATGAGATTATGTAGAAATCACAAATACAGATTATTTGAATGTTTAGAAATCACAAATATAGATTGTGTAAAAGTCTAGAAATCACAAATACAGATTATGAGAATGTGTAGAATTCACAAATACAGATTTTATTAATGTATAGAAATCACAAATACAGATTACATGAATGTGTAAATATAACAATATAGAATATGAAAATATGTAGAATTCACTAATAAAGATTATGAGAATGTCTGGAAATCAGAAATACAGATTATGAGATTATGTAGAAATCACAAATACAGATTATGTGAATGATTAGAAATCACAAATAAAGTCTATATGATAAAACCCTCAGGAGCGAGCAGTACAAGAGAATTTTAGAGTCTTGTCTGCTCCCTTCTGCTGAAAGGGTGCAAATCGACCCCACCAAGCTCATTTTTATGCAGGATAATGCACCCTGTCTCAAATCAAAATTGATGAAGGAATACTTTGATGAGAAGCAGGTGAGTGTTATGACATGGCCGCCCTAATCTCCTGACCTCAACCCCATAGAAAACTTATGGAGCATTATAAAGTACAGGCTCTCGAGAAAGCAGTTGAGCAACAAAGAGGATTTGATTGTGAATTTCATATCCGAATGGAATTCAATGCTTGGTGATGAGATTTACCAGAACCTAATCAAGTCAATGCCAAAGAGGGTCGAAAAGGTTATTCAAAATAAAGGAGGACCCATAGATTATTAAATATTTCGAACTATATTACCTATTATAAATAAATTATACCTCTATTATTCTTTATTTAGAGCTGTTCGGTAATGTTTCTATTGATTACTAGTTGCAGGAAATAAGTGAGTCACTTTTTGTGCACAGAGTTTTTCCCTAAATCTCATTTATATCCAAAATTATAATCATCAATAGAATACGTTAGGGTGAGTAAACATTTTTACTAGGTGGTCGGGAAGGTGTCTTTATATTAGTAAGATTAAAAATTAGTTTGACTCCAAAAACATTAGGCGAAAAAATCTTTAAGTAAAGAAAATCAGGTGAGTCACTTTTATCGAAAATCACTGTATATACGGTAATTATTTAAAATTAAAAAGAATATCACTTACAACGTTCTGTATTTACATTTTGGGGCACCATTGAAGAACAGTTGTCATGAAAATAATTGTAGAAAAGACAGCGGGAAGCCATATTACGTCTGTGAGAAACTGACTGAAAGATGCCTATCACATTGCATATCTGTTCTTCATTCAATTATAATATTTCTGTATTTAAATTTCTTATCTACTGCCAGTGATATGTACAGTACATTTACACGGTATTTACTAAGTAATACACATTTTTCCACAAAAAATATAAATCGTACCCTTTGTTTTTTCCATATGTATTTTTTGAAAATATTATTTATTTATTATGTAAATTAAATGGTAGTTGTGAGTCGGCCGACTTTGTCTCCTGCAAACCAATATTTTTAGACCCAGTCCAACGCTGCCTATAAAGAATATGGTATTTGCGTTTTCATGTTTGGCATGTCTTTTAGAGCTGACAATTTTTTAAATGGCGGAAGTAGATTTACCAAATAGTAAATCTATGCTTTGTATTTCAAGAACTTGAGAGAAAAAGAAAACACATACAAAAAGTCTCTTACCCACTGGATATTTCCTCATAGCCGAGTAGATTAATGTTTTTGTTAGTGAATTTGGAAATGATGATGATATGATTATCGAGCTGACTCGAAAAAATTTATGCTGTATGCGTAATTGGTCTATGCATATAAACAATGGCGGACTGGCCAGGGTGTCAGCTTTCCTGATGGCAAGTGGGCCCCTGATGGAGAGGGCCTCTATATCAAATAAAAATGCAATCAAGAAACAAACACAGAAGATTGTTTTAGTAATAAAAATGAATAAGAACTGTATAAAATCATCTGCACACTATCAGTTACTGAAGTCCAATGTAAAGATGTCATTTTCAAAGCTAAAATCATAAAGGCAAGGTTAAGGAATTCGCTGTCTGAGGAGAAATTAGCATCACACATGTTGCTAGGAGGCACCGTGGTGTAATGGACAGCGGCTCGGATTGAGGAATCGGATAGCCGAGTACGAATTGTAGTCAAATTCATTGCCTTCACTTACGTGCTAATGCACTTGGAAAAGGTATGAACCCTTTTCTTCACCCTACAACTATGGGTAAATAGAAGGATAGACCTGGTCCTATAGCCTTGGGTGGCAACTGGTCTACCGAAGGAAGAAATGGCAACTACCTGCGGTGAAAAAATCAGCATCGCCAGTCATGTATCGGAAGATACTTGATCGCATAAGCATATATCAGGCATGGCATATGACCGACATGTTGCTATCCATTGAAAAATAATTGTTAGATGAATTGGTGTATAAGCAAATATTGGCAAATTCGAAGAAGTATCAAGTAAAAACACACGATTGTTCTTCATATAGATTACAGCATGCTTTTTAACTAAGTGTTAATGTGTAAATTGTGCAGTGAAGGATTTTAAAATATTAACCAATTAATTAATTTTAAAAAATTCGCCATCTTAGTAAATCGCAAACTTCTGTCCTCCTGAACCCTGTTCATTTATTGTCTTTTTCTACACTTCTTCTGACTAAAGTTTTTTCATTAATTTTTCACTGCCAGTAAACCCTTGCGTCTTACTGACATTGTCGCCAACGTCTGTCTTCCTGACCCCTGTTCATTTATTATCTTTTTCTACACTTCTTCTCACTAAAGTTTTTTCATTAATTTTTCACTCCCAGTAAACCCTTGCGTCTTAGTGACATTATCGCCATCTTCTGTCTTCCTGAACCCTGTACATTTATTGTCTTTTTCTTCACTTTTTCTCACTAAATTTTTCAAATTCTTTTTTCACTCCCAGTAAACCCTTGCGTCTTAGTGACATTATCGCCATCTTCACTCTTCCTGAACCCTGTTCATTTATTGTCTTTTCCTTCACTTCTCCTAACTAAAGTTTTTTCATTCATTCTTCACTCCCAGTAAACCCTTGCGTCTTAGTGACACTATCGCCATCTTCTTTCTTCCTGAACCCTGTTTATTTATTGTCTTTTTCTTCACTTCTTCTCACTAAAGTTTTTTCATACTTTTTTCACTCCCAGTAAAGCCTTGCGTCTTAGTGACATTATCGCCATCTTCAGTCTTCCTGAACCCTGGTCATTTATTGTCATTTGTGTCACTCCTTCTCACTAAAATATTCTCATTCTCTTTCACTCCCTGTAACCACTTGCGTCCTAGTGGAATCATCGCCATTTTTGCCCGAAATTATTAAATTATTACCGTAATTCCACACGTATCCATGTATAATACGCCTTCATCCATAATACTCACCCCTAATATTGTACTAAAAGTGTGAGAAAATGTTTCTACTCACGCATAATACGCACCCCTTGTTTGGTAATCAATCCCTTATAATTTTAACTCTCCTATTTCATTACGGACAGCGTTTCCTACTTTTCATATAGAAAATGGTTTTAAACATACAATAATATTATTCTAATTTACGTTTTATGATAATTCCTATTTTATTTTACATTTCTAAGTATTGTTAGGTACATAGATTGTATTTGACATACTTATGGGGTCGCAATCGCCGAATGTTAGTGTCAAATTGTCGTATGTTTGTATGAAACGATAATTTTTAAAAGATTTTTTGTGGCTGTGCATAATACGCGCCCCTATTTTTGCTTATTATTATTTTTATACATGGGGAATAACGGCAATTATAACATTCTTTATTTAAATTTATCAGCTACTGCCTATAATATGTAGTGTACATGTACACAGTAATTACTTAGAAATGCATATTTTTGGCACAAATATTTTAATTTTGCACTTTCTTCAATCGGTAGTTTTTGAAAATATTATTTATTCGTTATGAAAATTAAGTGATACCATTGTAGTTGTGGGTTCCTCCTGCCTTGTTTCCTGGCAACCAATATTTTTAGATCCGCTTTGCCGCTGGTTAAAACAAGAAAAGAAACGAAAGCATGTTGTAAACATTGAGTGAAAGGAGGAAGCGGCTATGGAAGAATTTAACGGAAGGAAAAAGAAAAGAATACGTTTAGAATTCTCGGGGCTCTGAATGTTGGCAGAGGCAGGCAAGGTCTTGAATTATAACACGAAAACGCGACATTCGAAACGAAGAGAGGACTGGCAAAGATGGGTAATGGAAACGAACGAAGACATATTGATATCGTCACCGTGAATCGAAGCCGGCAACTCATGTTTTCCATTTATAATAAAGGCGGGTGTGGCGTACCAGAACACATTGCCTCCCTACGGCTACTTTATCAAGACACTCGTCAACAGTAGAAAGAAGGCACACCGCTTTATCGATACCTCGTTTCCGAATTGTTAGAACATTTTCTTTCCGATGATGAGACCCGAGTTCGAATTTACAGGACGGTGATTTTCTATGCTGTTGATTATTTTATGTTATCGATCTGTGGAGACGATCTCAAGGTGCGGCAACTTTGGATAGTACGTGAAAACCATCCAAGACTTGTGTGTGAAATTGGGTAGAATGGCTGTACTAGCACGAAGACACAAGTCATTCTGACCGAGGGTTTGATCGAACTGGACTTGTCCAAAACATTTATAAACGTAGGCAATGTGTCATCTCCCAGAAACAGTAACTAGCATTGGCTCAAAATATTCACAGTATAAACCAGAGGCGTTGCTTTTTGCGGTGCTGAACAAAAATGTGCTCTATCTGACGGGCATTTCTGGATACAAGTGTCCAGTCATTATATATATATATATATATATATATATATATATATATATATATATATATATATATATATATATATATATATATATATGTAAAGTAATATAGTTTTAAGGTGTGCTATATTTACGGGATAAAGTGCTCGATAACAGAGATAGAGCGTATGTAAATATAAAAGTGAACATTGAATCAACACTCAGAGGCGACAGGCTGTTTCATGCTATACGCAATCGTCAGGCCCTTATATATATATATATATATATATATATATATATATATATATATTAAAAAGAAGATAAACCGCAAACGTTTTTGATTGAAATGTGGATTTTTTTTTCGAATATATATTATACTCTGTTTTGCATAATTCTGCTACACGCGTTTCTGGTTTCACGACCATCTTCAAGCAAAGAGTTGATATTTTCGCATTATAAAAATGATTTTTTATGCTTGGTACTGATTCAAATATCTTTCTTGAACTAGTGATAACAGTTTATATATATATATATATATACATATATATATATATATATGTGTGTGTGTGTGTGTGTGTGTGCGTGCGTGTGTGTGTGGATATGTATATTGATGTATCTTTCATTAAATAATATAGAGAAGTGTTTTTTCTCTTTTCATATCATCTGATAAGCTTAATAACATTATCATTAAACGAAGAAAGAAAATCAAAATATTGATACATATTTTTAATCCAATCTAATCTTTCGGCTTACATAAGCCATTATCAAAGATGACAATTACATTACAATCGTGTTGTTGCTCAATTTTTTCCTTTTTTATTTTTATTTTTTATTGGCCTTCGTTCGATGGCGTTCCTTCGGAGGATTGGCGCGATTGTGTCTCAATTAAAAAACGTGCCTCGCGAAACGGAGTGGCTCTTGCAGCGTGTCTCACTGGCGACGGTTCGAGTTAATGCTTTCTCCATCATAGCGGCTGGCAGAGGATAGAAAAAAATTATTTATAGTTACGTTGTTCTGGAATTGTCATAATTGGTCGACTTGCTTTGTTTCAATGACTTTTGTTTTGTTATTATTAGTTACTTTGTTCAATAAATACATTACCGATATTTGTTCCTTGGCTATTTCAGTTAGCCTTTTCACAAGGCTACATTTATAATTCCAAATGTTGATAGTTTTGTGGGCTGCTGTATCATGTAATTTAAATTGTGTGCATTTCGGCAGCATTTTTTCACTGATGCATGTTTCATTAAATAATATAGACAAGTGTTGTCTATTTATTTTATGTAAATCCTTTTTATATCGTCTGACAAGCTTAATAACATTATCATTAAACGAAGAAAGAAAATCACAATATTGATGCATATATATATATATATATATATATATATATATATATATATATATATATATATATATTTTAAAGAAAAACAGACCACTTTAAGGCTCTATTATTTCCCCATAGCCCTTTTAAATGACGCTGGATCATCAGACTTCACTTCCAAAAGGTGAAACGAAAAATGAAATGAACAATTATACTTTTGACGGGTAGTATTAAGTTTATGTAATTTAACAGAGAGGGCAGTGAGGAGTGGTGTGAGAGACATGATCGAGTTTAGAGAGAGTTTATTTTAATATTTCTATCTATCATACTTAGTATAAGGGGAGGAGGGACCAGACATTGACCTATTTAATCGGTAAACTTAACGGAAATGATATATTGAAAGGGAAGGGGGAGAGGAGAGAAAAAGAAAAAGAAAAAAAAGAAAGAAGGGGGAAGTAAAGAGAAAGAAGCTGTAATTAGGCTTTACGAAGAGACAGGAGGGGTGGTAATTTTTAGAAATTTATGTAAAAAAACAGATTTTAATGTTTGATAGTAATTTAATGTTTTAAAATCACCGAAAAAATTAATTTGATGTTTGCTAGCAGTTAAATATTTAACTCTTTTACAAATAATTTAGGGATTTAATATGAGTTAAATAGTATATTTAAAAACACATTCATAGAAAGATTTTCTTTAAATTATTAGCTCTGAATTTACATTGAGCTCTCAGGATTTCATCCTCCTTGGGACTACCTATATTTTTCTTAACTTAATATATATATATATATATATATATATATATATATATATATATATATATATATATATATATATATATGAAGAAATATAGTCTTAAAGTGTGCTATATTTATGGGATAAAGTGCTCAATATCAGAGATAGAGCGTGTGTAAATATAAAAGTGAACATAGAAGTCAACACTTAGAGGCGACAGTCTGTTTCATGCTAGATGCAATCGTCAGGCCACCTGATATATATATATATATATATATATATATATATATATATATATATATATATATTAGGTCATCCCATAAGTTCTGTCCGAATTTTTACTTTTTGTTAAAATGAACGAAATTTAAAGAGTATTTTATAATGTCTAATGGAGCTGAACATTATTTTTATGTTTAGATGCATTTAAACTGATCACATTTTATTTCAGAGAACAATAAAATTAAATTCTGTTTGATTAAAACACTGCTAACATGGAAGTACCCAAGAATCATTTGAGGCACATAATGCTTTATGAGTTCAAGAAAGGAAACTCAGCAGCCGAAGCGGCTAGAAACATTCACTCAGTTTATGGAGAGGAATGTGTGAATGAAAGAACTTGCAGAAGATGATTTGCAAAATTCAGAGGTGGAGATTTCATACTTGAAGATGAAGATCGAACCGGACGTCCAGTTGAGCTTCTTGAAGCAGCCCTTGAAGAAAATCCTGCTTTATCAGTTGAGGAATTGGCAGTGGTTCTCAGTTCAAACCATACAACTGGTCATCGTCATCTTCAACAACTTGGAAAAGTTCCTAAACTTGGAAAATGGGTGAGTTGTCTGAAAACAACCTCAAATTCCGATTTGATAGCTGCTCTTCTCTCCATTCTCGCCAAGTTGTTTCACCTTTTTTGGATACACTTGTGACTTGCGACGAAAAATGGATCTTCTGTCGAAATGTTAAGCGTCGTAGACAGTGGCTTGGTAAAGGGGAAGGACCCCCGCCACAGCCGAGAAGGGAACTTCATGGGCAAAAGGTTCTTCTTTCAATCTGGTGGGATTGCCAAAGAATAATCCACTTTGGATTCTTACCACCTAATGCAACAATTAATGCTCAAATATACTGTCAGCAATTAGAGCGTTTGAACCAAGCTTTGAGGAAAAAAAGACCTGCTCTAGTGAATCGGAAACGGGTGATGTTTCATCAGGACAATGCGCGACCACACACAGCAAGAATCACGCCACAACAGATCGAAGAACTTGGTTGGGATAAAATTCCTCATCTACCTTATTCTCCTGACCTTGCTCCTTCAGACTACCATTTGTTTCGTAGCTTACAGAATCATTTGGAAGAAACAGCTTTTGTAACACAGGAAGAGGTTAAAACTGACATTTGTGAGTTCTTCGAATCAAAGCCAAAAGAATTTTAACGTAATGGAATTAGTAAGCTTGTTAATAGATGGAAGGAAGTCATAGATAATCAGGGAAAATACATTGTTGATTGAATCTGTAATTAAATGTAACATTTGGTCACTTGTTTCAAAATTCAAAAATTCGGACAGAACTTATGGTATGACCTGATACACACACACACACACACACACACACACACACACACACACATATATATATATATATATATATATATATATATATATATATATATATATATATATATATATACATTTTAAACACGTTGTATTAAACGCCAACGACAACTTAGTCCTGCTGATTTTCTTTTGTATTTTCGAATGAGACTTTTTATTTCAAAATTATATTGATATATATATATTCCAAAAGACAACCGAAAATATATAAATATATATATATATATATATATAGAGAGAGAGAGAGAGAGAGAGTATGACAAACATTTACTCATTTATATATATATATATAAGTAAATATTTGTTATGCTGTATATATATATATGTATATATATATATGTATGTATGTATATATATATATATATATATACATATATACATATATATATATATATATTCATATACATATATATATATATATATATATATATATATATATATATATGAATAAATGAAAATAGGAAAACAGTAATTGCTGACACGTTTCGTCTAATGTGGACTTTTTCAAAGCAAGAAACGAAATGAATTTAAATTTAATGAAATGAATTTAAATGAATTGGGCGAAACCGTTTTCCTATTGTCATTTATTTATAAATATTGTCTTCTCTAAAAGTTAACTTTGAGAAATTTTCATATATATATATATATATATATATATATATATATATATATATATAAATATATTTATATATATACATATATATATATATATATATATATATATATATATATATATATAAATGTATGTATGTATATATATGTAATGACTTTAAGCGCAATTGTTGCGAAGACACCTGTCAATTTGTCATCTTAGAAGTGTAAATTCCCTATGTATAATGCTAGCAAAGAAAAGCTAAGTACCTCAAATACTGAAAGGACTCAATTTTGTATTTTCGTCGATTTTATTTATTTTCCTGTGTCAATTTCGTTTTATTTTATTTTTTCATTTATTTAGAATGATTCTATGCAGAGAGAGAGAGAGAGAGAGAGAGAGAGAGAGAGAGAGAGAGAGAGAGAGAGTGAGAGAGAGAGAGAGAGAGACCGGTTCAGAACTTCCGTCAACATTATTAAAAAGGTAGGAAAATGTCGCAGGAAATACACGCCTAACGAGTAAAAAATGGTTGAGGATTAATTCATTTGGCTTTGCAATGTAACAGACTATTGACGTTAGACAAACTAAGCGGAATAAAAATTTCTTAGGTTCACATGATTTCTGCTCTATATTTGG
>OZ038509.1:47491923-47506923 GCA_964036315.1 Acanthosepion esculentum | reverse complement strand
ACCTATGATGTTCAACACCTAAACTGTTCAATTTGATTGAGGTAGACTTAGTAGTTTTCAAGATAATTTCTTTTAAAATGATATCAAATGTTTTGGGACAGCCTGTATATACGCTCACACATTTATGTGCGGTGGCAATCGGACAAATATTAATATAATTGATTATTGTTGGAAACGTTAAAGGCATTGCTTCAGTGTCCTTGTCTCTTTTTATGTCTGTCTGTTTTTCTCTCTCTCTCTCTTTACTCCCACAAATACACCCACACATATATATAGAAAATTCTTTTAGAAATTTGCTATATTTAAAATACGGGAAGAAGGATCAATATCACAGGGTGTTTATAGATATAGACATGTGTGGTGTTTGTTTTCAGCATTACACTGCAAAGTTACAACCAGTTTCACTCTTAGAGTGATCTTTAAACCACATGTCATCAGTGGTGGATCTACTATGAAACTTATAAAGTTTAAGCATTAGGTTACCCTAATTCTAGATAGGGTCCTGAAGAAATATTTTTTTAATGAGTGAATTTTTCAACAAATTCGAGTTTTTTTTTTTTTAAGTGTTTGTTATTTTAAAGCCTTTTTCGAGATAGAATCGTAAGCTAAGTTTTGGCATTGGAATATACACAATTACCGATTTGATATGGACTTAAAATTCCCCTGCAATTTGTCTAATTTAAAAATCTTCTTGGTGGCTTCGCAGCGCCCGAAACCGCAACTGTATGGATTCGGTGAACTCACCAGAACATGTTCGTAGCCAACTGATTCCGCGAATCTGTTGTTACTGCTTGCGAAGGAGTCGTAATATCTGTTCAGGGCCCCACCCAAATGTAGAGCCCTTTTAGTGCTTTAGGTTTCTTTATAATTTATGCATTTTACTTGCACATTTGTTCATTGTTACTTATTATTAAACATAAATAATAATAATATTCATATTAAAAACAATTCATAGCACAAAAGAAGGTGTAACAAACATGTATTCTACTGTAAATTGGTAATACCAAATTATAACCGTAAAATGGTAATAACGAAATATAACCGTAAATTGGTAATACCAAATTATAACCGTAAATTGGTAATACCGAATAACATTAAATTGGTAATACCATATTATAACCGTAAAATGGTGATAACGAAATATAACCGTAAATTGGTAATACCGAAATATAACCGTAAATAGGTAATATCGAAATATAACCGTAAATTGATAATATCAAATTATAACCACAAAATTCTAATAACGAAATATAACCACAAATTGGTTATACTGAAATATAACCGTAAATAGGTAATATGGAAATATAACCGTAAATTGGTAATACCAAATTATAACCACAAAATGCTAATAACGAAATACAACCACAAATTGGTAATGCCGAAATATAACCGTAAATAGGTAATACCGAAATAAAACCGTAAATTGGTAATAACAAATTATAACTGTAAAATGGTAATGCCGAAATATAACAGGGAATTTGTAATACCAAAATATAACCGTTAAATTGGTAATACCGAATGATAACATTAAATTGGTAATACCATATTATTACCGTAAAATGGTGATAACGAAATATAACCGTAAATTGGTAATATCGAAATATAAACATAGATAGGTAATATCGAAATATAACCGTAAATTGGTAATACCAAATTATAACCACAAAATGCTAATAACGAAATATAACCACAAATTGGTTATACCGAAATATAACCATAAATAGGTAATATGGAAATATAACCGTAAATTGGTAATACCAAATTATAACCACAAAATGCTAATAACGAAATATAACCACAAATTGGTAATACCGAAATATAACCGTAAATAGGTAATACCGAAATAAAACCGTAAATTGGTAATAACAAATTATAACTGTAAAATGGTAATGCCGAAAACCGGGAATTTGTAATACCAAAATATAACCGTAAATTGGTTATACTAAAATATATCCGTAAAATGTTAATACCGAAATGTAACCTTAAAATAGTAATAGCGAATTAATACCATAAAATCTTAATACCGAAGGATAACCGTAAATTGGTAATAACGAAATATAGCGGTAAATTGTTAATACCGAATTTTAACCGTATATTGGGAATAACGAAATATAACCGTAAATCTGTAATAGCGAAATATAATCGTAAATTAGTAATAACGAAATATAACCGTAAATTGGTAATACCGAAATATAATCGTAAATTAGTATTAACGAAATATAACCGTAAATTGGTAATACAGAATTATAACTGTAACGATTAAAAAGAACTAAAACGGTTTTGTCCTTATTAAGACATGATATACATACAACAACGGCAAGGAACCTAAAAAAAAGAACGTAGAAGCAAATGCAATATGCCAGATGCAGAAACGATGGCAAGATAAGCCCCTTCTTAGTCAATACCCTGCCCATACCAAGCATGGTGATGTAGATAAGCCCCATACCCACGAGTGGTTATGTCGTTCAGAGTTAAAAGTTGAATTTGAAGGTTTTATTCTTGATGCACAAGACCAATACTTGATAACTAGAAATTACCAAGCACACACTGAAAAATTGTGTTGACCCCAAATACAGATTCTGTGATAAATATCTAGAAAGAACATTTATCAGGTTTCACGTTGTTACACCCACTGAATATAAAACTCGTCATGATAGAGTGGGGTAATATCTGCGCTGGAATATCTCTAACTTTTACAGGATAGCAACTGCAATATATTGGTATGAACACCACCTAGACCCGCTTACAGTTATAAGACCTGTAACAATTTTATGGGATTTTACAATACACAAACAGAACAATCAAAGTTAATCGCCCAGAATCTGCTCTCCTTTTGACGTGGCAGTTCCTTGACCATATAATGTATCTTGAAAGATCTTCAAAAACTATCGAAATCCGAGGATTTTGAAATAGAAATCTAAAAAATGGCGTTGGAGCCGTCAGAGTAATTGGAAATGGTTTGGATAGACTCGTTTTCGCTTTTCCATTAGTTATTAATTGCCGATAAATACAGATGTGAAACTGGCGTTTGAAACTTGCGTTTCTCTTCGGCTTTTGTCTCCCTAAGGTATTCCTCTGATCTTTTTTTTTTTAAATGACTCGGATTAATTCTTCTTCGGTTCATTGTCAAGATTCTGTGAGTTACCCAACTTGGCTTTGCCAAAAACTCTCATTAGTGGGCGCACTAATTTTATAAAAAAGGCAAACATATTCTCTCTGTCTCTCGTTCTCTTATTAAATATTGCTTGCAGATGTAGTCAGACATAAAATAAAATCGCTGTTGACATAGTGCGTTCGCTTAATTTGTCCTCTGTTGACTTTTCAACTCCCTCACGCACGCATATAAACACACGTGTCTATCACACACGAAAACCAGCACATTATTCTTATAGCTAGTTTCACTGGTTTATTTTCATTTCATTACAGTTGTGTACACAAGCAAATACTTTTCTTAGTACACGTATTCATTATCGTTTGTTTTAAATTCATTGTTTTATGTTAATTAATTTTGCCCGGACTCACATGAGTCCGCCAATATTAGTTGCGGAACAAATGTTTTCAGGATATACACAATACATCGTGCACTCACTCGTATGAATACTATAAAATCCTACAACAATGTGGTGACTTATTTTTACCCGATCATAGAATCCCGCAGCAGTTTTCATCATCTGAATTAAATTTCTGAAAACGTCGCTGTATTCTAGTATTAACAATACTATGACATGTTGATGTTTCGTTGAGCTTTTGTCGTATTTTCTTCTTCTTTGAACTCGTATAATCGATAATATTTTCTGGAAGCTACGAAATAACTCCCAGAAAATGATTAAAAAAACAAAGAGGTTAATAAGAAATAACCATTTAAACGGTGTAACCCAAGGTGGGAGCTAGCACCCGCTTTTGACGCCTTTTATGTTCAAAGGGGGAACTGGGAGTTTTTAATAGATTTGGGGAGCGGTGAACATACTCAAGGCTGTGGTGGGCATTTATTCACTTTTTTCCAAATTTAAAAAAATATTTAATATTGGCTACAATGGAAAATTTCTAAAAAGAAAGCTAAAGCTAATTATTTACATTATTCGGACTATTGTCCTCATCTCTGTCGCCATATTTATTACAACGTTTCGGCCTTTCAGTATATGTCTATATTTCTGAGATGAGATATTATGTACACTATTTACATTATTCAGACTATTGTCCTCATCTTTGTCGCCATATTTATTACAACGTTTCGGCCTTTCAGTATCTGTCTATATTTCTGAGATGAGATATTATGTACATTATTTACATTATTCGGACTATTTTCCTCATCTTTGTCGCCATATTTATTACTATGTTTCGGCCTTTCAGTATCTGTCTATATTTCTGAGATGAGGTATTACGTACACTATTTACATTATTCGGACTATTGTCCTCATCATTGTCGCCATATTTATTACAACGTTTCGGCCTTTCAGTATCTGTTTATATTTCTGAGATGAGGTATTATATACACTATTTACATTATTCGGACTACTGTCCTCATCTTTGTCGCCATATTAATTACAATTTGCACCGTTTGCGTTGTCATGATGCAAGATGACTCCTTCTGACTGATGACCCCTGCGTTTGTCCCAACAGATAAGCTCAAAATCATTGCAATGTCATCCACTGTCACCCTTCTGTCAGACTGAATGAGGTCATTGACTGATTCGATCACCTCAGGAGACCTCACTTCTGTAGGCCTCCCAGGCCTGTCTTCATCCTCAACACTGCTCCGTCCTTCTTTAAACAATTTATCCCACTGGTAGACATTTTTTTGGCTGAAACATGTGGCAACAGTTGACATTCTCCAATGAATTCCAACTGGTTTGCACCCTTCAGCAACCAAAAACTTGATAACTGACCGCTGTTCAATCCTGGAGCATGCTTCTTGGTCGGCCATCGTTGTTAATCGCCAAAACTCTCAAAGTTTTTTTTTTAATCTGCAAAAGGAATTAAATCCATGTGAAAAAGAAGTAAAACAAAAACAAATAAAAAAGAGTAAGCTTCTATCTGTATTAGGAGTCCTTATAGCGAAAAATTCAACTTATTTATTGAATGACCCTCGTATATATATATATATATATATATATATATATATATATATATATATATAGTGATCTACAGACTGACTGTTTGGTCGTCTAAAGAACAATTTGAATTTTCTTGGTCTTCTGATTTAGATCCAAAATAAAAAAAATAGTCTGGAGATCATTTGCATGTTAATGACCCTTCTCAAAACTAGAAAATTCCAAACTATTGCTTGTTGCAGAGACATTTATATCTTATCTAGGAATATCACACATTTATTCCTATTTTGTATCCTGATATTATTATACAAGTTTTTTGCATAACTCATTTGATTAATTCTTTCGATGGCATTTGGTGAAATATCTTTTTAATGCTGAAAATCCAATATCGCTCAACAAATTTTCCCATCACCCACCATTTCCTGTTCAGTTGCTCATCGTCCACTCAACAGTTGAAACCGCCCACCGGTGAGCGATAACGCCCAGGTTGAATTGTTCAAAGAAAGCAGTATTTTCTGCAGTTAACCTTTTATTTTGTTTCTGTGCAATAAACGTTTTTAGAAAATTCCAGCCCGTCTTACATTTTGCTTTCGTTCTCTGAAAATATATTGGATGATATGGATAAGTCCTCGTAGGATACATATACTATTTCAACGACATGTAAATAAAAGTTTCTCGTTTCGAAATTGAAATCTTACATTATGGGTGTTCTCCATAAAGTCGTACGACCTTAAACAGAGAGTGAATTTCGCAAAATATTTGCAGTGCCAGGTAACGCGGACTTCTGAAGCGACTTCTGAAGCGATGAGATACTTCATGTGGCGTTTCACCTCAGGATTTAGGCTCTCCACAACTCCCTGCTCCTTGTAACTCTTTATAAATGTTGTTTTTCTTTTATTTCTCCAAAACCTTTATTTCTCCATTCCTTTATTCAGGATCACTATGCATCCCTGTCATGTGAGTATCAGATTTTCCAAGCCCTTTCTCCTCATAATATACCAAACTATCTTGCTGATTTTAAGCAGAATTTTCCATTTTACTCTTTTACAGATATATATATATATATATATATATATATATATATATATATATATATATATATATGGTGGACACTCCTGTCATATTAGACGTATGATGGCCAGCAACTTAGCTGCTAGGAACCTACCAGAATAGTGGTGAAGGCTGTGTGCAGAGCCACAACCAAGGTTTTAATTTCAGAGATATTCTTCTCCTAGACCATTTGCCATCCAAGGCTATAGAACCCAGCTGGAGGGAGAAGAGGATTCATACCTTTCCCTAGTATTAGCACGTAATGGAATCTAATGGAGTCGACTGGAATTCGAACTCCGCTCTCCGGGCCCTCAATCCGACGCGCTACACACTACCCCACCTTCTCTGTATGCGGCCCTTCAAAAATGTGGCTGGTTCTGCAGAAAGCCTTCACCACCATAATCAAATCATATGTGATGGTGTATGGGCTGTCGCTTCCTAGGAACTGAGTTGCTAACCCTCATACGTTGAATACGAAGGGAGAGACCACCATATATATATATATATATATATATATATATATATATATATATATATATATATATATATATATATATATATATATGTATGTATATATATATATATATATATATATATATATACATATATACATATATATATATATGTATGTATATATATATATATATATACATATATATATATATACATATATATATATACATATACATACATATATATATATATATATATATATATATATATATATATATATATATATATGTATGGATCTATCTATCTATCTATCTATCTCAATCTCTCTCTCTATATATATCTATCTATATATTTCTACATATATATATATATATATATATATATATATATATATATATATATGATAAAAGTACATTAATATTAACCAGCACAACTCAAATTCCGAAGTTACGCTGTCATCAGGTTGGATGGTAAATAATAAAATTCCTGCTAAAAATTACACGTATATAGCGGAAGTGATGGTGACTACCTATTTATATGTGTAATTTTATTATTGATATGCCATCTGATGAGAGCGTAAGTTTGAAATTCGCTGTCGTGTTAGTTAATATTACTGTATTCTTATATAGTTTTATATTTAATTTTATATATTATTTAATATAATACTGCTAAGTAATAATAACTAAAATAATAAACTCCCTGACATCGTTATTAGGGACCGCAAACAAAAAAAATGCTTCCTTATTGATATGGAAATCCCTGCAAGGTATCTTTGAATATCTTCAAAAAGCTGTCAAAATACAAGGACCTTTAAATCGAAATCTCAAAAATGTGGTACATGGGAACATCAACAATCCCTGTTGTAGTTGGAGCCTTAGCATTAGTTGGAAATGATTCCAGTAGACTAATTGAAGGGATTCCTGGAAGCCCATGCCTTAAAGTAATACAAAAAGATTTTCCCACAAGTACAGCCCAAACCTTACGAAGGAATTTATCTATCTATCTATCTATTCTATCTCTCTCTCTCTCTCTCTCTCTCTCTCTCTCTCTCTCTCTATCTATCTATCTATCTATCTATATATATATATATATATATATATATATATATATATATATATAATTGGTCACTGATAAATGTCATGATGCTGATCCCATTTCTAACCCTAGGTCTTTGGTTGGGACCCGGAAAGAAATAAGTACACACTAGAAATCAATGGAAATTAGATAATAATAATAATAATATTAATAATAATAATAATAATAATAATAATAATAATAATAATAATAATAATAATGATAATAATAATAATGATAATAATAATAATAATAATAAATTCCAATAATTCGTGTTGTAGTTGGAACCCTCGGTTTAATTGGTAAAAGGTTCCGAAAAACTCATTGAAGGAATCCCTGGTAGCCCTGGCCTTAATAAAATAGTAAAAAAAATCTTCTCAAAAGTACAGCTAACACATTATGAAGGGCTTTATCTCTGTATCTGTGATCTTAGTTTGTTTATTTTTTTTTTTTTATTTAATTAATTTTCTTTTTTACAAAAATATTCACCGCAAAATGTCATGAAGCCATTTCTAACCTTAGGTCTCTGGTTGGGTCCCGGATAGAAATGAGTAAACACCAGAAATCAAACGAAATAATAATAATAATAATAATAATAATAATAATAATAATAATAATAATAAAGGCTTTATCTATGTAAAATATCTGTGATTTTAGGCTGTTTATTTATTTATATTTACAAAAATGTTCAGTGGAAAATGTCATGAAGTCATTTCTAAGCTGAGGTCTCTGGTTCGAACCCGAAAGGAAATGTTTATACAAGAGAAATCAAATAATAATAATAATAATGATTTCAGAAAAAAATAATTTGTGATTTGTAGTATGGCTTATGTCTGTATTCAGTCAAATCTACAAGTTTACCTGCCAAAGATGTGACGCCGAGTTCAGCAAACAAGGACCTTTTAGAATGTGTGTCATCGGCGGCTCCACGGTTTGCTAGAATATTATCATGTCGACACCGACAACGACGGCGGTTATAGAAGCAGCAGAGGCAAAGATAATCGCCGAGACGGTGGCAGAAGCAGGAGCAACTGAGGCAGTAGGTGGAGCAAGTGGGGAAGAGGCGGCCTTTTCCATCTTCATCTTTGGCGTATTCGGCAGCGAAGAGAAGAAGTGCCCGACCGGCCGCCGTGTGTAAATCGCTATTTCCCGCCTCTTATAACCCCCTCTTCTTCCTGTTTGGCCTTTTTTCTCTCCTCCCACATTTCCCTCTCTTTTTTTTCTCGCTGCTACTACTACTACTACTGCTGCTGCTACTACTGTGGATATCTTTGTATTTCATTTGTTATTATTTTGTTCTCTTCCTCCTCCCACGACTCTTCTACGGTCAACATCCGCATCTTCTTTGCTTTCCAGTTGGTTTTCGTGTTCCTTGGCGTTGACATCGCCTTTTCGCATCTCACCGTACGATACGGTATCCAAGACGTGCGCGTTTTGATAGCTAACGACGGGTTCCACTGACGCCTACGCATCCCAAGGGCCTGCACATCATTCACAACCATCCCCGCCGACACCCCACCATCACCCACACCACCAACACCCCGAAAACACCCACCACCACCACCACCACCACCACCACCTCTACCGACTTCAACAGGGCCGCCACCCGTATCCCTCCCGACGGCGAAGACCACAACAACAACAACGACGTCGACAACGTCGTCCAAACCCGGCGCCGACGACGCCGGGGCCAGTCCAGGACATCCGAGCAGTCTGGTGACGTCGCCGACGTCGCCTTACGTCGACGTCAACGTCGTGGCGGGTTCAGACAGTCGATCATCGACGCCACGGACACCGACACCGTCCACGACGCCGACGCCGACGACAGGGACTAAGGACATCGTATCCAGCTACCTGGGTCTTAAGCAAAGTCGCCACCCGAACAGTCTCGATAAGGTAGAAGTCGAGGAGGACGTCGACGAAGAGGAAGACGAAGAAGACGACGAAGAGGAGGAGGAGGAGGAAGAAGAAGAGGAAGAAGAGGACAGAGAACATCCGACGTTGCGACTTGCCCCAACTTCAACGCCTTGTTCGCCATTATCCTTGCGGACCTCGACGCCCACGATCATGCCAACACTAACAGCAACTTCTGTGGGTATTTTAATCCCACCAACGTCGGTCACCTCTCCGACGTCCACAGATGTCAGTTCGTCTTTGTCGTCTTCATCGGCGAGCAAAAAGTCGAAACTTTCTTTTGGAATTAGTCGTATATTGGGAGAAGACAACACCAGCAGCCACACTAACCAAGACAAAACGGGAATTTGCGAACCCGGCAACGACAACCAAAACCTCGTCCTTAACAACGGCAGCAGCATCATTAACCCCGGTCTGCACACTACTCATCACACTCACCCGCATCATCACCATCATTTGTCCCCAACGCACCACCCAATCCCAAGTAGTGGCCTGATAGTTGGCGGAAACAGCGGCGCGAACCCAAACCCCTTAAATCCAAACTCTAACCTTACAAGTGTGCCACCGCCACACGCGCATCACCACCATCATCACCACCAACATCAACAACAACAACAACAACACAGTCCTCATGGACACCACCACCTCCACCACCATCACCATAACAGCAGCAATAACACAAACAACAGTACCAATAACAGTAGTAATAATAATAACAATGGTACCATTACTCACAGTATTATTAGTAACATTAACAGCAGTAATAGTCGAAGTAGTAGCAGTAATAGTAGTAGCAGTAGTATTAGTAGTAATAGTAGTTGTCAAAACGGGGGGGCACCAGCTTGTCATGTCACAATTAACAACAATCATCATACAAGCACAACAACAACAACAAACAATAGCAACGTTGACACGCATTCCATGTCCTCTTCCAGATCTCCTTCCCCTTCGGCTAAGTCGGACCTTGAGCCGTCGACCAGCCCGCCCACCCGTCTGTCCATTAATGACATGAAAGGAGCCCAGGCGGCCGCCGCCGCCGCCGCCGCTGCCGCCGCCACGCTGACCCCGGGCCTAAGCCAAACTTTATCTGGAGGGATCTTATCCCTTCCTTCATTTCCGTGTGGACTACAGATGAGCAATGGGACCAGTGGAGTGATCAAGGTGCCTGCACACAGACCCCACCCTTTGGCCAACAACTGGTACCCGTTATCCTACCCGTGGCTGGATCTTCGTCGGGATAGACTCGGAAGTAAGTACTATGAAATAATAATAATGATGATGATGATGATTTTGAGGAGAAAAAATAATTAAAGAAAAATGGTAAAAAAGAAAAATAAATAAAGAGAAAAAATGACGATGAAAGAATTTCGCTAATTTCCCTTTACTATTAAAGCATTTAAAGACCCCAGTAATGTCGAGGCGAGAATTAAGAAAGAGGTTTTATCATCAATCGAACCCCACCCTCAGTAAAAATCTTTTTCGCTTGAAATTTAAATTAATAATAATAATATTATTATTATTATTATTATCATTATTATTATTATTATTATTATTAATAATAATAATAATAATAATAATAATAATATTATTATTATTATTATTATCATTATTATTATTATTAATAATAATAATAATAATAATAATAATAATAATAATAATAATATTATTATTATTAACAACCACCATTATTATTATTATTATTATTATTATCATTATTATTATTATTAATAATAATAATAATAATAATAATAATAATAATAATAATAAACACTCCGAATATAAGAATCTGTAAATAGAAATTGCATGAATAGTACATTTAAACACAACCGTTATTCCAGTAGTTCGAAGAGTACAAGGAATGATTAGTAATAACACTGAAAAAAACATATTAAGAAAATTCCAGAGACTTGTACTCAATTGGTGAGATGTAAGTTCCGCGAGAGCAATTTCTTCTCACGAAACGCTGCTTTGTAAAATCGACTCCCAAGATGATGCTTTCCCGATAACTACAATCTTAACCTGTTCACGTCTAGGATTAACCGTTATTTCCCCCCACATATTTTCATAAATAGTACCTCTTACTCTGTAAACCCTCTACCTCGAGTGGCTCTTTGGACTTGATTTACTGAAGACAGCTCTCGCATTCAGATCCAATAATTTCTATAGAAAATCTTTCGTTTATTTTCGGTCTCAAATTTCGAAATGCTTTCATTTTTATCAAAACAACAAAAACCAACAACAAAAACAACAACAACAAAAACAACAACAATAATAATAACAACAATAATAATAATAATAACAATAATAATAACAATAATAATAATAATAATAATCTATATTTATTTGAAATAAAAAAGATCATATAAAGTAAAACTCTTCTAATTCAATATATAAAAATCAATCTAAATTATTCATTTTGGATCTTTTACAGATTTGGTTATATTTTTTTTTATCTCAAGCAGCAAATTTAAAAAATAAATGAATAAAGAAACATTTTTTAAAATAATAATAATAATAATAATAATAATAATAATAATAATAATAATAATAATAACAATAATAATAATAATAATAATAAATTCCAATAATTCGTGTTGTAGTTGGAACCTTCGGTTAAACTGGTAAAAGGTTCCGAAAAACTCATTGAAGGAATCCCTGGTAGCCCTGGCCTTAATGAAATAGCAAAAAAATTGTTCTCAAAAGTACAGCTAACACATTATAAAGGGCTTTATCTATGTATCTGTGATCTTAGATTGTTTTTATTTTTTTTTTTTAATTAATTTTTTTCTTTACAAAAATATTCAGCGCACAATGTCATGAAGCCATTTCTAACCTTAGGTCTCTGGTTGGGTCCCGGATAGAAATTAGTAAACACCAGAAATCAAACGAAATAATAATAATAATAATAATAATAATAATAATAATAATAATAATAATAATAATGATGATGATGATGATAATAATATTGACATATGTATGAATGCTAATTGAACAGACATTTGGATAAAATACTGCAAACAATAATTTGCTTTCTTCCAGATATAGCCGTACCCTCAGATAAAATATATATCCTTTGAAGAATATAATAAAATGTCTAAGCATGAGGGTCAAAATATGTCCCCTTAAAAATACTGTTATAATCATTGGGGTAGTGGATACTATAAAAAAAAAAGAAAGAAAAAAGATACGTACAAGCACATTAACAACGTCCCTGCTTACAAGAAATTTAAAGAATTGAACTGGGTTTAGATATTCGTCTACGCAATACTGTCTTATCAATGCGAAGACCATAGGAACACCGTGTATGTTAAGTAGCACTTAGCATAAGAATTAGTGCAAAAAGAGTGCATCTATTTACAACATTGCTTTAACCAATTCTCTGGTAGGGATTTTACAGAACAGAAAGAATAAGAAAATAATAATAATAATAATAATAATAATAATAATAATAATAATAATAATAATAATAATAATAGTAATAGTAATAGTTAAGAGACGAAAAGAAATTTAAGAAAAGAAAAACAGTGTTTGAAATTGTTAAACAATATTTCGACAGATTGTCTGTCTTCTTCCAGTTATGTTTTAAAAAAAACAATTGTCTATTGACTTTTTTAAATCGCGTAACTCTTAAATCACGTTCTTGAAAAATATTATTTATTATTATTATTATTATTATTATTATTATTATTAATAATAATAATAATAATAATAATAATAATAATAATAATAATAATAATAATAATAATAATAATAATTTGCGAAGGGCTTTATCTATGTAATTATTTTTTTTATTTTTTTATTTTTTTTGCAGTAGAAAGTGTCATGATGCCATTTCTAACCATAGGTCCCTGGGCGGGACCCGGAAGGAAATGCGTATAGAACGGAAATTCAAGGAAATAATAATAATAATAATAATAATAATAATAATAATAATAATAATAATAATAATAATAGAAAAAAAAAACAATAAAAAGATCCTTGGTAACCCCTACTTAGAAGAGATGAAAAAAATGACACTGTACGAGAATTGGCTCAGGAGAATATTATTATCGTAAAGAAAATATAAACACCGTACGGGTTAAGTAGCACTTAACATCAAAATCTGTGCATATATATTTACTACATTGCGGACACATCGATCGGTGTAATGGTTAACAAGCTTGTCTCGCTAAATCAATTACTAGTGTGTTGTGAGTTCGGTCATCGCTCGGTGCCCCATATTTTCCGCCTTGTGCCACATCTAAGCTACGCTTAGAAAATCAACGTATATTTATTACCTTGCCTTAGGCTAAGTCTTGGATACCGTGTCGGTAAGGGGTTTGTATTGAATAGCAAGCGAAAGAAGATAATAATAATAATAATAATGAAAAAGTTTCTAATGTAAAGTAATGAGAATTCTGTAGAGGAAGCAAAAAAAAAAAGCAACCATTTTCTTCCCCACCTTCACCTGACCTTTGCTGATAGAAATAGTGATTTTGCGAAGATTTAGTAGAGACGAGAACTTCTCAGCATTTTTTCGCACCGAAGTTACTTGACCCTTTTAATATATTTAGTGTCATTAGAATTTCTGTAGACCCCGTTACTTATCGCAGGATTACAGGGGATGAGGGGTGTATTTCTTAAAGAAGGACGAAACGAATTCATTTATTATATCCGATCAGAAAGAGATTTCCTTTTCATTGCTAATCTTATTTTATGTTATTTGATGTTCTAGAATAGCGTTCCATGATGTCATCGAAGAAAGACATGGATTATACAACTGTCGCGAAGTTTGGCGGTAACGAGATGCGGAAAAATGAACATTTAAAAGACTACCAACGAAAACAGATGCAGCAGCAATAATAATAATAATAATAATAATAATAATAATAATAATAATAGTTAAGAAAAGAAAAGAAAAAGAAAAGAAAAAAAAAACTGTGTTTGACAATGTTCCGACAGTTTGTAATTTTGTTTAGGAAGAAGACATTCTGATGAAATACTGTTTAACGTCGTGTTTTCTTCTTTTCAATTTCTTTCCTTAAATCGCGTTTTTCTCTTAAGTGTTGAGAAATCTTGGGAGGGTTATGTCAAACATTTTGTTTAATAATAATAATAATAATAATAATAATAATAATAATAATGATGATGATGATGATGATGATAATAATAATAATAATAATAATAATAATGTCGTTGGAGGCTTCGAAATGACTGGAAAACGGTCAGATAGCCTCATGGGGGGGATTCATGTCAGTCCATGACTTAAAGAAATAAATAAAAAATCTACTTCCAAATACAGCTCGGGCTTTACGAAGAATTTTATCCTTGTAAAATATGTGAGATCTTAGGGCTTTTGGGGGTTTTTTGGGGGTGGGTGGGGCGATTTAAAAAAATTAAAAAATGGAAGTTGCCATGAAGCCATTCCTGATCTTAGGTCTCTGGTTGAGATCCGGAAGAAATTGCGTATAGAACGGAA
>OZ038509.1:47479423-47484423 GCA_964036315.1 Acanthosepion esculentum | reverse complement strand
CTGATGTCGTTTCCCGAAACGGATAAAACTAATTACGAAGTATGGTTTAGTCTGAAACAAGGCCTCTATATAAGCTGAGAATCTAACCAATTTTCGATGTAAATAACCGCGGGTTGATTTGCCAACGCTCGTAAAATTTTCCTTCTGACTTTCTGGGTGGGGTGTCCTCGTCACTATATTAACGATTTCTGTATCAAATTAAAACGCGGATTGAGAACACAAATTCTCTATTCGATCATTTATAGGGTGGGACACTATTTTTTTTATTATTATTTTAAAAAATTATGCTATCTGAGTTTTGGAAGAATTTCCACATCAGAGTGTTTTGCACCACAAAAAAACACTAAAAATTAACGAATTATTCTACAACGTTAACATTGGAGAAACAAGAATTTTTTTAACCAACATTTAGACGTTTTTTAAAAAAAAGGATTAAAAAATATATAATTTTTATATATATCTAAAAAAAAAAAGTTGATATTTTCTCTTAATAATAGCATACAGATTTTGAAGATTAAACTTTGTTTTTATCAAGTTTTGGCCATATATTTCGTTATGTACATTATTTACATTATTCGGACTATTGTCCTCATCTTTGTCGCTATATTTATTACAACATTTCGGCCGTTGTAAGCTCCGGCCTTCTTCAGGTGGTTCGAATGTCGAAATGAACCCTTTATGTCGCTCACTGGGGTAGACTGTTCTAGTTACACGTGCCATGTTTAATGGATGTCAGTTATCAGTTATTCCAAACACCTGAAGAAGGCCGGAGCGTACAACGGCCGAAACGTTGTAATAAATATGGCGACAAAGATGAGGACAATAGTCCGAATAATGTAAATAGTATACATAATACATCATCTCAGAAATATAGACAGATACTGGAAAGCCGAAACGTTGTAATAAATATGGCGACAAAGATGAGGACAATAGTCCGAATAATGTAAATAGTGTACATAATACCTCATCTCAGAAATATAGACAGATACTCAAAGGCCGAAACGTTGTGATAAATATGGCGACAAAGATGAAGACAATAGTCCGAATAATATAAATAATGTACATAATACCTCATCTCATAAATATACACAGATACATTTCGTTATGTATTCTCATTGTTTTACAAATCTTTGTAGCTACTTAGCTATTCCAGGTGCGTAGTTTAGTCTAACAAAAATCCGCCATAATGTTAACGTTAAAGTCTACGACAAAGCTTCGAAAATGTTTACTTGATAGATTTCTTATAATAAAATTTAATTTCCATTCAATCTCAAACAAATTAATCGAATATAGAAATCTGATCTCAGTAAAAAGTATCGTAAATTATCGTTTCTGAAAATACTATTTATTTAGTAAAAAATACAAAACATTTTCTTTGTAATTGTCAGTGGACAATGTAACCATTATTCTAAGTAAATAATCGTTGTTCGATGTACCAACGTCCCTAAGAGATGAAAACAAAAAGAAAACTTATATTTAACATCAAGAAGAGAGACTTGAAATTTCTGGTCGCACCTAATGAGGAAAGAGGGCTTCGAAAATCTGATACACACAGGGCAGACAAGAGGAAAACAATGCATAACTTACTGAACGAGCTTGAGTAAATAGTTTGCAGAACAGGGTTTAGGAGAAATAACGAAAAGACCAAATTTATTAAGAGCTACAAAAGACAGGAAATTGTGGAGAGCCATGATCGCCAACGACTTGAAGCAACACGGCGCATAGAAGAAATAAGAATGAGCTTGAGTAAATGGATGGCGGAAGAACGTTTAGAAGAGATTACAAAAGGCAGCATTTATTTAGATCTACAAAAGACAGGATACTGTGGAGAGCCATGATCGCCAACGTCCTGAAGGGACACGGCACGTAGATAAAGAAAACTGAGCTTGAGTGAATACATGGCGGAACAACATAACAGAAGTATCACATTTATTAACTAATACAAATGAAAGGAAGTAGTGGAGAATCATGATCGCCTACGTCCTGAGGGTACACGGGATATAAATAAAATGAAGAATATCTTCTTTAGATCGTCAACGTAATAATTTATTTTGGTTTTGTTTGTTAATGGCATATCAACACTTTATGGGTCATTTAAAGCAGGAATTTAATTTTCTTGGAAGCTTTGGTAATTTTCTTTGCAAAAATATAATTTTTCTCTCCCTTTTCCAATAATGCACTGTTGGTTTTATTTTTTACGATGAAACCATTGCTTTATGTATGTGTTTTTAGATTTCCCTGCTTTGACCCCATTTTGGGAATTCACTATTTACCCATCGCTGGAACCCACGGGTCAGGGTTGAACCTTGGAACAACAGCAATTAAGAGGTGGTTCTACGCTCCTCAAAACCTCCCAATCGGAGGCCTTTCTGCTGGATGAAGTTTATCGTCATACCCAGGACGAATAATTTAGTATAGGCGAAACAGAGAACTCGGTTAGTGTTTATTAATATACGTTTCTAGCATAGCTTCTCAAACGGTTTACGCTATCAATCGTTTTTTTTTTTTAAAACTTTAGCTTCCGTTAGATATGACCAAAAAAAGGACTTAATATCATTTATATGAGAAAAGAATCTTTAAATTATCAAAGCAAACGCTTTTTTAATACTTGGATTAAATATTCAAATATTTGACTTGGTAGGCCCGGAGACGATCACGAATATTAGGTTTTTGAATTTTGGATCTAGAGATTCTCGACAAAATCCAAAGAAGGGTCCGTCACATTATCGATCCGGACCTGGCATCTCAACATCAGTCACTTTACCGCCGCCGTGACCTGGTTTCCCTCAGTATTTTCTATAAATGTTTTCATGGCGATTGTTCTAATGGGCTCTCTTCCTTGGCACTCCGACCGCATGAATTTAAACGTTCTACTAGATTGGCAGTTAGGTCTCATCGTTTTTACTGTTGAACTAGCTCGATGTCACCGTAAGTTCTATTCTAATAGTTTATTCTCTCGCACTTCTCGTCTGTGGAACTTTCTTCCGCTTTCTTTCTTTCTTTCTTTCTTCTTCTTCTTCTTCTTCTTCTTCTTCTTCTTCTTCTTCTTCTTCTTCTTCTTCTTCTTCTTCTTCTTCTTCTTGTCATACCCTCTAGAGAGTTGGAGTCCGGGCTCTCCATTATTTCCTATTCTTTGTTGATCTTAGTGAATTTATGTGAGTATCAAATTTTCCAAGCCTTCCTACCTCATGATGTGCCCCAGAAATTTCAACTCTCTCTCTTTCGGATGTTAAGTATTAGTTTCCTTTTTGTATCCATTTTCTCTAAAATTTCGCCCTTGCTCATATTCTCCATGGTATTCTCAGCATCCTTCTGCAGAGCCACATTTCCCTGGCATCCGGCTTCTTCAAAAATTTAAATCAACGTCAGTCATCCGCTTCTTCCTGAACCCTGTTCTTTTATTGTGCTTTCTCCTCACCGAAATCTTCTGATTTTCTTTGACTTCCAGTATCACCTTGCGTCTTAGTGGCTTTATTGCCTTGCTTGAGTGAAATTATTAGAAACATACATAATTTGAAACTCGTTATGAAATTATGTCATCAAGTAATGCTGTATTCAATGTAACATCTTAAGAGAATTAATGCTATGCCTGTAGTTCAAAATTTGGATTTTCTTTTCTTTTCTTTCTTTCTTTCTTTCTTTCTTTCTTTCTTTCTTTATTCTTATTCTTATTGTCATGTCTCTTCAGAAAGTTGAGGTCCTGGCTCTCATCGGTTTCCGAAACACAGAAAAATCCTTAGAGATTTACTTAGGTTTATATAAGAAAAAAAAAAACGAACTTGTATTCATGTTTACATGAATCTATACATCACCCCTTCGCATCTGTGCCCAGGCGACTGTCCACCTTGCTACGCCACTAATAAAACTAAAAATAAATTAAAAGATAAGTTGATCCTCTACCTTGTCCAGTGGCTCTAAATGAGACAAATTAATAGAACTAACTTTTAATACATGCGTATATTTTAACATACCTTACTTTAATTTTCTTTTATCTATCTACGAAACCAATCGCAGTAACACAAAAATCAAATTTAAAGACTAAGTCTCTTTAATGTTTCAATGTAAAAGTATAACCGACATTTGTTGTAAATCAATTTACCCAGACCAAAAATAATTTTCATTTAAGTATATATATATATATATATTTTAAATTGTCTATTTACAAAACTATTATCCATGAATAGATTAAACTATAGATGAACTTTTCTTGCCATCATTTGAAAATTTGAGCCACATCGCATATATGATTTTTTTGCGTAAAGTACGGACTTGAATATAATAGAATCCTGTGCTTTGGAAGCTATAAACACTGTATAAATTACATCGTTGAGTTTAATATGACGTCGTAGTACATCCATTCTTGTGTAATTTTATTTAGAAAAGTTCTACCTTATTATCCATAAAAAATCTCAATGTCTTGTATATATTCCATTAAAATAAATTTTCCGCGATATTAAAGAATAGAAATGAACTAGCAAGTGTGCCATTGCATGTTTCATTGCTTAATTTCTGTTTCAAAAGTTATTTTCGAATTTTCGGGGAAAGGTGCTAGCTAGACAGGCCTGGTAATACATTTTGTGGTTTTAAGTAATCTATTTTTCTGTTTGATATGACTTAATTATATTTTTATATATTAATAAACTATGATAATGAAAAAAAAAATATTGTGAACAAGTTTGTAAACAATTATTATCATCACCCGCTCACTTTGTGTTTTAGTATCTATTCTGGTGAGTTTATTTGCAATCTTGTTTCAAATAAAAAGCTTTTTAAGCTGAGTAAAAATTTCTGAAAACATGTATTTCTTTATAATAGGACCCCTGTTTTTTTTTTGTTTTTGTTTTTTTTGCCTTTTGTTTTCGTTTAAAATGACTCGTATTAGGCATATGAAAATACGGTATGTGCCCTGCTCCCCAAATTTGCTCCTGGTTTAAAGTTCTCCTCGGCCTGCTTTGTAAATAATGCAAGTGACAAATTCCGGATTCCACAGTCTAGGAACT
>OZ038509.1:47464423-47471923 GCA_964036315.1 Acanthosepion esculentum | reverse complement strand
TGAGGGTGAAAGCGAAGGAAAAAGATTTTAGAAGGAACTGGTAACCAAATATGAAAAATTTCAGACCTTAGGCGGAGACGTTAGAAGGACAGAAGGAACCGGAAACCCAATCCTAAACAAGAAACAAGAGATAGACCTTTACTTTTGTTCAAAAGATGGGGAGGTTGTGAACCAGGCGATAGATGAACTTATCTATCTATCTATCTATCTATCTATCTATCTATCTATCTATCTATCTATCTATCTATCCATCTATCTATCTATCCCCTTCTTATTCTGTTCATATCTATCTATCTATCTATTTATCTATCTATCTACCTCCTCATTCTGTTCATATCTATCTATCTATCTATCTATCTATCTATCTATCTATCTATCCCTTCTTATTCTATTCATACCTATCTATCTATCTATCTATCTATCTATCTATCTATCTATCTATCCCTTCTTATTCTGTTCATATCTATCTATCTATCTATTTATCTATCTATCTACCCCCTCATTCTGTTCATATCTATCTATCTATCTATCTATCTATCTATCTATCTATCCCTTCTTATTCTATTCATACCTATCTATTTATCTATCTATCTATCTATCTATCTATCTATCTATCTATCTATCCCTTCTTATTCTGTTCGTATCTATCTATCTATCTATCTATCTATCTATCTATCCCCTCATTCTGTTCATATCTATCTATCTATCTATCTATCTATCTATCTATCTATCTATCTATCTATCTATCTATCTGTCTGTCTTTCCCATTCATATCTATCTATCTATCTATCTAGCTAGCTATCTATCTATCTGCTTCTCATTCTGTTCATATCTATCTATCTATAGAAGAGACGGTTACATCTAGCTAGTTCAACAGTATAACAGTGAGACCTAGTTGCCAATCTAGTAGTAGGCTTAATTTCATCAAGTCGGGGCACTAACGTAAAAAGGTTCGTCAGAATAATTGACATGATTAGATAGATAGATAGATATCATATCTATCTATCTATCTATCTATCTATCTCTTTCATATCTATCTATCTATCTATCTAATCGTGTCAACTATTCTGACAAACTTTTTACTTTAGTGCCCCGTCTTGATGAATTGAAGCCTGCTACAAGATTGGCAACTAGGTCTCACTGTTTTACTGTTGACATAACTAGACGTAACCGTCTCTTTTATTTCAACTGTTTTTTCGTCGCCCTTCTCGACTGTGAATGTTCCGTTTCTTGCTTCCCTGACATCTACAATCTTCAAAGATTTAAACGCAATGTCAATCGCCATCTTCTATCTTCTTGAAATTTTGTTCTTTTTTATCCTTTCCAAAATCCATAAAGTCTTCTCATTCTCTTTCACCCTCAGTAACTCCTGGCGTGTTCGTATTCGTCTCCATAATTTTCCAGTATTTTCTTCAGTCAATTGATTAATTTAAATAAACATTTTGACTGGCCAGTTTCGATACTTCAACAGATACCGAGTTCTTTTGAATTATTCGCAGTTCTTTTTTCTTTTTTCTGTATTTCTCCAAGTGTTCCTGTGACTCTCGGGAGTGTATCAGTCTTCATATTCCAAGTCTTTACAGATTTTTAAATCTGCCGCTTTTATACATTGTTGGCATTCAAACCAGATGAATACATTATTTATTTATTAGGTTACTACTTAAATATACGTTATTTATTTATTAGGTTACTACTTGAATATACATTATTTATTTATTAGGTTACTACTTGAATATAAATTATTTATTTATTAGGTTACTACTTAAATATACATTATTTATTTATTAGGTTACTACTTAAATATACATTATTTATTTATTAGTTTACTACTTAAATATACATTATTTATTTATTAGGTTACTACTTAAATATACATTATTTATTTATTAGGTTACTACTTAAATATAATACACAAAAGTGTCTATGTTTGACGAGAAAATATAAATGCCCATCGCTGTAACAAAAACAAAATAGTAAAAAAAAATATATATATATTATAATTTTTTGGAAATGTGTCAGCTCAGTCGGGTTTTTTTTTGGGGGGGGGGTGATTAAGTTTTAATAATTAATATTAATTTTGATTTGTTAATTTTAATTACCATCATGATCTACTTTACTTTCAAATTTTTCTTATTATTTTATTACTCTGCGATTCGTTGAGCTTTTTACATTCGTAAAATGTACGTAAGTAATGGACAGCGGCTCGGATTGAGGAATCGGATAGCCGAGTTCGAATTTCAATCAAGTACTTTACGTGCTAATACCCTTGGGAAAGGTATGCATCTTGTTATTGTCCCCCCCCCCCCTCCAAGCTATGTGAAAATAGCAGTACAGACCCTGTTCTATAGCCTTGGATGGCAACTGGTCTACTGCAGAAAGAAATGACAACTTACGGCGGGGGGGGGGGATCTGCCTCGTCAGTCATGTATCGAAAGATACATGATCGCCTAATCGTGTATCACGCGTGGCACATAACTGACTGAGTATGATTTTGCTAGATGTAACCGTAAATTCTAGTCTAATAGATTATTTTCTTGTATGTCTCGTCTGTAGAATTCTTTTCCAATTTCTTGCATACCTGGCACCTACCATCTTCGAAAATATTAATGCATCGTCAATAGACATCTCATATATTTATTTATTGTTATTTAAATTCCCATTCCAAATCAGCGGGTCGTCCCAATATTTAGGCATGACGTAGGGCATACGTAGATTGATCTGTTATGTTTGGGCGAAAGGAATTGATATAGTTTTATAATTCATTGTTATATAGTAATCTGCCAAGCGTAGCTTAGAAGTGTTAAAAGGCCGATAGTATGAGGCGCCCACTGGGAATCGAACTCACTACTCAGTCGTAACTATTTTAGCGAGACAATCTAATTATAACACCACTCCGAGGTGCCCAAGTACCGTAATTCCTCGAAAATGTTTTTTTTTTACTGTAAATTACAGGTGAAAGTAGGGGTGCGTATTATAAATAGGTTTAAACAAAAATATTTCTTTCGTTATTGATTTATAATAAGAAATAGTTACTTGTTCTAAAATAAGAAAGATATTATCTCAATTTTCATTTTAAATCCAACAATAATAATTGGAACATTTTTTTTGCCAATAAATTTATGTTTATTTCCACGTTACTTATGGAACATCCACTTGATCGTCTTTCTTTCCCAAATTCACCTAAACTTTGTTCCATGTCTGGATGTTGAGCTTTTCTTCCTCTCCCTCTGCTTTGACACTTGAGTTACCCTTTCTTTTTAGTTCATTTTTATTCTTTCTCCATAAACGTATGTTAGCCTCATTCAACTCATATTCTCTAACTGCTCTCTTTTCTATTCTTTCCGTTAATTCTATTACTTTTTGGTTTAAAGTCTGCATTTAAACTCGCACGTTTTGACGACATTTTGGCGGTAAAATAAAATGTTATATTTGTAGGGAAAACCGCTAGTAATTTGCAACATTATTTTAACCGATAAGGTTCAAATTTATTCTTAATGTCATGTGTCGACAAAATGTCTTCGTAATTATTTATTTATTTTTCAACAAAATTTATAGATGCGTATTATATACAGGGATAAATATATTTCTTAATTCTTGGATCATTTGTTGGGGTGCGTATTATTTTCGAGAAATTACGGTATTTATTTCCATTTTAATTTTGATTAAATAAAACTTTATCACCCTTTATAATTAAATCATTACTTGTATTCGGTTTTATATTTTTCTTCATTAGATGGGGGATTATCCAGCATTATTACGATTAATTAATATCTATGATGGGTAATTTTTTTTATTTAATGCAAATTAAGATAGAACTGAATACTATGTAAAATTAATAATAATAATAATAATAAGACAACAAAATGAAAAAATTAAGATTGATTCGGTTTTTTACGGCTTATCAACCCTTTGCAGGTTATTTAAAACCATAAGATATATTTAGAAGTTCTCCATTTTGTGAAAGTGAGATTATAATATTTTAGTGATACAAGTTTTACTAATTAACCCAAAAGCGGGGGGACGTGTATTCATACCTTTCCCTACGTTATTTGCACACAAGCGAATAGAACAAAGCCAACGGTCATCGGGACTCCGATTAACAATTCCGAGCCATTACACCAACCGAATATCCGAACTTACAACATCTGGTATACCTGAGCGGTTACCCATCCCGTTACTGACCAGGCTTAGCATTGCTTAACTTCGGTGATCGCTCGGGAATCGGTGTGTCAACGTGATGTGGCCGTAAGCTTTCAGCATCTCAGAGAAGGCATAATCCATGTATGTTTCGTGATGCTTGGTTTTCGGTGAATATCCACTGGATTTAAATATATGTAAAAAATAATTAATAAATAATTAATTATAATATTATAATTATTATATTAATAAATAATTAATAAAAATAATTAATATATTTACTTTAATCTCCATTTTTATTTAGATGAAGCATTGTCAAACACTATCATTAATTTTTTTACTAGTTTCTAATTATATTTACTTTTTCTCAGTTGAAATTTGTCGACCATTATTATTCATTTTTTATTAGTATTTACTCTCATCTCTATGTTTTATAAACACCGGTTCTCGTACGATCACCGAAGTTAAGCAACATCGAACCTGGTCATTACATAGATGGATGAACGCTTAGGACTATCATGTGCTGTGATCTTGGAAGCACGAGTGGTTTAATGGATAATGGCTCGGAATTGTTAATCGAAGACCCGAGTTCTAATTTCAGTTGAGTTCGTTGCATTCACTTACGCGCAAATACTTTTGGGAAAGTTATGAATCCACAACTTATCGAACTTCCCCCAGCTATTGGGTTAATTAGTAAGACTTGTATCACTAAATCACTATTACCTCAAAAACAATTTCTTTTTTTTTATTTATTTATATATATATATATATATATATATATATATATATATATATATATATATATATATATATATATATATAAGTCAACACTTAGAGGCGAAAGTCTGTTTCATGCTAGATGCAATCATCGGGCCCGATGATTGCATCTAGCATGAAACAGAATGTCGCCGCTAAGTGTAGACTTCTATGTTCACTTTTATATTTACACACGCTCTATCTGATATTGAGCACTTTATCCCATAAATATAGCACACTTTAAGACTATATTTCTTTATATATATATATATATATATATATATATATATATATATATATATATATAAATATATATATATATATATATATATATATATATATATATATATATATATATATATATATATATATATATGTAAATATAAAAGTGAACATAGAAGTCAACACTTAGAGGCGACAGTCTGTTTCATGCTAGACGTAATCGTCAGGCCATATATATATATATATATATATATATATATATATATATATATATATATATATATATATATATATATATATGTAAATATAAAAGTGGACATAGAAGTCAACACTTAGAGGCGACAGTCTGTTTCATGCTAGACGTAATCGTCAGGCCATATATATATATATATATGTATGTGTGTGTGTGTGTGTGTGTGTGTGTGTGTGTGTGTGTGTGTGTGAATTACGATTAATGAGATCCAAACAATTTACCTCATACAGATGATCATTTTGTCCAGGGGAAAGTAATTTATCCCTGGATTAAACAATGCAAATACATTTCCAAAAATATTTATTAAATGCATTTGCATCGATAAGCCCAGGGAAAATCCTATTCCCTGGACGAAATGATCATCTGTATGAGGTAAATTGTTTGGATCACATTAATCGTAATTCAGTTATATGCTCTATGTTAAAAATTATATTGAGCTCTCTTTTGTGGATCAGTTTTAATATTTTATATTAATAGGATCTACTTGGATTAGCCACGCATATTTTTACTTGTCCTATGTATATATATATATATATATATATATATATATATATATATATATATATATATATATATATATATATATAGGTTATAAATTCGTTCGTATATAATCCAAGTGGATCCTCGTAATACAAAATATTAAAACTGACCCACAACAAGAACTCAATCTCTTTATCATTATTGGGCAAATATTAATACACAATAAAATCCAAAGTAACCTCATATAAGTTTATTTCGACCGACGAATATATAATTCGTTAGTTTTATTCAACCCCGGTATAGACCGACATCATTTCGAAAATAGAAATTTAACTGTGAAAGCTAAAACAAGAAAAAAAAGTCGAAAAACTAATACAAAATTATCCATTTCAATGTTTCAATGGTGTTTTTTTTTTCTATATTTTGTAAAAAGAAATTCGGCTGAGGCCGAATAGCTGACGATGCGTGTAGGTGAAACCTAGGTAGGTTTGCCTGGCTCTTTAGGTTCATAGTTATATATATATATATATATATATATATATATATATATATATATATATATATTTGTCATCCGCAGACGGACTGTTTCGCTGTTTCACAGCTCATCAGTGTGGCTAGACGTCCGGTTGCCCCCAGCTAGGATCGAAATATGTATATATATATATTCTAGCTTTAAATAACATGCAAAGTGTTGCTAAACTGTAGAAAATTGAATCAGTCAATGAATTACATTTTATTAAATAAAAGTAAATGCTAGAGAAAAATGAATATTATTATTTGACACTTCATTATGTAATTAAAATTAATACGAAGGAACATTCTAGTTATGTTCCCTTCATCGAATAAAGAATAAATTTGAAATTAAATGAGAGTTAAAAATTCATTTTTAGGGCTGACTGTAGGTCATTTAATAAAAAACGAACCAAGAAATAAGCAGCGCCGCTGTATAAAACACCTGAACACTCCGATCGTCGGGGCCCAAGCCTGATTTGGGGCTCAGGCAGTGCTTTGTGACCCTCGCTATCTTATCAACAGTTGTTTTATTCTACCTAAACTCACCTACGTTATAAATTAAACTAAACACAAATTATGATTAAAGGTTGAAATATTTCCGTGGATTTGTGACGTCATTCTGGGGTATTTTTTTTTCGTCCAAGTCTGTGAATTTGTTTTGTTCCAGTAAAGTCTCGAAAAAAAAAAAGACTATCTAAAACTATTCACTATTTAATTGATGTTAAAAATCCAAGTAGAATATTGTTTTTTTTTATTTTAAAATGGAATAATCTATTACGACATGTCTCTAATTTGCATTTAGATACATTGTACTTATTTACAATTTTTCTAGTTGAATTGTTTACCAAAATTGCATATGATCCATTATTGTACATAATTACGTTCCAGTAAAATTTAAATGAATACTATTTATTTAAGAGAGAATAATCTATTAAGACAAATGTCATGAATTTTTTTGATTCTGGGGTCTTTTTTTCATCTAACTCCTTGAATTTTTTTTGCTTATGTTAATTCTTGGAAAAACGCTATAAAATTCACTATTTTGGATCCATAATAAGTTAAAAGATTATTCAAATTCTGAAACTAATAAATAGAGAAGAAAAGTAGTTTTATTAATTTTGAAAAAGCATAAAACTTCT